>CM072513.1:90943982-91423982 GCA_036898135.1 Oncomelania hupensis
ATCCAAGGGAGTCAGACGAGCCAGAGACACAGACTCCACGCCTCCTCCCAGAGAAGGGCATTCAAGAGGCTGTTTCACCTGCAACGCTACAGACCACAGAGCAGCTAACTGTCCTCAAAACAAAAGTAGCGGACAGCGGGGCAGTACGGACAATGCAGCGGCGGGCAACCGACAGAGACGTCCATCCAATCAACGGCAAACCAGTAGATCTGACCATCAAGGTTGCGGCGGGAGCGTCATTCTTCCGAGTGAGACCGAGCGCACAGCTACTCCTGCGGACGTGCAAGAGTGCATGACCGATGGCCAACTTCTCCTTGCCAACGGAAAATCCATCCCCGTCGTCGCCAGCGCAGCTGTGACCGTCCAGAACATGCCTGTTTCAAGGGACGCGTCGGAAATCATGAAGTGACTGTTTTAAGAGACTCTGGCTGCAGTGGGGTCATCGTCAGAGAAGACCTAATCGCTAAAGAACAGTTCACTGGCGATTCAAAATGGACACTTATGGCCGACAGCAAATGTGTGAGAGCGCCAGTTGCGAAGATTCATGTCCACCCCTTTCTACATAGGCGAAGTCGAAGCGGTTTGCCTGAAGAAGCCGCTGTATGATTTGATGATCGGGAATATCGACGGCGCGAGACGACCCGACGACCCCGATCCAGAGTGGAGTCCTGCCTCAACTCAACACGTCGAAGTTGTGGAGGAGGATCCATTGCCATTTCCCGATGGAGACCTTACAGAGCTGCTACGGGACAATGTGGTTACTCCGGCTCAGCCCTGCCGACCAGAGATCGTCGGTGCTGTTACTACTACCAGGGCCCAGGCCAAGAGAGACAAGACGTCTACGCCACTGAAGGTCGCCGACAACTCCAAAGCTGCCATCGTGGACAGAGATAAGCTGATCCAGCTCCAGGAAGCTGATAGCACTTTAAACAAGTACAGGAACCGCCAAGACCACGTGACCAAAGGCAGTGGCACGGTCTATTTTGAGGTGAAGGCCAAGATCCTGTACGAATCTTCCAGCACCCGAGGGTCAACGGAGGGAAACCACTACGTCAAGTATGGTACCGTTACCCCTAAGGCGCCAGGTGATGGAAGTAGCGCATGACTCAATCATGGGAGGTCACCTAGGCATCAAGAAGACGTCAGACAGAATCCAGGCGGTGTTCTACTGGCCAGGACTTCATGCGGACGTCAGCCGTTTCCGTTTCTTTCTTCTTCTTTCTTCTTCTTTCTTCTTCTCTCTGTCTGTCTTCTCTTCTTTCTTCCTCCTTCCTTCTATTCTCTTCCTGCCGATCATGTGGAGTGACATTTGCCAGAAGACCATACCTCGAGGAAGGGTCCCCTAAAGTGCCTATGCAGAGGATGCCTCTGATCGACCGACCTTTCAAGAGGGTGGCCTTAGACTTAATCGGCGAAATAAGACCTCCGAGTGAAGAAGGTCATCGATGGGTACTGACTTTAGTGGACTATGCGACTCGGTACCCAGAAGCAGTGCCACTGAAGAAGATTGACACTGAAACTGTAGCAGAGGCACTGGTGGACATGTTCAGTAGACTTGGAGTGCCTGAAGAAATTCTGACAGACCTCGGGACGCAGTTCGTCTCTGACTGCATGAAGGAGGTCAACAGACTGCTGAGCATCCGGCATTTGACTACGACACCCTACCATCCAATGTGCAACGGGCTTGTCGAAAAGTTCAATGCTACGCTGAAGTCCACCCTGAAGAAACTGTGCAGCGAGCAGCCCAGACAATGGCATCGCTACATCAACGCCTTACTTTTCGCCTACAGAGAAGTACCGCAGGAGTCCACCGGCTTTTCTCCGTTCGAGCTGCTGTACGGAAGAACCATCCGAGGGCCGATGCACATCCTAAAAGAACTGTGGACGAAAGAAGTAGACACCCCAGAGGTGAAGAACAGCTACCAGTACGTGTTTGAGCTACGGGAGAAGCTGGAGCAGACTCTCGAGATAGCCAGAGAAAACCTGAAGAAGTCCCAGGACTGTGGAAAGCACTACTATGACCGTAGGGCTGTGAACAGGAAGTTTAAACCTGGCAACAAAGTGCTGGTGCTGCTACCTACTGATCATAATAAGTTGCTGATGCAGTGGAAAGGCCCGTACGAAGTGGAGACCGTGGTGGGGATCAACGACTATAAGGTGAAGGTCGGCCAGCATTCCAAGATATACCACGCCAACCTCCTTAAGCTGTACGTGGAAAGGCCATTGGAGACTGTACAGGCAGCGACAGCAGCTGTGACCGACGACAGCTTTGACAGCGAAGAACTGTTGGAACTGGGGGACTTCCACAGCAAAGAAGGCATCGATGATGTTAAGCTAGGACCGAGCTTGACGGAAGGTCAAACGTTGGAGCTCGAGGACCTTATGGGCGAGTTTCCCCATAACTTCAATGATGTCCCAGGCTCTCTACGACTTTGGTCGAACATGAAGTCCACACCCAGACCTGGAAGGAGCATCTGCAGACCATGAGGGAGCTGTTCCACCGTCCAGCAGAAGCCAACCTGACCGTGAGACCCAGCGAATGCATCCTGGGAGCTGACAACGTCGACTGCGTCGGACATCCGATGGAAGAAGGAGACAACGGAGGACGCACTGATTCCAGGGAAGCCCACGTGATCATCGTCTTTGACCCTGGGCCGATGACGACCGCAACTGACGAGGGCGTCGTTTCCTTGCGGTTGAAAGAACATTGACTGTGTGGAGAACATTGGCAATATCTAAACAGACTTGCAGATGAGAAACATTGACCTTGTGTGAATGAACTGTGAACATTGACAATATCCAGGCAGATTTGAAGATGAAAACCATTGACTCTGTGTGAATGAACTGAGAACATTGACAGTATTCATCAGACAGTCTGAAATAAGTTTTCAATTGAACTTTGTTTGTGCATTACGTTTCAACGTTGTTGAAAGAAATTGGGTAAATTTCTTCTTGAGTGGGGGGTTATGTTACGTTGAAACGCGAAAGTATGTCTAAAGCGCGCACGATAGATCTAATCGTTTCGATTTGCAAAGTATTCAATAATGGAGTTTATTTACCTTTGATTTGAGTTTGCATTGTTGTTAGGAGAGGCTTTGTATAACGTTGATAATTTGCGTTTGGTCGATATTACTGTAGAATTTCTGGATTGAGTGTTTACTTTCCTATAGAAATTTCCCGATGGTCGAAGTCGAATGTTCCCGGAAGTAGAAAAATGTATTGACGTAAGTCAGTGATGACGATCTTTATTCGATTGGTGGCAGTGCGTCATTTCTACATATTCGAAAATCTTCCGGAAAAGAGAGAGGTTATTTATCGTCGTGTGCCGAGTTGCTGTTGAGAGAGTAAAGTTGTTGATAGTGATTTGGAAAGTTGCTGTGAAAGTTGTTAGTTGAGTTGAGAATTGTATGCAGTTGTTGGTGTGCTGAATAAAAGTGGAAAACTTCATACGTCGACTTTGTGACTTGTATGCTGTTTGACGGGTTTGCGTGAATAAACGAATCTGAGTTACACAACTATATCAGGAATTCAAGCATCGGGGCTGAATCAGATACTGATAGAAAACACCATCATCGAACGAGTGTAACAGCTATAAAATCCACTAAAACACACAATTAAAGCACTAAAACTTCAGACGCATAATATCACCTATTAATAGACTGACACCATACTCAAAACTCAGAAAACTGCTCCAAAACCCAAACTAAGACCTAAAACACTGTTCTAACAAAATATCTATTCAACCTTTGTGCATAGATAAGAGCGAGTGTGAAAATGCGTGTGGGATAATATGACGAAAAAACGAAAAACAAGAGGCACATACGCATTATTACCCCACTAGTAAAACCAACCAGTCTTTGGACTTAAACTGACATGCTCGGGCGTTCTGGGAATGTCAAAATATCGGTCGTACAAATTCTCTCCCTCTACATTTCTTGTTTCTTCCTAATGAAACCCAAAAATAGGAACAATCTTCCCATGCATCTTTATTGTGGGTTAGTTTAACAACATTTTCTTTTTTTCACACAAATAAATCTGTGTGTCTCCTGATTTTTCGATTTTATTTGTACATTTCTTAGTTTGATGTGTTTGTTGAACTTTACTCTTTCACATGTTAGTTTTACATGTAATCTTAACAGATCTCCAAACAACACCACGCTCTTCAATATAACATTTACAATGTCTCCTTCACTTCGTTTTCATTCCGGTCAAACATTTACATCTCACATCTAGTTATTCATCTCTCCATCAATCTATCATTACCATATCGCAAAACTATCCGTTACTATTATTGTTACGACGAATATTTTGACCACATTAGAATATCAATCTATTATTGATATTAACCCTTACATATCTCCTCTACGCGCATGCTGGAGAAAGAACAAAAGAACATTTAAAATTAAAACAACAAAGGACAACGCGCTGCTCGTGAAACCATAGACAGGCGCCATTTTAACATTTGATGAACAACAACGACTGATATCTGTCAATGATGATTAATCAAAATTAATCTAATCCTGATTTTTGGTTAGTTATGATCTACAATGGCTACATAATGTCTGCAAGCTAATACATGTTATGACAAGTTACGGAAGAACGCAACGACCGCCCAATAACATCATAAATCCTTCCTTATGCGTTTACAAATCAACAAACACAAAACAAGATTCCTCTCACTTCAAATCTTTCAGCATTGCGTATCGTTTAATTAATTACCCTCTCTTTTTAAGCAGTGCATCCTCTTGACGGGCAACAATTATTTTTTACCAGTTTTATTGCGAGTCTCCATACTCTTAGGTCTAGGGCGGTCTGATCCTCTCTTTCTTGCGTACTCATTCTTTTCTCTCTCCGCGCAATCTCTCGTTGTCTCTTGAGTTTCTCTTCACTCCCCTGTTGATTTCTCTAATCTCCGTCTCTCCTTGGTTGTCTTCTCTCTCCTCCTTTGTGTAGACTCCTCAAATTCTCACCTGTGCTGCTACTCTTTTTTGTATCTTGCTCTCAAACTTATGACCCTTCATGCAACAGCGTTTCTTTCTCTCAGCTCTCTTCACTTCGCTTCCCCCACTCTCTCACACCTCATGATTTTATTATTTAGTTTCTTTTATCTTTTTTGTCTCATGTTCTCAGCTTTGCCCATTTTCACTCTCCGAATCTTGCTAGGACCTTTTCTCTCCCTCATTTCTATCTCTCTCTCTCCTTAAGATCTATACTTTTCTCTCATCTCTCTCCATCTCTCCATTATCATCCTCCCTCTCCTCTCTCTCCTCTCCTCTCTCTCAGTTTATCGTTTCAACTCTCTCTCCTCCTCCCTTCTCAAATCTCTCATTTCTCCTCGTCCCCTTCTCTACTACTCCTTCTACTTTGCCATGAAGACAATTGAATCCTAAATCCAATCTCTACATGGCCTGTATACAGCACTGGCTGACTGCCCGACTGCTCCTTTCTTCCTACATGCAGAAACATCTCAATTTCAGCTCCTCACTCAAATACTTCCATTGTTCGATGTGCCTTCTAGACCATGGGTTATTCGAGGTTTATGCGGAAATCTCCGGTTTTCCTCACATGCGTTTCAATAATGGTACAGCTTGGATGCGTCAATCTTAACTTTCTTAAATACATAAATCGGTTTCCTTTAGTGTTGTTGTGAGGGCTGTCTATTGTTACTGGGCTCTGCACAATGGAATGCTATTACCCACTCGTCTTTGTCTGCGGGGATCGGCTAGTGTAATCACCCTGTGAATAATCTTAATACATGTATAAGTTTAGCTTGATCTGTGTTAGGATGGGGTTACAGAGATAGGGAGAAAAGTGTAATAGCTTCACTGACACACTCTAGCTCTCACGGCTATGAAACATAGGTAGTCCAGCCACTTGTTAACAGTAAATATCACACATTTATTTCCTCTACTCTATACATAATTCTCTAAACACTCTATTAACTTAAATGTCCAAATTCACTTCGAATAGTTCGTTCCTTGATGGGTCTATGCTGCTACTGTTCTTGATATTTGCTAATGTCTCATCATTGGGCTATTTGTTCTGTCTGGCCTAATGTTGGTTTCAGGAGAGTGGACTACCGCACAGTCCTTCTATGTCAGTGTGGGTGCACGCTTTCGGTGTCACTTAACTGCAGTTGAGGTGTGGTGATGGTGTTTTGTCTCCTCCTTGGTTGTAGACTATAGGCTATCGTAGCTCAGTGCTAGATGCTCCACTGCAGGTCGAATGTCAGGGTGACGCTTAGGTCTCCTCCTGCCTCCTATGTATCGGGCCAAATGATGCCTGCTCGTCTGCAAAAATATGAGACGAATTTCTGCAACAGAGTTTACTAAGGTGTGCAGAGCTCTCACTGATGGCAGAAACAACACTAGATGATAATTAACTCCAACTTTATATTATGGTTTGGTTTGTGGCAGTAATTATATTAATCTACTCTTATCTAATCAGGCTATACTCTATGTTTTAAATTGTATTTTTTGAATAGTGAAAGAAGCATGTGGCGTGAAAAAAATAAATATAGTATAAATTTTAGCAAAATAATAGAAAACAGACATTGTCGAGTATATATTTATATATATAAGTGACAAACAATCTTCTATGTCCGTGGTCCACTGGAATCTCCACTCTAATTCCTATACATATACACATCATGGCTAAACTAAACACATGGAGAAGTAATTAACAATATACATATTCTCCGGTACAGCCACTGGTCTGCAAGAATACACATAGGAAAACAACAGTGGTCCGTAGGGGATACTTCATGGTGGCGAAACCGGTCGCGTGTCCGCCCCGTGGTCAAGCAAAGTTTGACTAACATTCACAATTCTAAACATGGCAAAACTTCACAAACATAATACAGCAATAATATCAATAAAGCGCGATGAAACAAAAGATAGATCATTTACCTTTTTGACAATGTCAGGCTGTGGCTATACTAGGTTGAATTGAATTTCACCCGTCCCTGCTTTAGTCTTCTGCTAGCAATCTTTCAGAGCGTTGCTCCGTCTCGTGTGAGAGTTAGGCACAGAATGACTACCTAGTGTAGTGGTCAGCAAAAGTGGCGCCTCTGGCGGGTGTCTCTGGCCCTACGTCAGCTGAATGAGGTCACTGCCTAACTGAGCCAGCGTTAGCGTACACATGCTTAGCACACTGACTTGCGTCGTCTGCTTTACATCGACTTTAATTTACAAAGGCTACAGCAGGCTGAACTATTTAAGGCGAGAAGTCTTAGTGCAGGGTATAAATAGCCTTCTGTGACAGTTGTAATAGCGATCTTTTTGCCTTACACCACATATTTGAGTGATAGGTTGTGTTTTTGTGTGGTGAGAGAGTGGGTGGAACATGTGAGTGTATATTTTGGTATAGATCGCCGCGGTTTGAGCTTGATTGGTGATTTGGGAAAAAAAGCGCTATATTGTTGTTGTTGTTGTTGTTGTTGTTGTTGTTGTTGTTATTATTATTATTATTATTATTTATTATTATTATTTATTATTATTATTATTATTATTATTATTATTATTTATTATTATTATAGAGCGGAAAGGGAGGCGACTCTGTTCTTGGGAAAGAAGTTTTCTACCTTGAATTTCTTTGTTAAAACAAGCCTTGATGGTTCCTGCTGTGCAGAATCTTTGGGTTATGCAGGACAAGGCCGGCCTGATCATCCGCCTCTCTCATATTGCCTTCTGCTTTCGTTGGTTAGCGGGGCTACCTTGTCGGCAGGCATTTTTATGCATGTCAGTGGCAGCGACATTGCAGCGAATGTCGTGGCACTAATAGCCGGCAACCCGGTTTTCTTTTTCTACCAACCACGCTTCAATACTTTGCAGGGCATTTTTTTATGTCTCATAAGGGATAAAATGACAATAACAGCTCGGGTTGGGGCTGTTTTTAAGAAGGAGGTGGTGAGAGACATCAAATATTACGCCCTCACTGCTACAAGTGGTGCAACAGACCGGGAACAGATTGATGCTGGACCTTCACTAGCTGAAATGCAGTTTTTTTTTTACTGTTAAGTCAATGAATGAATGTGGACTGATTGGGCGTTGTCAGTGTCGGTTCCAGACACACCATTTCGAATGTGGAAACCATGAGGACATGGTTCGATTTGACTGTGGGATCCTGGTTGAGGCTTAGAGAAGTTGTCTATTATATTGAATTCTTGGTTAGACAAGCCTTCTGGCTCCTGCTGTGTAATCCTTGTAGCCATTGGGTTTCAGGACAAGGCGACATAACATCTGTTATCAAACCAGTGAATTTGCCTTCTGCTTTTTGTGTAGTTATTACATTGTCGGCAGGCATTTTATGCAAGTCGTCAGCGAACTTTGCACGAAGTGTCGTGGCACTATTAGCCTGCAATCCGGTTAGTGTAACTAGTTGAAACTATACGTACTCCAACCACGTTTCTTGCAGGCAAATATTTTTTTTAAATGTCCCTCTTTTGAGGAATAAAAAATGAAAACAAACAAAACAGCTCGGGTTCGTGGTTCTCGTTTTGTGGTTAGCAGAGACGGAAGTCAAAACCCGCTCGGCTACAATTATGATTATATGATTATTATGATTAAATTATTATCATTCACACTTTCACTACTGACATAAAAAAGATAAAACACGATACATTTTCCTTTTTTCTTTCCTTTATTTTTTTTGAATCCATTGATAAAAAACGAATTTCAAATCCTTTTCTGTACTAAATACCTCCTTTCTACTCAAAATTGACTTTGCATTATGGCATCGTATCTCGTACACAAATATAAAAACCTCTTCTATGAGGGATAACAGTTTTTTATATTATTATCTAACATTAAACATATAATAATTATTTTCTCCATTTATTTTTTCAAATTTAATTTTTTTTTATCTAGTTTATTTATTTATGTTAGTCACAGGCTACTCATTCGTACATTTTATTTTTGTTTCCTCCTTCTTTTTTTTTTTCTTGATTTTTAAAAAAAGAGCAAGGAGGTCAATAAAAATAAAAATCGGCAAAAAAATCAAATGCGAAAAAGGCCGCAGGATAAGAATGTGATTCACATGGTATTTTTTCCTCTATTTTTATCTGATTACTATTTCTATCACATATTTTCTTCAACTCTCTTATTCTTACCAGAATAAAAAACAAGAACAAACCCCATCACACACACTAAGTATCACGACGAGAGAATATTATTTTGTTTTCTTTACCTTTCTTCTGTTTTAATTTCAATATTCATACATCTTAAGTGAACCTTTCTGAAATGATTAACAAAATAACGTTCAAGGCAGTGCGTCTAAAAAAGGGTCTGTTTTGCTTATAGATAGCGCATTCGAGAATAAATCATGGGAAAGAAATGCAGTATTGGACAGTGAATGTCAAGGGTGAGTCCTCCAGTGTGTACACTCGAGTTGATTTTTAAAATTAATAATGGCCAAGCTGAAATTAAATATCAAAGGAGTAACTCAAATTGTTATCATAAATTTACATGATAATTAAATAAACTTATTTTTATTTTAACACAACTATTACAAACAACAACTTGATCCAAAACTAGGGACCCGTTAGCAATAGAAAAGGCACGTCGTGTATGTATGTTTCCAAATCAGGAAAACATCAAAATAGAAAGCGCCCATTATTTTTTTTCAAAATCAATTAGAAAAGTCTAATTATTTTTGCATCTAAGAATTAAAAAAAGAAGACAAATTATAAGAACGAAACTTTTCAGATGTGCAACAACAATTTTGAGTGTTGTTTAATAATTATCCTATGTTGATATGTAAACAACCAAACTATTTAATAATACTGACGGCGCACAAGCGGAACTCAGGATTGGGGGGGCACACACATTTTATTCACTGACATCAGGGGCCGGACCTTGGAAAAGTCGAGGGGGATTACAGATTCAGCGAAGGCGCGAAGCGCCGAGCCTTCTAGGGGGTCCGGGGGCATGCTCCCCCGGAATTTTTTTTTTCAAGGATGCAAAATGGTGCAATCTGGTGCAATCTGAACCTTGAAAAAGCCATTTGTGATGGTCTGGGACATTGAGCTTTTTGAACAATTGAACTGACAAACTCTGGGGTACAAAAATTATCCTCTGCCCCTCCCTTAAAACACACACACACACACACACACATACACACACACAACCCACACACACACACACAACATTTATTTATCAGCAGAGATGTTTTGTATACTATTATTATTAACTACTTTTTGTTGATCGTTAACGGTATAAAGCTTTACCTTGTAGTTTATGAACATCATCGCCCTGCTTTCACTTAATTCTGTCTTGCTGCAATAGGTTCCTCGGCATTATTACCATTTGTGAATTGTATCTTCTGGCAAAACAGTTCACTGCCTCTTTGAAGTCCCTGTGCAATCCCTGTGCACTTTCAGTAAAGCAAGTCCATTGAGTCTCTGTTGCCCCATTGTAGAGTGCAGGTAGTTTTTCAGGTTGCGCAACTGACTGTTTGAACGCTCACACTCGGCAGTAGTGACAGGCAGGGTGCAAAGGTTCTTTAGCATGATGAACAGGTTGGGATAAAAATCCCTGTCACAATGTTTCAGTGCTTCTGATGCCGTGGATGGGATGATAGCTGTCGCATTCTCAGCAGTACTTCGCCATTTGCAAACCCACCGTTGGTATTCTGCATCAAGGGTAGCGTTGTCTGGTAGGTCAGACTCCCACAACATTGCCAGTGTCTTCACCCCTTCTGGAACCTGCATGAAACCATCCTGGTTGTCTATTAAAGTGCTTGGCACCAGACAGAGACCATCAACTGCTAGCCCAGCATTTTTGAACCTCGAGTCCAATTCGGTTGACAGGTGTTCCAAGAAAGAATGGCAGTGCTAATCTTGAAATATTCTTCTGGAGTGGCCGCAGGTTGGTTGTCACGGAGAGTCTGTCGGATGCTTGACGAGGAACAATAACACCAGTTGTCAAAGCATTTGCCATTTTGCTGACTTCACCAAACCAGGCAACGAACGCTGTGTCGACATCTCTTCTAATAGAAGACATGCAGTTACTGACCTCTTTGATTTCCCTGTAGGCATCGACATCTTTTGTCCTTTTCTGCAGCTTCACTGTCAAGGGTTTCCATTTCAACGATGTTTTTGGACGATTCAGCGATGGTCGTTTCAATGGGTGTTCGTTACAACGAATTGTCATAATTATCAACTTAGCATCTTAATTAATATTTCTAAAAAGTCGTTTTTGGTGGATTAGGGCAGTATCAAGGTGAAGGTGCTGGAAGAGGCTTGCGGCCAGAACAAGAAAATATGGCTGCATTTACTAATTTAGGCTTAGGGGTTGGGTTACTTGGTCGTTTCAACGGGAAAACGCTTTGGACGTTTTAACGGATCCCTTGAAATGGATTTCCATTGAATTGACTATAAATAACTCTTTGTACTTTGGACCAAAAGTGACTAAAAACTGCAATGTTTTAAAAACAATTTTTTTTTAAAAAAAATTGAAACTCTTTGCATTAAAAAAAATTCAATTTTTTTAAATTTGGAGGGGGGGGGGGGTTCCGGAACCCAGGTAACCCCCCCCCCTCCCTCCTGGACATTTACTCCAAATAATTTGAACTATTTTCATAGACACTATGTGAGAGAGAAAAAAAAGATATATCATATATTTCTACAACTGTGCATATAAGAGAGAGAGAGAGGGGGGGGGAGGTAGAGAGAAAGGGAGAGAAACTGACCTGACAATGTTGATCCATCACAGTAACAAAAACAGCAGTCATGCATGTCATTTGGCATGGGAAATTACACCGTTAATTTTCCAAAGTATGCCTGACGGCGTTCATTTCTATTGATAAATTCGTAAGCAGTTTGCGCTAGGTCTAGTTGATCTACTTTGTCTTTGAACACATGCATTATAAGACAATTATTTAGACGCTCCTGCGTCATCGTTGCCCGAAGGTATGTTTTTACCCGCTTTAGGGCTGAAAAACTGCGTTCAGCCGTTGCAGTTGTGGTTGGGATGGTGAAGTACAGTCTGAGAAGTTTATCCACTTCACTCAGCATCCGTCGCACAGTGTCAGAGGCTTTCAGTTCATCCGACAGTGCTTGGAAGATGGTGATCCTAGAGTTAGCCGCCTTCCTGGTGTCACCCAGTGCATGTGGGAGGAGTTCTAGCTGAGTTTTGAGTCTGTCCAAGTCGATGTCAGCGGAATATGTATCTTTGATTTCTTGAGGAATTTCTGGTCTCTTCCTTGCTGCTCCATCACTTAGAAGATCTTAAATTTTCCTTGGTAAGTCGAGAGCTATTTGATCAAACCGGCTCTTTAAATGTTCTTTGATGTTGTCAATGGCCTCACAGTATTGCTGTCTGTAGTAAGCAGATGGACAAGAGTAGCTGTGACCCTGTGAGCTATCGTCCAGTCTTCGTGGAGGCTGCTTCTGTCTAGGAACGCAGGGCTCATCACACAAATTTGCAGCTTTCGTTGTGATGTCAGCAAACGAAGTACTGCTGAGAATGCGACAGCTATCATCCCATCCACGGCATCAGAAGCACTGAAACATTGTGAAAGGGATTTTTATCCCAACCTGTTCATCATGCTAAAGAACCTTTGCACCCTGCCTGTCACTACTGCCGAGTGTGAGCGTTCAAACAGTCAGTTGCGCAACCTGAAAAACTACCTGCACTCTACAATGGGGCAACAGAGACTCAATGGACTTGCTTTACTGAAAGTGCACAAGGATTGCACAGGGACTTCAAAGAGGCAGTGAACTGTTTTGCCAGAAGATACAATTCACAAATGGTAATAATGCCGAGGAACCTATTGCAGCAAGACAGAATTAAGTGAAAGCAGGGCGATGATGTTCATAAACTACAAGGTAAAGCTTTATACCGTTAACGATCAACAAAAAGTAGTTAATAATAATAGTATACAAAACATCTCTGCTGATAAATAAATGTTTGTGTGTGTGAGTGTTGTTGTTTTTTTAAGGGAGGGGCAGAGGATTAATTTTTGTACCCCAGAGTTTGTCAGTTCAATTGTTCAAAAAGCTCAATGTCCCAGACCATCACAAATGGCTTTTTCAAGGTTCAGATTGCACCAGATTGCACCATTTTGCATCCTTGAAAAACAAAATTCCGGGGGAGCATGCCCCCGGACTCCCCTAGAAGGCTCGGCGCTTCGCGCCTTCGCTGAATCTGTAACCCCCGCCACCCCCCTCCCCCCTCGACTTTTCCAAGGTCCGGCCCTCATGTCAGTGAATAAAATGTGTGTGTGCCCCCCCAATCCTGAGCAGCTTCCGCCGCCTGTGCGATATTATTTGAGAATTTTCTAGAGTTGGTTGTTTACTATCGATCGAAGCATATGGATAATTCTAGTGGTAACTAGAGACGCTTCCATCCTAAATATGGTTGTATGACGTGAGACAGTGATGACAAAGTTAATTCTGATTGGTTATAATTGTGTCTTGCCCGAACGTTCTTTATTTCTCTGGAGTAGACAAAAACTATATAAGTGCCGCACTGTTTCAAAATTGAAAAGTGTTGAAAGTAAAAAGTTGAGAGTGGAAAAAGCGATTGTATGCAGTTGTTGATGTTTGCTGAATAAAGTTGGAAAACTACATACGACGACTCCTGCCTTGTTGCTGAGTGAACGGGTTGCGTGGATAAACGAATCTGAGTTACACCTATCAGGAGGATTTCAAGCATCGGGGCTGAATCAACTGATAAAAATCAACATCGAGTGTAACACACAGGCAGGACATTTCTCCGACTCAATGAATTCACGCACTACTGCGTTTTTATCTCTTGTGCTCTAATGCATGTATTCTCAAGGGAGATGCGCTATTAAGCTTAACAAGCGACCTTTTTAGAACGCTCGGACATGAAGCGTAGACTCCGATTTCAGGAAACTATTACACGCTGGAAGATGTATGAATATTGAAATAACAGAAGAAAAAAAAAGAGAAGCAAAATAATATTCATCTCTTGTGAAATGGACGTTTTATGGAGGTGTGTGTGAGGGTGGAGAGAGTAGAAAGTGGGGGGAGGGGGGCGAGGGGGGTCGCGATTTTTATCTTGACCTCCGATGCTCTTTAAAACCGTCGGGGAAATGTAAGCAAGGAGCCTGGAGCTAACATAACTGACATATGAAACGGGAAGGGAGGGGAAGGAGAACTGGGGAGACGTCGGGAGTGCAATGTAGGGGTAGGGGAGAGGATAAAAGAGACCCGCGGTGAGGCTCCACTAGAAGAGAGATTTATATCGCTGTACGAGATATCGATGAGCTGACCGAAGTCAACTTTTAAAAGAGATGAGAAAGGAGTGAGACAGAAAGGATTTGAAATGTCCGTCTGAACTGCAAGATGGATGCAAAAGGGATGGAGAAGGAGAGAGGGAAAGAGTGGGATGGGGCGTTAGAGCTCGGGGGAGTAAAGAGGGGTGGGAATAATAATAATAATAATCATCATCATAATAATCATAATCATAATTGTAGCCGAGCGGAGTTTTTGACTTCCGTCTCTCGGCCACCAACCTTGAGAACACGGCCCAACCCGAGCTGTTGTTTTCATTTATTCCTCAAAAGAGGGACATAAAACTATTTGCCCTGCAAGGAGGTGAAGCGTGGTTGGCAGTACACTAAACCGGGTTGCCGGCTACTAGTGCCACGACACTTCGCTGCAAAGTTGCTGCCACCGACTTGCATAAAATGCCTGCCGACAATGTAGTCCCGCTCACCAACAAAAGCAGAAGGCCAATAGTCAGCCGGGGTGAACAAATGTCGTGTCGCCTTGTCCTGCATAACCCAATGGCATCCCCAAAGGATTATGCACAGCAGGAGCCAGCCAAGGCTTGTCTAACCAAGAAATTCAAAATAGACAACTTCTCTCCCAAGCCTCAACCAGATCCCACAGCTCAAATCGAACCATGTCCTCATGGTTTCCCCATTCGCAACAGGTGTGTCTGGAACCGACACTGACTACGCCCAATCAGTCCACATTCACTGACTTAACAGTAAAAAAAACTGCATTCAGCAGTTACCACGGTCCAGCATCATCCTGTTCCCGGTCGTTGCACCACTTGTAGCCGAGCGTAAGTATTTGACTCCCGTCTCTCGACCACCACCTTGAGAAAACAGCCCAACCCGAGCTGTTATTGTCATTTTATCCCTCCTAAGATGAACATAAAAATATTTGCCCTGCAAGGCGGTGAAGCGTGGTTGGTAGAAAACCGGGTTGCCGGCTATTAGTGCCACGACACTTCGCTGCAATGTCGCTGCCACTGACTTGCATAAAATGCCTGCCGACAAGGTAGCCCCGCTAACCAACGAAAGCAGAAGGCGAATGATCAGCCGGGGAGAACAAATGTCGTTTCGCCTTGTCCTGCATAACCCAACAGATTCTGCACAGCAGGAACCATCCAAGCTTGTTTAACTAAAGAAATTCAAGGTAGACAACTTCTTTCCCAAGCCCCAACCAGTCGCCTCCCTTTCCGCTCTATAATAATTATAATTATAATAATAACAATAATAATAATAATAATAATAATAATAATAATAATAATAATAATAATAATAATAATAATAATAACAACAACAACAACAACAACAACAACAACAACAACAATATAGCGCTTTTTTCCCAAATCACCAATCAAGCTCAAAACACGGCGATCTATACCAACATATACACTCACATATTCCACCCACTCTCTCACACACACAACAAACACAACCTATCACTCAAATATGTGGTGTAAGGCAAAAAGATCACTATTACAACTGTCACAGAAGGCTATTTATACCCTGCACTAAGACTTCTTGCCTTAAATAGTTCAGCCTGCTGTAGCCTTTGTAAATTAAAGTCGATGTAAAGCAGACGACGCATGTCAGTTGCGTGCTAAGCACGTGTACGCTAACGCTGGCTCAGTTAGGCAGTGACTTCATTCAGCTGACGTAGGGCCAGAGACACCCGCCAGAGGCGCCACTGTAGTCTAGTTTTCGCGGGCTTTTGCTGACCACTACATGAGGTAGTCATTCTGTGCCTACCTCTCACGCGAGACGGAGCCACGCTCTGAATGATCGCTAGCAGAAGACTAAAGCATGGACGGGTAAAATTCAATTCAACCTAGTATAGCCATAGCCTGACATTGTCAAAAAGGTAAATGATCTACATGTATCTTTTGTTTCATCGCGCTTTATTGATATTATTGCTGTATTATGTTTGTGAAGTTTTGCCATGTTTAGAATTGTGAATGTTAATCAAACTTTGCTAGACCACGGGGCGGACATGCGACCAGTTTCGCCACCATGAAGTATTCCCCTATGGACGCACTGTTGTTTCTCCTATGTGTATTCTTGCAGACTAGTGGCTGTACCGGAGAATATGTATATTGGTAATTACTTCTCCATGTGTTTAGTTTAGCCATGATGTGTATATGTATAGGATTTAGAGTGGAGATTCCAGTGGACCACGGACATAGAAGATTGTTTGTCGCTTATATATATATAAATATATACTCGAGCAATGTCTCGGGGGTTTTCTCTGGGTACTCCGGTTTGCTCCCCGGCAAAATTAAAAAAAATCACGAATAATGTTAGGTGGGTTGGGTTTGGGCACGCCACAGGCTGCGACTACGCCTTCCCCAGGGGAGGCGGCCCAGAATTTTCCGATAGAAAGGGATAATAAACTGCAACAAACAAACAAACAAACAAACATATATAAGTGGAGTTATCACTGAGGGCTGTTTCTGCCATCAATGAGATGCTCTGCACACCTTTAGTAAACACGGTGTTGCAGAAATTCGTCTCATATTTTGCAGACGAGCAGGCATCATTGGCCCGAGGCAGGAGGACGACCACTAAGCGTCACCCCTGACATTCGACCTGCAGTGGAGCATCTAGCACTGAGCTACGATAGCCCTATAGTCTACAACCAAGGAGGAGACACCATCACCACACCTCAACTGCAGTTAAGTGACACCGAAAGCGTGCACCCACACTGACATAGAAGGACTGTGCGGTAGTCCACTCTCCTGAAACCAACATTAGGCCAGACAGAACAAATAGCCCAATGATGAGACATTAGCAAATATCAAGAACAGTAGCAGCATAGACCCATTAAGGAACGAACTATTCGAAGTGAATTTGGACATTTAAGTTAAGAGAGTGTTTAGATAATTATGTACAGAGTAGAGGAAATAAATGTGTGGTATTTGCTGTTAACAAGTGGCTGGACTACCTATGTTTCATAGCCGTGCAAGAGCTAGTGGGTCAGTGAAGCTATTACACTTGTCTCCCTATCTCTGTAAACCCATCCTAACACAGACCGAGCTAAACTTATAAACGTATTAAGATTAGTCACAGGGTGATTACACTAGCCGATGCCCGCAGACAAAGACGAGTGAGAATAGCATTCCATTGTGCAGAGCCCAATAACAATAGAACACCGTCACAACAACACTAAAAAGGAAACCGAATATGTATTTAAGAAAGTTAAGATTGACCGCATCCAGTACCATTATTGAACGCAGTGAGGAAACCGGAGTATCCGGCATAGGAGACCGGCGACTAACCCACTGGTCTACGAGGCCCGCCCTCGAATGGAAGTAGGATGAGAGTGAGGAGCTGAAATGAGTGGACTGCAATGTAGGAAGACAAGGAGACGAAAGTCGGGCAGTCAGCCAGTGCCGGGGGTCCATACCAGGCCATTTAGAGATGGATTAGATTGCAATGCTGTCTACATTGCAAAATGGAGTAGGGAAGGAGAGAGAGAGAGAGAGAGAGAGAGAGAGAGAGAGAGAGAGAGAGAGAGAGAGAGAGAGAGAGAGAGAGACGCAATGCTGAGAATTAGAAGTGAGATGACTGTATTGTAAACGCAAGGAATGGATGCTTATTGGGCGTCGTAACTTATAACATGTATTGTGCAGACATGAAACGAACTCTAAACTAACAAAAGGAATTAGAGTACAAATATATTGACAGATATAGTCGTGTAATTTACAAATGGCGCCCTGTTTTATGTTAGGCGTGTTTGGGTTGGGGGTGGGCGAGATTTTAAGGGTAGGGGGATCGGGAGTCAGAAGCCACGTGACGTAACAACTGAGTAAACGGATGGAAGAGGGAGATGGAAACTAGATGTGAGTCTGAATGTGACGAATGAAGCGCAAGGGGAGGGTGTAAGAGCGTGAGAGGGAGAGAGAGATGGGAGGGAAGATGTGGAGGGTTGGGGTAGGGAGAGAAGAGTAGTTGAGGCCGAGTCAGTAAGTCCAAAGGGAGGTAGCTATAGCTGTGGGTCACACGATATATCGGAACTCAATAGATGCCGTCACAGCCCGCGATCACAATCCGGATAGTGTTGGGTTAGTGTTACACTCTGTTTGATGATGGTGTTTTCTATCAGTATCTGATTCAGCCCCGATGCTTGAATTCCTGATAGTTGTGTAACTCAGATTCGTTTATTCACGCAACCCGCTCAAGCAGCATACAATTCACAAAGTCAACGTATGAAGTTTTCCACTTTTATTCAGCACACACCAACAACTGCATACAATTCTCAATTCAACTCAACAACTTTCACAGCAACTTTCCAAATCACTATCAACAACTTTACTATCTCTCAACAGCAACTCTGCACACGATTAAATAACCTCTCTCTTTTCCGGAAAGATTTCGTACATGGTAGAAAATGACGTACTGCCACCAATCGAATAAAAGATCGTCATCACTGACTTACGTCAATACATATTTTCTACTTCCGGGAACATTCACGACCTTCGGTATCCATCGGGAAATTTCTATAGGAAGTAAACACTCAGATCCAGAAACTTCTACAGTAATATCGACCAAAGCAAATTATCAACGTTATACAAAGCCTCTCCTAACAACAATGCAAACTCAAATCAAAGGTAAATAAACTCCATTATTGAATACTTTGCAAATCGAAACGATTAGATCTATCGTGCGCGCTTTAGACACACTTTCGTTCGTTTCAACGTAACATAACCCCCCACTCAAGAAGAAATTTACTTAATTTCTTTCAACAACGTTGAAACGTAATGCACAAACAAAGTCCTCAATTGAAACTTATTTCATACTGTCTGAATACTGTCAATGTTCTCAGTTCATTCACACAGAGTCAATGGTTTTTATCTTCAAATCTGCCTGGATATTGTCAATGTTCACAGTTCATTCACACAAGGTCAATGTTTCTCATCTGCAAGTCTGTTTAGATATTGCCAATGTTCTCCACACAGTCAATGTTCTTTCAACCGCAAGGAAACGACGCCCTCGTCAGTTGCGGTCGTCATCGGCCCAGGGTCAAAGACGATGATCACGTGGGCTTCCCTGGAATCAGTGCGTCCTCCGTTGTCTCCTTCTTCCATCGGATGTCCGACGCAGTCGACGTTGTCAGCTCCCAGGATGCATTCGCTGGGTCTTACGGTCAGGTTGGCTTCTGCGGGACGGTGGAACAGCTCCCTCATGGTCTGCAGGTGCTCCTTCCAGGTCTGGGTGTGGACTTCATGTTCGACCAAAGTCGTAGAGCCTGGGACATCATTGAAGTTATGGGGAAACTCGCCCATAAGGTCCTCGAGCTCCAACGTTTGACCTTCCGTCAAGCTCGGTCCTAGCTTAACATCGTCGATGCCTTCTTTGCTGTGGAAGTCCCCCAGTTCCAACAGTTCTTCGCTGTCAAAGCTGTCGTCGGTCACAGCTGCTGTCGCTGCCTGTACAGTCTCCAATGGCCTTTCCACGTACAGCTTAAGGAGGTTGGCGTGGTATATTTTGGAATGCTGGCCGACCTTCACCTTATAGTCGTTGATCCCCACCACGGTCTCCACTTCGTACGGGCCTTTCCACTGCATCAGCAACTTATTATGATCAGTAGGTAGCAGCACCAGCACTTTGTTGCCAGGTTTAAACTTCCTGTTCACAGCCCTACGGTCATAGTAGTGCTTTCCACAGTCCTGGGACTTCTTCAGGTTTTCTCTGGCTATATCGAGAGTCTGCTCCAGCTTCTCCCGTAGCTCAAACACGTACTGGTAGCTGTTCTTCACCTCTGGGGTGTCTACTTCTTTCGTCCACAGTTCTTTTAGGATGTGCATCGGCCCTCGGATGGTTCTTCCGTACAGCAGCTCGAACGGAGAAAAGCCGGTGGACTCCTGCGGTACTTCTCTGTAGGCGAAAAGTAATGCGTTGATGTAGCGATGCCATTGTCTGGGCTGCTCGCTGCACAGTTTCTTCAAGGTGGACTTCAACGTAGCATTGAACTTTTCGACAAGCCCGTTGCACATTGGATGGTAGGGTGTCGTAGTTAAATGCCGGATGCTCAGCAGTCTGTTGACCTCCTTCATACAGTCAGAGACGAACTGCGTCCCGAGGTCTGTCAGAATTTCTTCAGGCACTCCAAGTCTACTGAACATGTCCACCAGTGCCTCTGCTACAGTTTCAGTGTCAATCTTCTTCAGTGGCACTGCTTCTGGGTACCGAGTCGCATAGTCTACTAAAGTCAGTACCCATCGATGACCTTCTTCACTCGGAGGTCTTATTTCGCCGATTAAGTCTAAGGCCACCCTCTTAAAAGGTCGGTCGATCAAAGGCATTCTCTGCATTGGCACTTTAGGGACCCTTCCTCGAGGTATGGTCTTCTGGCAAATGTCACATGATCGACAGAAACGGCTGACGTCCGCATGAAGTCCTGGCCAGTAGAACACCGCCTGGATTCTGTCTGACGTCTTCTTGATGCCTAGGTGACCTCCCATGATTGAGTCATGCGCTACTTCCATCACCTGGCGCCTTAGGGGTAACGGTACCAAGACTTGACGTAGTGGTTTCCCTCCGTTGACCCTCGGGTGCTGGAAGATTCGATACAGGATCTTGGCCTTCACCTCAAAATAGACCGTACCACTGCCTTTGGTCACGTGGTCTTGGCGGTTCCTGTACTTGTTTAAAGTGCTATCAGCTTCCTGGAGCTGGATCAGCTTATCTCTGTCCACGATGGCAGCTTTGGAGTTGTCGGCGACCTTCAGTGGCGTAGACGTCTTGTCTCTCTTGGCCTGGGCCCTGGTAGTAACAGCACCGACGATCTCTGGTCGGCAGGGCTGAGCCGGAGTAACCACATTGTCCCGTAGCAGCTCTGTAAGGTCTCCATCGGGAAATGGCAATGGATCCTCCTCCACAACTTCGACGTGTTGAGTTGAGGCAGGACTCCGTCTCGCGCCGTCGATATTCCCGATCATCAAATCGTATAGCGGCTTTTTCAGGCAAACCGCTTCTACTTCGCCTGTGTAGAAAGGGGTGTTGACATGAATCTTCGCAACTGGCGCTCTCACATATTTGCTGTCGGCCATAAGTGTCCATTTAGAATCGCCAGTGAACTGTTCTTTAGCGATTAGGTCTTCTTTGACGATGACCCCACTGCAGCCAGAGTCTCTTAAAACAGTCACTTCATGATTTCCGACGCGTCCCTTTGAAACAGGCATGTTCTGTACGGTCACAGCTGCGCTGGCGACGACGGGGATGGATTTCCCGTTGGCAAGGAGGAGTTGGCCATCGGTTATGCACTCTTGCACGTCCGCAGGGGTAGCTGTGCGCTCGGTCTCGCTCGGAAGAATGACGCTCCCGCCGCACACCTGATGGTCAGATCTACTGGTTTGCCGTTGATTGGAGAAACGTCTCTGTCGGTTGCCCGCCGCTGCATTGTCCGTACTGCCCCGCTGTCCGCTACTTTTGTTTTGAGGACAGTTAGCTGCTCTGTGGTCTGTAGCGTTGCAGGTGAAACAGCCTCTTGAATGCCCTTCCCTTGGAGGTGGCGTGGAGTCCGTGTGTCTCTGGCTCGTCTGACTCCCTTGGATCTGGTTCCCATGGTTTCCAGTCTTCTGAAAATGTTTCGTCGCGCTGGGTGGCCCCAGGGTTTTCCCATGAGCGATGAGATATCTTTCAGCAGCCTCAGTCACATCTTTAAGCGTCTGCAGCTTTTGTTCTTCTAAGTGGGTCGCTAGGTCCTTGTGACAGGCATTGAGAAATTGTTCTTTCACAATCAGGTCATGGAGACTGTCGTAAGACTTCATTTCGCCTGATAACTCCACCCACTTGTGTAGATATGACGACAGGCGCTCCACAAACTGCTTTGGCGTCTCGTCTGACTTAGGCCGGCATTCACGGAAGCGTTTACGGTAGCCCTT
Organism: Oncomelania hupensis; assembly: GCA_036898135.1. Taxonomy (NCBI): domain Eukaryota; kingdom Metazoa; phylum Mollusca; class Gastropoda; order Littorinimorpha; family Pomatiopsidae; genus Oncomelania; species Oncomelania hupensis. Next base: position 90,966,110 of record CM072513.1, read on the forward strand.
CTCTGTAAAGTTGTAGCACTGCAACAGGGCCTCTTTCAAGACGTCGTAGTTTTTGGCGTCATCGTTCGACAGTCTGGTGTAAACTTCGAGAGCTTGCCCCGTCAGAAGTGCACTCAGTCGAATTGCCCAGTCTTGAGGTTGCCAGTTAGAGCTTTCAGCGAACCTTTCGAATCTCGCCAGATAACTGTCAATCTGGTCCTTCCCGTCGACGAAAGCTGGCAATTTTGGTGCCGTGTTGTCACTGATAACTTGTGGCGCATGCTGCTGTTGCTGGATGCGCGCCAACTCTAGTTGGAACTGCCGATCAGCTTCTCTTTCCTCACGCCTGCGCTCATCTTCTCTTTCTTTACGCTGCTCTTCTCTTTCTTGCCGCTGCTGTTCAATTTCCAGACGCTTCAATTCTAATTCTCTTTCTTCACGGCGACGCTGCTCTTCTAATTCTCGTTCTTCACGGCGACGCTGCTCTTCTACTTCTAGACGCTTCTGTTCTAGTTCTATTTCTTTTTCTAGACGCTTCTCTTCCAATTCTCTTTCTCGTATTCTCTCCTGAGACTTGACGTACTCCGTCAGCTGCTTGCCTTTTAGATTCAGTTCAATCCCTTTCTGCCAGAAGTCAGCCATCTTGATGCTTCTGGAAAGTTCTTTTCTGGAAAGTTCTTTTCCGGAAAGTTCTTTTCTGGAAGGTTCTTCTTCTAGAAAGTTCTTGACTGTAGAGTTCTTTTTTTTTCTTTTTCTGGAAAGTTCTTGACTGTGCTGTACCTTTCTAGACTGTTCTAGAACAGCACGCTTTCTGCAGTAGCGCTGATGCTTGTCACTAGTCGCTTTCGCTGACGCAGGCCCCGCTGTCCTCGTCGTATGCGACGCTGCACCACGCTGGTGTTGATGTATACGCTCCTGTGCTGAAGTAGACGCGACGTCCGCTCGCCGCTCTCTGTAACACTGGCGATGTAGCTCCGAGACTGTCCCTCGACGTAGTCTTACGGCAGCCACGTAGTCCCGCTCTGTTGTTCGCTCACGAAGCAACTCTTCAGCGACTACACGCCCTTGCAGTCAACCCGAACCTATCGGTGATGTAGTCCCAGTATGTTGGCCCCTCTCGACGCAACTCGTTGGCGGCTACCCTCGATGACTGCTTCTCGTAACGTTGACTCGCTTGTTGTAGCAGTTGAACCCTTGGCTATGGCGTGAATCGCGGCTTGACCCCCAAAATGTTACACTCTGTTTGATGATGGTGTTTTCTATCAGTATCTGATTCAGCCCCGATGCTTGAATTCCTGATAGTTGTGTAACTCAGATTCGTTTATTCACGCAACCCGCTCAAGCAGCATACAATTCACAAAGTCAACGTATGAAGTTTTCCACTTTTATTCAGCACACACCAACAACTGCATACAATTCTCAATTCAACTCAACAACTTTCACAGCAACTTTCCAAATCACTATCAACAACTTTACTATCTCTCAACAGCAACTCTGCACACGATTAAACAACCTCTCTCTTTTCCGGAAAGATTTCGTACATGGTAGAAAATGACGTACTGCCACCAATCGAATAAAAGATCGTCATCACTGACTTACGTCAATACATATTTTCTACTTCCGGGAACATTCACGACCTTCGGTATCCATCGGGAAATTTCTATAGGAAGTAAACACTCAGATCCAGAAACTTCTACAGTAATATCGACCAAAGCAAATTATCAACGTTATACAAAGCCTCTCCTAACAACAATGCAAACTCAAATCAAAGGTAAATAAACTCCATTATTGAATACTTTGCAAATCGAAACGATTAGATCTATCGTGCGCGCTTTAGACACACTTTCGTTCGTTTCAACGTAACAGTTAGACTGCTGCTGTACCGCTCAGCGACCAACTCCGTTCAACACGCCTGTTGCCTGGCGCCAGTTGACTGTCACACGACTCGTGCTACTCGTTCTTTGGTCAAATTTGCTGTTTCAGGTCGGCTAAGTGGTTTATGGCAGTAACAATAATGCGCCAGTTTGCAGCAAGGAGACATCAGAACGATTGCACATGGCTGAACGGGACACAACTGTCAGCGCCAGATGACTTTCGCACGTGCCACACGTTTCAAGATTCAAGATTCAAGATAATTTATTGCCAAGTGAATAATACACAAGGAATGCATTTGATCAACGCTGCAGCACCACACAAAAGCACATATAAAACATAGTGAACACGTAAACAAGCTGATAGCAAATCACAATAAAAGGATAAGAAGATAGTCATTAAAACAGATGAACTGTACAAAATGGCAAATATATATTTGCTAGTCAACACACACACACACACACACACACACACACACACACACGCACACACACATCGCTGAATCCTCCATTCGACCTCGTGTTATTCGTATTAACACGCCTATGCGCAGCGAGTAGGCCTACTTGTACGAAACGAGCCCTGTGACAAGTTACTGGCTCTCACAACAAAACATGGCGTCGGCATGTGCTTGAGGCCATGGGCAGAGAACTGGATATATACGATAAATTTGATAATTTAATGATAGTTCGAGGCTGATCGTGGTGCTGTAAGTTGGCGCAGTAGCGTAGTGCTTTGGGCACCCGCTAACAGTGTTTCATATTAAGCAGCGTCAGGACGGGTAATACTTGGATGGGTAACCATGCTTGGAAGGCCACCACCAAACCACTAAAAAATGAAGATTGAAACAAGCGTCCGACTCACCCCAATCCACCCAACTGTGAACGGGTATGTAATTTTAAAAAAAAACACACACCATGTTGCAACCTACAGTAAATTACACAGTTCTGGCTGCCGCTACCTACATAAGTTATATCTTTTGGTTTATGGTCCACCTGTCTGTTTTCCTTGGATGAACGGTCCTGATTTGGCTCGGAAGAGTCCGCGGGACCTAAAGCAACAATCAATCAATCAATCAATCCTTGGATGAAGGGAAATAGAATATGTGAAAACTGATTGATGCATTAAACTGCTTAACATGAGTGTTCGTATTTAATTAGCTATTTCATTTGTTAAATGTCTTTATCTGTTTTGCAGAAAACTGGCAGTGTTTTTGCTGATGAAAATGAAGAAAAATGTGATCTTGAAAATTTGTGAGTACGTTTAAAATCTGTCTGTTATTGAGCTTCTTTATTCCAGAAATCCTACTAAAGGTTTTATTTAGATGAACACCATATGGATATAGTTTCTATTTTCCGTTTTTGTTTGCTGCTGTTTACAGACTTAATATTCCTCATCATTAAATACATGTAACGTTCCCTGCTCTATTTTAAACTGGAATAATGCACTTAATATTTGATATCAGTATTATTCCTAGACTGTTTTATGCATGGTCATATTTTTTGTAATCATTCAGCTTGTGCTGCCTACACATTTACGATTGAGTAACTGTTAGATCTCATGCTGTCATTCAACACATTGATAGTGTAACATTAATAGTTAGAACACCATTTTCACATCTGCATCAACTCTATTTTCCGAATTGTTAGCTGTAATTCTGAGTGCGCATAATTATTTTAATAAATTCTATTTTTTTCCCAAGAACATCCTGTTATGCCTCGAGTTTATCCGGTTGCGGAGAAGTCGCTGTAGTCCGACGACGACCCAGGAGACATTTGGAAGGAAGACGTCCCACTCCATCACCATCAACATCTTCATCGCCTTCATTGTACTCATCAGGTGACAGCTGGTGTGTGTCAGTACTTATTGAATTTTATAATAGTGTTGTTTGCTTTGAAAAATAAAAACACACATTGATTGCAGTATAGAGTCGGTGCCACAGCAAAGCAGTTTACAACTGGCAGCTCCACTCCTCAAATCAAACTGTGACCTGCTAACACAAATTTTGTTGGGGGTATATTGTTTCTTCATTGTAAAGGGGGAGGTGAGGAGAAGGGGGGGGGACATTAATGTACATGGCAGAGCTAGACATCCTTTTTGAATCCTATTCTATCCTATTGTAACGGATGGTTTTCGTGTATTTAATTAAATATCTATTTGAATATACTACGTTTAATCTAATGAATGAGTGTGTGAGTGTGGCTGTCTGACGCTCAGTATAAAGGTGTGTGTTCTATCTCTGTTTACTTTAACTTCTCATCCTTCACCACACACATGCTTACAGACAAGGACAAAGTCTACACAATTGTTTCTCTTTGCCCTTCCGTTATGCTATTTCTCATTCAATGAACATACACAATAAATCATTCACGTATACAATAAGTTCACAGATACATCAAATCATACAATTACTTCCAGCATATAAATAAATTCACACAGATAATAATTAAGTGCACACAGTTAATGTAATAATTTCACCCAGTCAATTTGATAAGTGCACGCAGTTTACTCAGTAAGTTCACACAGTCATTTTGATAACTGCACACAGTTGCTTTCAGAATTCAACACTAGCAAAAGTCGTTGTCCCTTTCTGGGGACGTCACTCGACTCTACACTTTTGCATTAGCATCGACCCACCGAATTCATTTCGATGACTTGTAGATTCTAGAATTCACAGTTTCTATTTACTGACCGTATTTCGCGGATCAAGCACTCCAGGCGCGGAATTATTAGCCGTCGCTGGAGTCACAGCCACCCACACTGAAGACGCTGCAGATGTCTTCGTGGCGTAGATCCGGAGGTTTACTTCGGCACTGTTGTTGCACTTCTGCCCCAGTGATGATGCCCGAAGGAGAGTCACGGCGACGATGGCGTCCACATCCGGTTATGTAGATGATGTCATGTGGACCAGACCCATCCGCCGCACATCAGGGGTTCTTTGCTCCGTAACCGCCCCGCTGTATTCTTATACAGCTAAAGTCCTAAAGAATCAGGTCTTTCCAGAGCACCCACGAATACGTCCTGTCAGTTAGGCTGATGTTTCGTCTCTAACCTAACACAGATCACAAACTATTCGAAAATTAACGCAGTGACGTCATCACGTCTTCATACACAAATGTGTACGAACTGCGGTCGTTACACCTATCCTATCCCGTAACTCGGAGGTTGTAGGGGCACCACACATGATTGTTTAACCAGCGTACTCCATCTTTCCCTGTCCTCAGCCACCCTGATTGTTTCGCTCAGTGTCAAACCAGTCCATTCTCGAATGTTGTCATCCCACCTCTTTTTCGGTCTCCCTTTTCTTCTACCTCCTTGCACTGTGCCTTGCAGGATGGTCTTTGCAAGACCTGCTGATCTGGTGACGTGGCCATCCCATCGGAGTTTCCGTTTTTTCACCACTGTGAGCAGGTCATCGTGTTGTCCAATGGCTTGTGAGATGGTCTGTCGGACTTCGTCGTTGGTGATGTGCTGGGTATAGGAAATGCACAGAAGTCTTCTGTAGCACCTCATCTCCATGCTTTGTATTCTTCGTTGGAGATCTGCTGTGAGGGTCCATGTTTCGCAAGCATATAGGAAGATGGAGATGACAAGGGAGCGCAGCAGCCTTACCTTGGAATGTAAACTGATGGTCCTGTCTTTACAAATTGGCTTCAACCTCGCCAGGGCAGCAGTTGTTTGTGCGATCCTGGAGAGGAATTCCTGTCGGGACCCATTGTCTGATATAATGGCTCCCAAATATTTGAAGCTAAGCACTGTGTTGAGGATTGGCCTTGGACTTTGATGTCCGTGTTGATGCCATTGGTGTTGTTGGTCATCATTTTGGTCTTCTCTGCACTTATTTCCATTCCATAGGCTCTGGAGGTGGTGTCAAGCCTCTGTACCAGCTGTTCAAGTTCTTGTTCCTCTCCAGCCAATCCATCAACGTCATCCGCAAAACGAAGTTTGGAGATTGCTCTTCCCCCTATGCTGACTGTGCCCTCGTGATCTGCAAGGGCATCTGACATGATGCGCTCTAGGAAGATGTTGAAGAGTGTTGGAGAGAGTAGGCATCCCTGACGCACACCGATTGTTGTTCTGAACCAGTTCCCGATGGCGCTGTTGTGGAGGACTGCACTGGTAGCCTTGTCATACAGGCTTTTGATGACTTCAATAAACTTAGGGCTGATGTTGTACACTCTCATGGTTGCCCACAGAGCTGCATGCCAAACTCGGTCAAACGCCTTTTGAAGTCTACGAACACATGATATAGATGTTGTTGGTGCTGTAGGTATTTCTCGCAGATTATTCTGAGGTTGAAAATCTGTTCAGTGGTACTTCGCCCTTCCCTGAATCCTGCTTTCTCTTCAGCTATAATTTGTTCAGCTTGGGGTTTCAACCTGTTGAGTATTATTTTCAGGAGGACCTTGCTGGGATGGCTTATGAGGCTGATGGTGCGGTAATTTTCACATTCCTGAAGGTTACCTTTTTTGGGAAGAGTGATGACAAGCGACAGGGTCCATGGTGTAGACCACTCCCCACTCTGTCAGGTTTTGTTACAGATAATGGTGAGTGCGTCAATCATCGCTTCTCCTCCTGCTTGAAGCAGTTCGGCGGGTATGTTGTCCACTCCTGCCGACTTCCACTTCTTCAGCGATTGCACTGCTGCCTCAACTTGTTCTCGGAGAATTGGGAGGATTTCTTTTTCCTCTCTGTTCTCGGGACATGCTAGAACTGATGGGTCTCCGTTTGGTGTGTGGTTGTAAAGGTCAGAGCAGTACTTTGTCCATCTGTCCAAGACTTCTTGTTCTTCTGTAAGGCATATGCCAGACTTGCTTTAAATCGTGGAGACCTTAGGCTGTTTAACACTTGTCAGCCGCTTCACAGTCTGGTAAGCCTTCTTGCTGTTGTTCTTGTTCAGACTATTCTCTATTTTCTGGTACTGATCTTCTATCCAGCTCCTTTGCTGTGCGTATGCCTTTTCGGATGTCATTGTTGATTTATCGGTAGGCATCAGCTCCCTGTGAGGTGTTCTTTTTCTTTTTGATCTCTCTTCGTTTATCACACAGGTCCCAAAGTTCAGGTGTAATCCACAACTTCTTCTTTGGCCGGTGCTGTCCAAGGATCTCCGTGGCTGCATCTGTCACAGCTAAGTTGAAGGTGGTGGTCATGGTTTTGACATCTACTTCACCAGCTTCCAAAATGAGCAGTGGTGCAAATTTCCCTCCAATTGTGGCCTGAAATATTTCTGCCACCCCCGGGTCTTGCAGTTTGTCCAGGTCGAACTTCAGTCTCGTGCACTTTGCTGTGTTTACTCTCTTCAAGTGAAGCCGGAAAGAAATCATCACGAAATCGTGGTCACTTCCGAAGTCTGCTCCTGGAAAAGAGCGTGTCCTGCCAATGTGGATGCTTGATCTGAAACGTTTTTTGACCATGATGTAGTCGATCTGGTTGTGATGCTCCCTGCCGGGACTGCGCCATGTCCATCGTCTGCATTTTTTGTGGAGACCAAGCGTGTTTGCCAGTATCAGATTGTTGTATCTGGAAAACTCCAACAGTCTCAGACCCCTGTAATTTGACTCGTTGTTGCAGTGGGCTCCACATGTGTCTCCCCAGTTGTGGTGCGCATCTTGGCCAACCTTGGCATTCCAGTCGTCTTCCACTATGACTATGTCCTTCTTCGGCACTTGGTCAAGGACAGCCTGTAGATTTTCATAGAAATCCTCAACTTCGCAGTCATCATAGTCTGATGTTGGGGCATAGGCCTGGATGATGGTGATGTTGAAAGGGGCTGCTCTCAGATGGATGGTAATGAGTTTACTGGAGACTGGGCGGCAACAGATGACAGTGGCTAGAATGTTCTTGTGGACCAAGAATCCAACTCCGTGTTCGTGCCTGCCATCTCTACCGCTGAAATAAAGATTGTGGCCTTTGTCGGTCGTTGTTTCACCTATGCCTTTCCAGCGCAGTTCGCTGATCGGTCGTTGAAATGTTCCATCGATAGTGGTCCATCTCGTGGGCCAGTTCTTCTAATTTTCCCTCCGCATTTAGGGTCCTGACATTCCAGGTTCCTATGACGATGTTATTTCTGGTGCGGATCTTGCTTAGTTGTCCATCAGTGGCACACTTATCGCCTCCGTCCTGGTGGCCAACGGAAGGCGCGGTCCTTGTTGATCCGGGCGACGACCGATCTGGTATGGAGTAAATGGTTTTATTCATCATGCAGTGTGTCTTGGGCAAGAAAGACCTGGCAGGGCCCAATCCTCTCCAGGCTGTTGGCCACAGCCGATATCCACGAATACAATGTGGCTCGCCTTGGCCCCGAGCACGTGGTCGTTGAACCTGTAGTAACATGAGGTTCCTACGTCCTGGCCGTTGACGTCTGTGTAGAAGACCTTCGCCCAGTGATGCCGTGCTGAATTCACCCCTGTTAGTCGCCTCTTACGACACGTCGGGAAACGTTGGGTCTATTCTAATCAGTGCCCGAACCCATAAGATCAAAGTTTTAGCTCAATTTTACAGTTGTTAATGGGGCACATGAAATGCAGACTGCATTCTCATTATAATGTACACAATTCGCTCTGGGCTTTTCACGTTGTATAGGTATGCTTTGTATTTTAAAAAGCAGGCATGTTGAGGAACCTTTGTACTGAGTAGCTAGTAAGCATAAGAATTTCTATAACTATTTTATAATTTGGTTGCTAGTAGCTAGTGGGTCGAAGTTGTTAGTGGGAAAAAATGCTGTCCCACTTCCTCCGGGCATATGTGCCATTTTTTCTTCACCCTCTACCCACTAAGCTTTAAACGTGTTTTGCTTGTTTCTTTTACACTTTGAAGAGGGTGTGTAGTACATTCATGTACAAGAACATTAGAGTGCAGAATATAATATTTCATTGATGAATCAGTAGGCAGTGTTGTCAGTCAATTCCCTTTTGTAGTTGAGCCAGTTCAAGCCTCTACTCTTTTTAACTTCCATTCCCTTCTCCCACCCCAGGCCCACCACCCCACCCTTTGACCATCCTCATCCCTTGGTTTGAAAATGTTCTTATGCCGATGTATTTGTTCTGCTGTTTAAACCCCGTGTTCTGATTCTGCTACTTGTTCGCAGGAGGGCTGAAAAGGAGCATGAGGATTCTAAAGACTCTAATTCATCGGAAGGCCCTGTCAAGAAACAAGCTAGAAAAAGGCGTCAGTGCCAGCAGACCAAAATGCATACAAAATCTCCATCATCAGCTTTGTTGCTGCCATCAGTGCTACCCCGTTCTTCAGTGTTTGAACCATGTGCCATGATTCGCTTAGATATAGAATATATATTTAAATTTGTTTGCAAATCTATTCAAGATGAGTCCTAAATAGTAAAAAATTGCATGTTTAAATTTTGTACGTCTGTCTGCCTTCCATCTGTGCAAACCTTTAAAGTGGCTAATTACACGAGACCTCGAAATTTATCAGTGATTGAATTACTACACTTCAAGGTCAAGGTCACAGGTTCAACAAATGTTAGCCAAGCTATGTCAGTTTTCCACAAAATTTCTTTTTAATCCAAGTTATTAATAGCGCATGCATATTTGGTTAACCTTGCTCCAGGGTCAAGGTCATTGGAGATGTCCAAAATAATAAAATCTGTTGCTGTAGTTTATTTTATCGTAGGCCTACATGAGTGCATTTATAGCTGGAGGCCAAGGTCAAGAGCATCGAAATATCAAAGCTTGTATTACTTTGCTTTTTAATCCCACCGTTTCAATCATTTAACTTTTTGTTTTTTTGGGCCTCTCATTTGTGTGTTAATTATTGGGAGTTCCATAAGGAGCATGTGAGTCATATTGACTTTGCCTTTCCAGTGATTGAGGGTGTTCATCATGTTCAAAGCTGTTTGAGGTGCTACTTGTCATTTAGTCATTGAAATAACCTATTTCAGGTTTACTGCTCTGTATTGTGTAAACTAGTTTTTAGGCCAGTTTTGTTATGTAGTAGATTTCTGTCTTAAACTTAAGAGAAAGTGGTGAATTAATCTGGCAAAGCACCAAATTATTTTTCTTTGCCAAGTTAATACATATGTTATTCTCGGGGTTCTTGTTCATCAAGAAACAAAGTCAAGACTAACGACTATATAATTCTGCACTTCGCATGCAACCTTTGAGGTGCTGGGAAGAAAACTAATTATTAGTGGTTGCACTCAATTGATCCATATTCAGAATATAATTATTAACTTAATGGGGAACCATAAACAATTTATGTAAAACCTAACTAAATGAAGTTGATAAAAAAGTAATAATAATATAAACAAATTACGTTATACTAGACACTTTCAAAATAAAAATGTTAACAAATTATGTCTGTTTTATGTTGTTCATATGTTTGTTTTACATTACCAGTTCTCTGCTTTCTTATTTTTCCATTCTTGTTCTTTTTCAATGAAGATTTGTATACTTTTCCACCCTTCTCATTCTTTCTTTTCCTCTGGAGATTTTATGCTTTTTCCTCCAAGCTTCTCCTCATTCTTCTTTCTATTAATTCTTCTTCGAACTCCTCATTCTTCTTTTTCTTTCTCCTTCTTGCCTTTTCTTCAGTAATTTGATTTAAATCTGGAAGTAATAAGTTGAACATGAAAAAAGTATCCACAGTTAACATTTGAGAACGATAAGATATCTTTTTTTGCAGATCTTCCAGTCTGGTTTCAAATGAAAACCTTTAAAACCATACATTACAAAGTAAATGTAAGTAAAGTAAATACGCCAAGAATGTTTGCTTAATGCCCAATTTTTCTTTTCGATTTTTACTGACACCAGCTAATCATTTTTTGACTATGGGGAGAAAAAGAGGGTCACCCACTGACCTATCCAGAGGTAACAACCTCAGACCTTTCGGTTCTCAGTTCAATACTTTAACCTATCCTATCCTATCCTGTCCCATAACCCGAAGGTCGTAGGGGCACCACAGATGATCGCTTAACCAGCATACTCCATCTTTCTCTGTCCCCAGCAGCCCTCATGGCTTCGCTCAGTGTCAAACCAGTCCATTCTCGAATGTTGTCCTCCCACCTCTTTTTCGGTCTCCCCCTTCTTCTACCTCCTTGCACTGTGCCTTGCAGAATGGTCTTTGCAAGGCCTGATGATCTGGTGACGTGGCCATACCATCGGAGTTTCCGTTTCTTCACCACTGTGAGCAGGTCATCGTGTTGTCCAATGGCTTGTGTGATGGTCTGTCGGACTTCAACGTTGGTGATGTGTTGGGTATAGGAAATGCACAGAAGTCTTCTGTAGCACCTCATCTCCATGCTTTGTATTCTTCGTTGGAGATCTGCTGTGAGGGTCCATGCTTCGCAAGCATATAGGAAGATGGAGATGACCAGAGAGCGCAGCAGTCTTACTTTGGAATGTAGACTGATGGTTCTGTCTTTCCAAATGGGCTTCAACCTTGTCAGGGCAGCAGTTGTTTGTGCGATCCTGGAGAGGACTTCCTGTCGAGACCCATTGTCTGACACAATGGCTCCTAAATATTTGAAGCTGTGCACTGTGTTGAGGGATTGGCCTTGTACTTTGATGTCCGTGTTGATGCCATTGGTGTTGTTGGTCATCATTTTGGTCTTCTCTGCACTTATTTCCATTCCATAAGCTCTGGAGGTGGTGTCAAGCCTCTGTACAAGCTGTTCAAGTTCTTGTTCCTCTCCAGCCAATCCATCAATATCATCCGCAAAACGAAGATTGGAGATTGCTCTGCCCCCTATGCTGACTGTGCCTTCGTGATCTGCAAGAGCATCTGACATGATGCGCTCTAGGAAGATGTTGAAGAGTGTTGGAGAGAGTAGGCATCCTTGACGCACACCGATTGTTGTTCTGAACCAGTTCCCGATGACGCTGTTATGGAGGACTGCACTGGTAGCCTTGTCATACAGGCTTTTGATGACTTCTATAATTTTAGGGCTGATGTTGTACACTTTCATGGTTGCCCATAGAGCTGCATGCCAGACTCGGTCAAATGCCTTCTTGAAGTCTATGAACACATGATATAGATGTTGTTGGTGCTGTAGGTATTTCTCACAGATTATTCTGAGGTTGAAAATCTGTTCAGTGGTACTTCGCCCTGCCATGAATCCTGCTTGTTCTTCAGCTATGATTTGTTCAGCTTGTGGTTTCAACCTGTTGAGTATTATTTTCAGGAGGACCTTGCTGGGATGGCTGATGAGGCTGATGGTGCGGTAATTTTCACACTCCTGAAGGTTACCTTTTTGGGGAAGAGTGATGACAAGCGACTGGGTCCATGGTGTAGGCCATTCCCCACTCTGCCAGATCTTGTTACAGATAATGGTGAGAGCCTCAGTCATCGCTTCTCCTCCTGCTTGTAGCAGTTCCGCTGGTATGTTGTCCACTCCCGCTGACTTCCCTTTCTTCAGCGATTGCACTGCTGCCTCAACTTCTTCCCGGAGAATTGGGAGGATTTCTTCTTCTTCTCTGCTCTCGGGACATGCTAGAACTGATGGGTCTCCATTTGGTGTATGGTTGTAAAGGTCAGAGCAGTACTCTGTCCATCTGTCCAAGACTTCTTGTTCTTCTGTAAGGCAAATGCCAGACTTGCTTTGGATAGTGGAGACTTTGGGCTGTTTAACACTTGTCAGCCGCTTCACAGTCTGGTAGGCCTTCTTGCTGTTGTTCTTGTTCAGATTGTTCTCTATTTCCTGGCATTGATCTTCTATCCAGTTCTCCTTTGCTGTGCGCATGCCTTTTCGGATGTCATTGTTGATTTTTCGGTAGACATCAGCTCCCTGTGAGGTGTTCTTTTTCTTTTTTAACTCTCTTCGTTTATCACACAGATCCAAAAGTTCAGGTGTGATCCACGGCTTCTTCTTTGGTCGGTGCTTGCCAAGGATCTCAGTGGCGGCATCTGTTACAGCTGAGTTGAAGGTATTGGTCATGGTGTTGACATCTACTTCGCCTGCCCCCAAAATAAGCAGTGGTGCAAATTTCCCTCCAATTGTGGCCTGAAATATTTTTGCCACCTCCGGGTCTTGCAGTTTGTCCAGGTCGAACTTCAGCCTAGTGCACTTTGCTGTATTTACTCTCTTCAAATGGAGCCGGAAAGACATCATCACGAGATCGTGGTCACTTCCAATGTCTGCTCCTGGAAAAGTGCGTGTCCTGCCAATGTTGATGCTTGATCTGAAGCGTTTCTTGACCATGATGTAGTCGATCTGGTTGTGATGTTCCCCGCCGGGACTGTGCCATGTCCATCGTCTGGATTTTTTGTGGAGACCAAGCGTGTTTGCCAGTACCAGATTGTTGTATCTGCAAACTCCAATAGCCTCAGACCCCTGTCATTTGTCTCGTTGTTGCAGTGGGGTCCGCATATGTCTCCCCAGTTGTGGTGCGCATCTTGGCCAACCTTGGCATTCCAGTCGCCTTGCACTATGACTATGTCCTTCTTCGGCACTTGGTCAAGGACCGCCTGTAGATTTTCATAAAAATCCTCCACTTCGCTGTCTTCATAGTCTGATGTTGGGGCATAGGCCTGGATGATGGTAATGTTGAAAGGGGTTGCTCTCAAACGGATGGTAATGAGTCTACTGGAGACTGGGCGGCAACCCATGACAGTGGCTAGAATGTTCTTGTGGACCAAGAATCCAACGCCGTGTTCGTGCCTGTCATCTCTACCGCTGAAATAGAGCTTGTGGCCTTTGTCAGTCGTTGTTTCACCTAGGCCTTTCCAGCGCAGTTCGCTGATACCTAGAACGTTCCATCGATAGTGGTCCAGCTCGTGGGCCAGTTCTTCTAATTTTCCTTCCGCAGTTAGGGTCCTGACATTCCAGGTTCCTATGACGATGTTGTTTCTCGTGCGGATCTTGCTAATTTGTCCATCAGTAGCATACTTTTCACCTCCGTCCTGGTGGCCAACGGAAGGCGCGGTCCTTGTGTAGCCGGGCGACGACCGATCCGGCATGGAATTAGTGGATAGCCTCATCATGTGTTGTGTCTTGGGCAAAAAAGACCTGGCAGGGCCCAATCCTCTCCAGGCTGTTGGCCACAGCCGAAATCCACGAATACAGTGTGGCTCGCCTTGGCCCTGAGCACGTGGTCGTTGAACCTGTAGTAACGTGAGGTTCCTCCGCCCTGGCCGGTGACTTCTGTGTAGAAGACTTTCGCCCAGTGATGCCGTGCTAACATCACCCCTGTTAGTCGCCTCTTACGACACGCCGGGAACAAAAACAAATACTTTAACCACTGAGCTTACATTACATTACATGCTTATTGCTTTAGGTCCAGCGGACTCTTCCGAGCCAAACCAGGACCGGACAACCCCTGATCCGCATAAAAGATCTGCTGAAACAACCCTAGTGGTAAAACTGAAAGCTCTCCACCAGCCAGTCACTTTACAATAAAGACATCCCACGCAGGGGACGCTGAGGCTGTACTCTAATTTATCGAACCCCCGTTTACAAAAACAAAATAGAATACAAACATCATTATAAATTATCAACAAAACACATACATATAAAATGCCTACATTGCTAGATAATAACATCATAGGAAGCCCTAGTGTCCACCTGGTAGAAAGCGTCCAATATTTCCAAGCTGATCCAACAGACCTCATACACAAATAAGGAGTCTTGTCCCGGAAGAGTTTTCAAGAAAAAAGGTAGGTGACTGGTCTAGCGAAGAAGAAGATAGTATAGCAGATTGATAGAACAGAGCAGGAATGAGAAAGAGCAACTGAGAAAGACAGCGACAGTGGGAATTTAAAGCACTAAATTTCCAGAAAGTGGGGATACTATTTATACTGAAACCCCCGGCACCCCAACGGGGGAAACCACTGAGCTACCGCCCAGCTCTAAAAGTAAATGGCAAAAGTCTATCCTTCAATAACAGCTCTAATTCTATACAGTAGCCTATATGCCTACTGAAAATATTGTATTTGAAATTATAAAAACGAAATCAGTGGAAATTCTGAGCAATAGTAAAAGTTGTTTCATTAGTTGAATTAAACAAAGAGTGTCAGTGTACTGCACACACGTACTGAAAATCTTGCAAATGCAACCTTGGCCATTTATACGTTTTGGTTGTGTCCGTGTGTGTGATAAACCCAGTTTTTCCACAGAAACCCAGATGTCCAATATGCATGTGTAAAAACCCACTGGTATCAAATGAACCCACTTTTTCATAGCACAATTTCTCCTTTTGTTTTTGCCAAAAATGAAAACGGCTGTGACAGATAACCTTACAAGAGGCTATTGTATCCGTTGAGTGAATAGGAATGGTCTGTAATGAAGGGAAAGGATGGAACCCAGTTTGCCTTGTTTTGAACATAAACCCACTATTATAGTTTTGAACGTGTGTGTGTGTGTGTGAATGTGAATCTGCACGCTAGGGAACTCTGCACCCGTTAGGGTCCAGCACTTGTTATGTCTGTCCATCTGACGAATCACTGAGCGAAGTTTGAACTTACGTCCTAAGCACTTTGCCTAGGTTAGTGGCCTGGGGTGTCGGATAGCGCAGTGGTTGGAGCACTCGCTACTTTGTCGCAAGTTAAGCACCGTCCAGTGCGGTTAGCACTTGGATGGGTGACCGCAAAACGTGAAGCGACAAATAACAACGCCCCCAGTTGACTCCACTGTGACTGAGTACCTACTCTCTTAAGGGTGGGGAAGGTAAAGCAGCGAGGGAGAGAGATGGGCACCACCCTCATTACGCTGGCCGAAGATAAGTGTGATCTCCAACATCACGCTCCCCTACGCCACAAGGCTATTGGACTAACTTTACCTTTACCTTTACCTAGTGACCTGCTTCCCTGCGTGCATTGATATTTACTCTACCACAAAGGTAAAAGCCACTTGAGTCATTTCGTTTGCTAAACACGTTTTGCTCAATATTTTAAAAACGGCTAAAGCCATTTTGTTCCAATCATGGGCCATCCTTGAATAGCCGTCCGGTTGACGGTCAGTCTGACCATGGTCCGTTGGTTGGTCCGTCGCTTCGAATTTTATGTTTTTTGTTCAAAGCATTACTTTTTACCTTATCTCCAAAAAAATTGGTAAAGGTAAAGAAAGGTAAAAGGTGGTAAAGGTGGTAAAAAAAATGACCTAAAAATAATCTTCCTTTTTTTTTTTTTTTAACATTTGCGGATGTTAGAGCTTTTGTATTTGTATTTTCTCAAAGGTCAAGGTCATTGGGTTCACCATTTTCTAATCCCGTTTTGCGCTGTATCTAAACCTTTGCTGGGCCGATTTGAATATTTGTTTAATTAATTAATTAAATTAATATTTATTTATTTATTTATTTATTTATTTATTTTTGTTTGCAGATAGTTTAGATCCTATCCTATCCTATCCTGTCCCGTAACCCGGAGGTCGTAGGGGCACCACAGATGATCGTTTAACCAGCATACTCCATCTTTCTCTGTCCTCAGCAGCCCTGATGGCTTCGTTCAGTGTCAAACCAGTCGGAGTCCATTCTCGAATGTTGTCCTCCCACCTCTTTTTTCGGTCTCTCTCTTCTTCTACCTCCTTGCACTGTGCCTTGCAGAATGGTCTTTGTATCTAGTTTAGATAGAGGCTTATAATTCCACGTTTTTCTTTTGCTTCGTTCGCATACAGCCGAGTCACAACGCCGCCAAGAACATTAACACTTTCTGAAAAAGCTTATTTTCCCGCTACAGGGGCGGACGAGGGGGGGGGGGTTTCCGGGGTTTCCGGAACCCCCCCCCCCCCCCCCCTAGCCCAAAAAAAAAGGAAAAGAAAGAAGAAGAAGAAGGAAAGAAAGAGAAAGAATACAATTATAAAAATAAAAATAAATAAAACTAAACATAAAATAAATAAATAAATACTATATATATATTTATTTATTTATTTATTTATTTATTTATTTTATTTTATTTATTTTATTATTATTATTTTTTTATACGAGTATTTGACCACTCCCACAATATGCAAGCCCTCGCAATCTTCTCCCTAAAAAAGTTCAATCATTGCAATCATTCTAAACAATCTTCAGACAAACACCGTCTTTCGTGCTCCACAAAGAGCAAAGCTGATATTTCCCGTCTTCGGCGACATTCTATTTATTTATTTATTTATTTATTTATTTATTTTATTTTTATTTATTTTTTATTTTTTAAAGGGGGGATAGCGGGGAGTGGGGAGGGGGGGGCGCCACGAGCGGAAGAAATGAAAAGAAAGAAAACGATATTCCTAATGGATAATATTATGGATTACGACAGGAGTGCCCAATACGTCGATCGCGATCGACCGGTCCATCGCGAAGGCAGTGTGACTGAGTAGATAGCGTAGCAATTTAAAAAAAATGACCTCAGCTATTATATGACTATATAGGCATACATGTTTTGCATTTTGGTGGTAGGTAGATCATTTTGGCTTGGTCATTTTAAAAGTACCTCGCATGCTGAAAAAGTCATAGTGTGAGTAACCCTGTCTTACGTTGACGTTTTAGCAAAAAGACAAATAGTCAAAGTTCCGTCTCTTTGCTTGCTTATTCCGACTCGCGACAGCGCCTCAAAATGCCGCGAACGCCGTCGTTGAAGCCCACCGATTCGAAAGGTGTGGCAAAGCTCCGTACATATTTTGGGAGCAAAGGAGGTAATTATTATTTTGATAATTTAATCTTAAAAGTAAATAACATATCCTATCCCATAACTCGGAGGTCGTAGGGGCACCACAGATGATCGTTTAACCAACGTACTCCATCTTTCCCTGTCCTCAGCAACCCTGATTGTTTCGCTCAGTGTCAAACCAGTCCAGTCTCGAATGTTGTCATCCCACCTCTTTTTCGGTCTCCCTCTTCTTCTACCTTCTTGCACTGTGCCTTGCAGGATGGTCTTTGCAAGACCTGATGATCTGGTGACGTGGCCATACCCTCGATCGGAGTTTCCGTTTTTTCACCACTGTGAGCAGGTCATCGTGTTGTCCAATGGCTTGTGTGATGGTCTGTCGGACTTCGTCGTTGGTGATGTGCTGGGTATATAGGAAATGCACAGAAGTCTTCTGTAGCACCTCATCTCCATGCTTTGTATTCTTCGTTGGAGATCTGCTGTGAGGGTCCATGTTTCGCAAGCATATAGGAAGATGGAGATGACAAGGGAGCGCAGCAACCTTACCTTAGAATGTAGACTGATGGTCCTGTCTTTCCAAATTGGCTTCAACCTCGCCAGGGCAGCAGCTGTTTGTGCGATCCTGGAGAGGACTTCCTGTCGGGACCCATTGTCTGATACAATGGCTCCTAAATATTTGAAGCTATGCACTGTGTTGAGGGATTGGCCTTGGACTTTGATGTCCGTGTTGATGCCATGGGTATTGTTGGTCATCATTTTGGTATTCTCTGCACTTATTTCCATTCAATAGGCTCTGGAGGTGGTGTCAAGCCTCTGTATTAGCCGTTCAAGTTCTTGTTCCTCTCCAGCCAATCCATCAATGTCATTTGCAAAACGAAGGTTGGAGATTGCTCTTCCCCCTATGCTGACTGTGCCTTCGTGGTCTGCAAGGGCATCTGACATGATGCGCTCTAGGAAGATGTTGAAGAGTGTTGGAGAGAGTAGGCATCCCTGACGCACACAGATTGTTGTTCTGAACCAGTTTTCGATGGCGCTGTTGTGGAGGACTGCACTGGTAGCCTTGTCATACAGGCTTTTGATGACTTCAACAAATTTTAGGGCTGATGTTGTACACTCTCATGGTTGCCCACAGAGCTGCATGCCAGACTCGGTCAAACGCCTTTTTGATGTCTACGAACACATGATATAGATGTTGTTGGTGCTGTAGGTATTTCTCACAGATTATTCTGAGGTTGAAAGTCTGTTCAGTGGTACTTCGCCCTGCCCTAAATCCTGCTTGCTCTTCAGCTATGATTTGTTCAGCTTGGGGTTTCAACCTGTTGAGTATAATTATTTTCAGGTTCCTGAAGGTTACCTTTTTTTGGGAAGAGTGATGACAAGCGACTGGTTCCATGGTGTAGGCCACCCCCCCACTCTGCCACATTTTTTTTACACCTAATGGTGAGTGCGTCGATCATCGCCTCTCCTCCTGCTTGAAGCAGTTCCGCGGGTATGTTGTCCACTCCCGCTGACTTCCCCTTCTTCAGCGATTGCACTGCTGCCTCAACTTCTTCACGGAGAATTTCTTCTTCTTCTCTGTTCTCTGGACATACTAGAACTGATGGGTCTCCGTTTGGTTTGTGGTTGTTAAGGTCAGAGCAGTACTCTGTCCATCTGTCCAAGACTTCTTGTTCTTCTGTAAGACATAAGCCACTTGCTTTGGATCGTGGAGACCTTGGGCTGTTTAACACTTGTCAGCGGCTTCACAGTCTGGTAGGCCTTCTTGCTGTTGTTCTTGTTCAGACTGTTCTCTATTTCCTGGCATTGATCTTCTATCCAGTTCTCCTTTGCTGTGTGCATGCCTTTTCGGATGTCATTGTTGATTTTTCGGTAGGCATCAGCTCCCTGTCAGGTGTTCCTTTTCTTTTTCATCTCTCTTCGTTTATCACACAGGTCCAAAAGTTCAGGTGTGGTCCACAGCTTCTTCTTTGACCGGTGCTTTCCAAGGATCTCCGTGGCGGCATCTGTCACAGCTAAGTTGAAGGTAGTGGTCATGGTGTTGACATCTACTTCACCAGCTCCCAAAATGAGCAGTGGTGTAAATTGCCCTCCAATTGTGGCCTGCAATATTTCTGTCACCTCTGGGTCTTGCAGTTTGTCCAGGTCGAACTTCAGTCTAGTGCACTTTGCTGTGTTTACTCTCTTCAAGTGAAGCCGGAAAGACATCATCACAAGAGTATGGTCACTTCCGATGTCTGCTCCTGGAAAAGTGCGTGTCCTGCTTGATCTGAGGCGTTTCTTGACCATCATTAACATTTATTGAGTAAGTCCCTTTAATAGAATTTTGGAAACCCCCCCCCCCAAAAAAAAAAAAAAAAAAAAAAAAAAAAAAACTAACTGATCCGCCCCTGCGCTATGCCTGCGAGTGTCTGGAAATACATTTGAATGGCTTGCCATCTTGTTAGTAGTCTCATGAATTTTATTTCATTACGACGTGTTCGTCTAGCCAACATTTGACAAATAACCCCAAAAAGACAAAATCGCGTAATGCACGTACGTGCAGACGAAGGTCAATAATATTGAAGCTGGTTGCACTTTTAATAATACCAAGATGCATAGACTTATACAACAAAAAATTTCAGACCGTGATCTCGGACTGAGTAACGCTGCAAGTAAGAGTCGATTCGAGATATGTCTGCATACATGCATAGCGCAGAGGGAAAATATACTATAATTATAATCGTCTACAAATGACGTGGACAGCTTATTAGCAGGAAATAAACTAAATAATACTAAGCTTACTCGCCTACAACCTTGCGAGATCTAGATAGGCTATATGTTACGTTTTTATCGGCTTACCCCAGAGAACACTAATCCCGTTTTGCTTCGATTCGATTGTTTATTACTTTCATATCTTCTTTTTATAAACATATTTGAAGAAAATGAGACACATATTCACTAGACCTATTGTTTGCGTGACAGGGTCGTTATGTCCATCTATCAGTTTTGAAAATATATTCATATCGCACGAACTTAACCACCACACCGCATGGTCCCCGTGGACAAGACCTCACTTGGGTGGGAGTGAGAGAGTGATTTCCCCTTTCTGCCACTACACACCCACACACAACCTTCTACAATAACGTTAGAAGGCCAAGTGCCAGGCGACGGACTATTAAGGGCTGCTCTTGCTAAGTAACTACGGAGATATAGAACATTTACATTCTACTAGGATCACAATGATTTTAGATTTATGCAAATGCAATACAAAGGTTTTGAGCACTTTTCAATACGGAATTACTTTTCAGCCACTCTGTATATTGTCATCATTATAGTTTTGGAAGATCCTGATTCCAATACCTTCTATGATCAGTTTAGTGGAGCCTAATTCTGCATCCGTGTTCTGAATAGAATGCCTCAATCTGAATTTCTCTCTCCCTCTCCCCCTGTCCCTCTCTATTTATCATAGGCTTTACCCAATCTCAGTTTTGCATAAACTCTTCATGTATGTACTAATACGACCACATGATCTGCCCTGCCAAGTGCCACAGACTCATGAAAAAGTGGGACCGGAAAACCTGCCGTGCCAAATCACGAACTTCTCGAGAAATATACTGTTATGTATTAGTGTGTGAGTACGTCTGCACCAATCCATGGTTGACACCCAAACTCGATCTGAGGGAGATGGTCTGCCTTGTGATGGCAAAACAAGGTAATTCTCAACAGCCTAGTATTCACACCCAACTATATATGTCTTGGCTTAGCTTCAGGTCTCTAACAATTGGCGCTCGCTACATTACGCTGTCACAGCATTATTTACCCCATCAGTGCAGTTATAGCCCTTCGCCCTTTCTTTCTCCCACGCAGTGGCGCTCGCTACATTAGTGTTAAACTTTTCAAATAATTATCTGAGTCCCAGTCCTGATGTCGCTCATGTTCCATTACAACCCAACGGTTTGGTGGAATTTACCTATCATCAAGGGTTACGCAAAAAACTTTTTATCTTCTAGGGACTGGAGGCACGTTGTTGAGTTCTTACCGCGCGTTGTTAAACAGTTTTAGAGCTTTTGCCTGGCACACCGAAGATCCAAGTTCGAATCACGTAGTGAACTAGATAAAAGTGGCCATTTTTCACTATCAGTATTAGCAGTATGATAGCTCTAGTGGTTCATTGATAATTTAAGTCTTTACTCCCTCTTTTCTTCCTGGGATATGGTTATTAATCCCCATCTGCCACGTCGCCAAATGGTGGACGTTGATAGACGTTAAACTTCAATGCGGAACTCTGTCAAATGGAGACAAACAACCCTTAGTCATTCAAACGACAATTCTTTAATTCAACAAATTGACAAACGCCACAGTAAAATTCATAACAAATATGATAATTATATTCTTCTTCTCACCAGTTACATCATTCATTCTCTCTCAGTTTTCGGAATCACCATCATCGCCATTTATATTATTTCATGTTTTACATTTTCCATATTACGTTACAAAACTAGGAACTCGCCTATCAGCTTAGTCAAACGAAAACTAACATTCCAACGGCCGTTTATACTAAATATACCTACGCGTTCTTTAGTCACCAAAAGATCTTCACAGTTCACTAATAATTCATTTGTGCGCAAATGGACAATTGCAAAAATGCCGGTTAATTCTTATTATGATTTGAATTCAAAATATATGCAGGCCTACTAGAAAATAACCAAATCAACCAGTTCATGGTGAATATAAAAAAAATACACAATAACGACTAACGACTAAAATAATTATATGCTTGGTGTGTTTTTTTGTTGCAACCTGTGAGGTGCAGTTCAAAATCTAATTACAAGTGGTTGCGCTTGATAATCAAAATGCACATAATCTAATATCACAGGGAATCAAAGATTTATGGATGACATTGATAGATTGGCTGGAGAGGAATAAGAACTTGAACATCTGGTACAGATGCTTGACACCACCTCCAGAGTCAATGGAATGGAAATAAGTGCAGAGAAGACCAAAATGATGACCAACAACAACAGTGGCATCAACATAAACATCAAAGTCCAAGGCCAGTCCCTCAACACAGTGCATAGCTTCAAATATTTAGGAACCATTGTATCAGACAATGGGTCTCGACAGGAAGTCCTCTCCAGCACAAAGCGAGCGTTGTGGCCAAGTGGGCTAAGGCGGGACTAACTTGCCTTGTCCACAGGCCAGAAACCAATACCGCCCGACAGGTGTGGGTTCGATCCAACATCTGGGCGTTATGTTTCTCCAAATATTATTTACTTTTGACTCGGGTAACGTCTCGGGGGTTTTCTCCGGGTACTCCGGTTTGCTCTCCCAGCAAAATTTCAAAATTAACTAACTAAACTAAATTAACTAAACTAATGTTAGGTAGGTTGGGTTTGGGCGCGCCACAGGCTGCGACTACGCTTTCCCCAGGTGAGGCGGCCCAGAATTTCCCTATGAAAAAAGGGACAATAAGGTAAATAAGGATTGCACAAACAACTGCTGCCCTGACAAGGTTGAAGCCCATTTGGAAAGACAGGACCATCAGTCTACATTCCAAGGTAAGGCTGCTGCGCTCCCTTGTCATCCCCATCTTCCTATATGCTTGCGAAGATTGGACCTTCACAGCAGATCTACAACGTAGAACACAAAGAATGGAGATGATGTGCTTACAGAAGGCTTCTGGGCATTTCCTATACCCAGCACATCAACAACAACGAAATCCGACAGACCATCACACAAACCATTGGACAACACGATGACCTGCTCCCAGTGGTGAAGAAACGGAAACTCCGATGGTATAGCCACATCACCAGAGCATCAGGCCTTGCAAAGACCACCCTGCAAGGCACGGTGCAAGGAGGAAGAAGAAGAAGGAGACCGAAAAAGAAGTGGAGGACAACATTCGAGAATGGACTGGCTTGACACTGAGCGAAGCCATGAAGGTTGCCGAGGCCAGAGAAAGATGGAGTATGCTGGTTAAACGATCATCTGTGGTGCCCCAACGACCTTTGAGTTAAGGGACAGGATAGGATAGGATAGCGATTAATATAAAACATGACTGAAACATGCTTATAATAAAAACTATATCGACAATTCTTTACTACATGTATGTCGGAAGAACGCCGTCTAAACATAATCACACACACACACACACACACACACACACACACACACACACACACACACACACACACCCACACCCACACACACACACACACACACACACACACTACTATATTACACATGTTCATTCGATTCAAGTTATTGAGAAAACTGGACTGTGTGACTACGTGTGCAGATTTTGGACAAGCGTGAACGCTGTGAATGTGAGCTCCTTCCCAGGAAGAAGCGCCATTTTTTTTAAAAGTCTGAGACTCCGAATACAGCCGAGTCCGAATCGAAAGTCGTCCGTGTGAATCGATGGCCGCGCACTACATAGACTCAGACAAGGTCGAACTTGGCAAACGTTTCTACTTCTTGTAAGCCGCGAACCACAGGCGCATGTATCTTGATACGCGAGCGCCTATGCCTGTGACGCGTCTCCCTTTGATTATCAGTTGATAGCCAAAAGTTTTGATTGATTGATTTATTGTTGCTTTAGGTCCAGCGGACTCTTCCGAGCCAAATCAGGACCGGACAACCCCCGATCCGCATAAAAGATCTGCTGAAACAACCCCAGTGGGAAAATTGAATGCCCTCCACCGGCCAGTCACTTTACAATAAAGACATCCCACGCGGGGGACGGCTGAGGGTTGACCTCAACTACGCGAACACCCCGGTTACAAAAACAAAATAGAATACAAACATCATTATAAATCATCAACCAAACACATACATATAAAATGCCTATAGTGCTAAATAGTACATTCATAGGAAGCCCTAGTGACCACCCGGCAGAAAGCGTCCAACACTCCCAAGCTGATCCAACAGACCTCATACACAAACAAGGAGTCTTGTCCAGGAAGAGTTTTCAAGAAAAAAGGTAGGTCATTGATCTAGCGAAGAAGAAGATAGTATAGCAGAGTGAAGGACAGAGCAAGAATAGGAAAGAGTAAATGAGGAAGACAGCGACAGTGGGAATTTAAAGCACTAAATTTCCATAAAGTGGGGATACTATTTATACTGAAAACCCCCGGCACTCCAACGGGGGTACTGTTGCCGCAGTGAAGCGTCTTGCCTATAAAGGAAAGACAGGTTTTCAACTGTGGCTTTCACTGTTCCCTTTATAGGTTTGAACAATCTACAGTGGCAAGATTGCTCATGACCCCAAGGGGTATAGCCAAAAGTAGACGCGTCACAGGCATAGGTGCTCGCTCGCGTATCTAGATACAAGCTCCTGAGCCGCGAACCGATAGTGTACAGCACAGTACAATCGTATGCAACGCAACGCTAATGATCTCACGTTTAGATTGTTGCTCTCAACGAGGAAGAAGAACAAGAAGAACAAGAACAAGAAGAACTAGAAGAAGAACAACAACAACAACAGCAACAACAACAACAACAACAAAAGAAAAAAGGGATGGGAGTATAAACCGAGGTCTAATCTATCCAAGCACGCATTCCATTGCACGGACTGTACCTAAGATCCTGACGCTCATGTCCTAGACGGCTACACAAATATACCAAGCGAGCACTATTAGATACCTTCTCGCCCATCGCCCAGGATTGTGCTCGATCAGTGGTCTGGGCGTCAGACTATGCGCCCAATGGCTGCAAGTGAGCGCCTCAGACGTCTTGAGTTAGATCCTGTATCGGCCAGCGCCTTGAGCAGCTGTTGAGCTGGAAAAGCGCTACATAAGAACGATTAAATTAAGAAATAAATAAATAAAAAAAGAAAGAAAGAAAGAAGAAGAAAACGAAGAAGAAGAAGAAGAAGAAGAAGAAGAAGAAGAAGAAGAAGAAGAAGAAGAAGAAGAAGAAGAAGAAGAAGAAGAAGAAGAAGAAGAAGAAGAAGAAGAAAAAGAAAAAGAAGAAGAAGAAGAAGAAGAAGAAGAAGAAGAAGAAGAAGAAGAAGAAGAAGAAGAAGAAGAAGAAGAAGAATGACGACGACATCAACAACAACAACAACTTGTTGCTCTCCACGAAGAAGAAGAAAAAAAACCAACAATGTTGAATTACTTTATTTATTTTTCAGTCTTTCTTTCTTTCTTTCCTGATTCAGGTCTCTAGCCTCTCTTGCCTGGGAGGGTTATCTCCCTCTGCCGTGTCTCTATTGGTGGGTGTAGACGTTCAACGTTCAACTATTCATTCAATGTTCATTCTCTTTATTTCTTTATTTCTGGCTTTCATTTTTTTTCTTCTCCTTTTCTGACAATTTCTTTTTTTCGCTTCTACTCTTCATTCTGATGGTGACGGTTGGGATGATGACGGCGACGGTTGGGATGATGATGTGGACGGTTGAGATGATGATGATGATGATGATGATGATGATGATGATGATGATGATGATGATGATGATGATGATGATGATGATGATGATGATGATGATGATGATGAAAACGGTCGTGATGGAGGTAATACACGTTGCTGCGATCGGTAGAAAATATCGCTAGCAGCAGGTGAAAGTATTCCCTCCATCCCTTCAAAGTATGCTTTGGGCTCGCTGCTAGCCGCAGATGCGAACCGCAGTACTGTTTGAAAGTGACGGAAAGAGCGGAATATTGCTACAAGGGTTCGGGTAAGGGTTAGTTGTAGATCTATCCCTAGCCTTTGCCCTAACCCTTTTCTCTACAGAAATGTTCTTTTTCCGTCCCAAAACCCCATTTGCCTTCTTGGATTCTTAAATTGTATGAAACCAAGTGAGGACACTGTCCGGCGTCAATAAACGGTTCGAATAGATTCTCAAACGGTTGGTAAAAGACAGTTGACCTAGAAACAAATACAGCGTGACCTAATTCGTCGCCTAGAGGAGACGAAACTTACTTTTCCGTTTCTTGTCTTTCATCGACACTGTAACTGAGCAGGCTGCTAACCTCGCCAAAGTATCCCTTCAAGGGACAAGGGACATACTTTGGCCTGCTGCGCAGCGTGTGCCTGGAGTGTACTTTCTTTCGATCGTAGCTATGTGCAATGGGTGCGTGATGATGATGATGATGATGATGATGAAAACGGTCGTGATGATGATGATGATGATGATGATGATGATGATGATGATGATGATGATGATGATGATGATGGCGGATGGAGAGGAGGGGATTGAAGGGCGAAGAGTTGAGGGGGGAGGGGGGTGGGGGAGGCTGGATAAAAAGATACAGGTGTACCCGTAGTTTTTCGGTCGTTGGGGAGGAAAGCGTTTGGGACCTCCATTTTCTCAAGGCCAGCTTAATGAGGGCGATGCCTGTCTCCTCTCCTTTCGCTGCTTTATCTTCCCCGGTTCCAAACAGACCCAGGTACCTATGTACAGCTGAGTACACTGGGGTGTGCGTCGAGCGCGTCTTTCAATCTTGTTTTCTTTTTCATTTTTGTTTTACACTTTTTTGGGGTCGTTTGTATGTGGTTGCCTTTCAAGCATGGCCACCCATCCAAGTACTAACCATTTCAGACGTTAATTAACAACAAACATCCAAGCTCTAACCATTTCAAACGTTGTTTAACATCAAACATCCAAGTATTAACCATTTCAGACGTTGATTAACATCAAACATCCAAGTACTAACCATTTCAGACGTTGATTAACATCAAACATCCAAGTACTAACCATTTCAGACGTTGATTAACATCAAACATCCAAGTACTAACCATTTCAGACGTTGATTAACATCAAACATCCAAGTACTAACCATTTCAGACGTTGCTTAACACGAAACATACGGTTAATACCAAGAATTTCCGTGCAGGTTTTTTGTGGGGAAAATAAAGAATTCTGTATTGTGTATTCTGTACATTGCTAGTGGTCCTGATTCGGGTCTTGGCAGTCCGCTGGACCCTATAAACAATGAATATCTATCTATGTAGTACTACATTGCTAGCGTTTGACCAAGACACCACCTTACTGTATCACCTTCAAATTGAAATAGTAACATCCACAAGTACATTAACCGAGAAGAATGGACCCTTGGAAGGAATTAGTGGATCCCCGACAGCACAGGGGTAGCAGTACATTACATTACATAATTGTTGCTTTAGGTCCAGCGGACTCTTCCGAGCCAAATTAGGACCGGAGGGGTAGCAGTATTATAGCCTAGTAGGATACATACTACTGTTAGCCCACTTATGCTTTCGGGGTGTAATAATTCTTTCGGAGGATCCTTTCATCTTGGTTAATGCGCCTGAGGTTACATCAGTAGTAAGGGGGGGGGGGGAGGAAAGCGTGCTCTACCATCGATTCTTAGCTGATAGTACTTCTACCTTGGCTAGGCTCCGGTTGGGCCATTTCACGCTGGGGAGAATTACTCAATTTTGGTCGCCTGTGGCGGATCCCCGATAGCATAGCGGTATATCTAGCTGGGCTTAGCTGATGATGCGATTGCGACGATATGGCAGTATTTATAACAGCTTAAGTCATCTTTTCCAGATGATGCTGATGATGATGGTGGGTGTGGTGTTGGAGGCGGTGACGGTGACGGTAGTGGTGGTGGTGGGGGTTGGTTAAGTTGGCGGTGACTGTGGAGAACATGCTAGTGGTGTATCTGGCGTAACCGTGTTCCAAGTCGCCCGATTTTTTGACGCCGGCTAGAAAGAAAATGCAAATGTTTGACATCATCGACCCTTCTCCTCCACCCCACCCTGACCCCCGTTAGCACCTCCTCACACCTCCTCTCTGTCGCGTTCGATTCCAAACACCGTAGCTGAGACTTCAATAGACGGGGTGGCCTCGTGGCGCAGTGGATCAGTCGCCGGTTTCTTATGCTGAAGGTCGCGGGTTCGATTCCCGCAAGGGGCGAACGTATGTGACTTAGGTACGAGACTATTGAGGTCACCGAGGGTTTTCTCCGGGCACTCCGGTTTCCTCACCCCCCCCCCCTTCACTAATGGTACAGGACGCAGTCAATATAAACATTTCAAAAAGAAAAATTCGATTTCCTTCCGTCTTCTAATAGCGATCTCCCTGCCTTTACACCACCTGTTTCGATGTTTATTTGGTGTGTGTGAGGGTGGATGAGACAGGTGAGCGTGTATGTTGGTATAGATCGCCGCGCTTTGAACCTGATTGATTTTGGGGAAAGGCGCGTATAATAGCAACTTGTATTATTATTATTTTAGATACTGAATGAGGCGTACGTCTCAACAGGTTCTGACACTCTGCACAGTCTTGAGTTCTGAGCACCGTCCCAGCGCCCAGCTCCGCTATCGACGCCTCCTAAACCCATCTCCCATCCTCCGTCCCAAGTCCACCTCACCCCTCCCACATTCACTGGTCGCTTTCCCTCTCTCTACGCTGGATAAACGATCATCTGTGGTGCCCCAACGACCTTCGAGTTACGGGATAGGGTAGGATAGGATAGGATTCCCTCCCTCCCCTTCCCCCTTGACCCCACCTCTCTTCCTTCTTTCGGTATCCCGGGCCCAACGCCTACGCACGCCGTTTTCTCTTTTTGGCAAATTCCGAAATGGACCGTTTGTCCCTGTCCGCTGACATCACGGTTCTTTCGATCCCAGCACAATTGTATAAGAAGCTCCCAACCTTCTGTGTAAATTACTAGACAGCTTGAAGATGCGGCTCTAAGGTATCTCCTTCTTCTTTTCTTTTCCTTTTTTTTTTTTTTTTTTTTTTTTTTTTTTTAAGGAACGTTGAAACTTCTTTAAATTACCGCACTCAAAGCACAGGCGCCCGTACATTGTAGCTAAAATAGGAAGAGTATTTATTATAGAGGTACGCGTGCGATATGCTATGTATGCTTTTCACTTCCAAATACCAAGGCCTGTACCCCAAAACTTGAAAGCTGCTTGTTTTGCAAACAGCACCAATTTGGGCACAAGTACTCTCCCCACCCCCCACCCCCCACCCCACCCCAATATATAAATAAATAAATAAAATAGAAAAGACAATAATTATAAGAAGCCTGTTTCATTTAAATTTAGTTTAATTTCAAATTCCAGTTTTCAATAGACTAAGAATACCGTAGTTCAACAGAATGGTCGATTCGTGGGATGGTTTTAATAGTTTGAATGATTAATCAATTTCCATTTACTCAATGAGTATGTGTGATGTTATTTTCTCTGTATGTGTATATAAGAGTCAGCACTAAAATTTATTTTTTAATTTTATTTTATTTTAGTTTTTGCTACAAGCAGTTAGCATTAAAACATTACAATAATCCTATCCATATCCTATCCTATCCCGTAACTCGAAGGTCGTAGGGGCCCCACAGATGATCGTTTAACCAGCGTACTTCATCTTTCTCTGTCCTCAGCAATCCTCATGGCTTCGCTCAGTGTCAAGCCAGTCCATTCTCGAATGCTGTCCTCCCACCTCTTTTTATGTCTTTCTCTTCTTCTGTCTCATTGCATCGTGCCTTGCAGGATGGTCTTTGCAAGGTCTGATGCTCTAGTGACGTGTCCATACCATCGGAGTTTCCGTTTCTTCACCACTGTGAGCAGGTCACCGTGTTGTCCAATGACTTGTGTGATGGTCTGTCGGATTTCGTTGTTGGTGAGGTGCTTGGTATAGGAAATGGCCAAAAGTTTTCTGTAGCACCTCATCTCCATGCTTTGTATTCTTCATTGTAGATCTGCTGTGATGGTCCATGTTTTGCAAGCCTATAGGAAGATGGAGATGACAAGGGAACGCAGCAGCCTTGCCTTGGAATCAGTGGCGTAACTAGGTATTTGGGGGCCCGGGGGCTTGGCCTCTTTGGGGGCCCCTGTATTTTGACATTCGACATCATGACATGAGGTATTGTACTTAATAAAGATATAAGTCTAAATTCAAATTGGTACAGTATATCAGTAAAATTAACACAAGATAATCATTAAGACTCTTTTAATGAATAATACCGTTGTTTATTGGCGAGATAATGCACAAGTGACAAACCTCAATTCATATCGCCTCACGTCGTGCTTTCTGTGCAGCAAAGGCATCTATAACATCATCTAAATCAATGCTGTCTAGTAGTTTCGACTCCACTGACATTAAAGACATGCTGCTAAGTCTTTCTTACGTCATACATACTTGTTTCATCCGCCATGATTATAAAATTTTTCAGACGAATAGACATAATTATACGAACTTTTACCCTTCTATTTATGTCTATGGACAGATGGATTATAGCATGGACATAAAATAGAAGATACCGATAAAATGCCGTCAGAATAACGCGTTTTACAAAAACCGGAGTTATGTATTGACAGTTTTTAGTAACCCTTTTACCAGTTTTTACACGCGTGTTGATATACGTAGTTTTTGAAATCCTTAATCCGTGTGGAATACATGCAACAGTGTCACTAACTTATATAACAACGTGAATAGCAAGATTACATGGCGGTGGCGTTATATTTAATATTTAATGTTAAAAAAAATTCGGACACTCCTTTCGTGACCACCCTCAATTGGCTGCTAAGGGGGGGGGGGGGGACTTTCGATTTTGGACCCACCTTCCCCGTCCCCTAGCTACGCCACTGCTTGGAATGTAGACTGATGTTCCTGTCTTTCAAAATGGGCTTCAACCTTGTCAGGGCAGCAGTTGTTTGTGCAATCCTGGAGAGGACGTCCTGTCGGGACCCATTGTCTGATACAATGGCTCCTAAATATTTGAAGCGATGCACTGTGTTGAGCGATTGGCCTTGAACTTTGATGTCCATGTTGATGCCTTTGGTGTTGTTGGTCATCATTTTGGTCTTCTCTGCACTTATTTCCAATCCATAGACTCGGGAGGTGGTGTCAAGCCTCTGTACCAGCTGTTCAAGTTCTTGTTCCTTTCCAGCCAATCCATCGATGTCATCGGCAAAACGGAGGTTGGAGATTGTTTTATCCCCTATGCTGACTGTGCCTTGGTGATCTGCAAGGGCATCTGACATGATGCGCTGCGCTCTAGGAAGTTGTTAAAGAGTGCTGGAGAGAGTAGGCATCTTTGACGCACACCACAAGTATATATACTTGTGCGCACACCGATTGTTGTCCTGAACCAGTTTCCGATGGACAAACGGGAGAATTTGAGAAAAGGGAAAAGGATAAAGGGAGAACGGGTAGAGGGGAGAATGGACAAACGGGAGACTAGATAAAAGGGAGAATGAATAACAGGGAGAATGAATAAATGTTCAACAGATTGTGGTCAGTGGTTTTTTTTTTTTTTTTTTTTGTTTTGTTTTTGCGCTGCTTACTGTTACAAATAAAAACAAATTGAGTTGTTCTTTTAAAACAACAACAACAACAACAACAACAACAACATTAAACGAATTTGTTGGTATATAAGGATTCAAGCTATCCTAAACAAAAATGACCCAAACATCTAGAAGTTTTTTAAGTTTCTTAAAGGAGAGCAAGCTCAAACAGAGATGCGTGTACACGCCAACAACTTTGGACACACACACACACACACACACACACACACCCTAATCCTAACCCTTAACCTAACCCTAATCCTAAAAGAGCTCTAACTCAACGGAGCACTATTTTGACGTCAAAATAGTTCGGCCTTCCAAAAAAGTCAGAAGAAACCATGTGGAGTTTCATGTGTGTGTCATCAGAACGTCGTTTCTACATGCCCCCTTCCCCTCCCACACACACACACACACACACACACACACACCCACACACACACACACACACACACACAAATAGCGAAAACGATAATGGGAAAGGCTTTAACAAAAACTGAAAAGAATCGTGGCAGAGTATGATCAGAACCAAACAAGCTGTAGAATTCCTGGATTTTCTGCAGAGAGTTCTTCAAAGCTATTATCTCTGATGCGTTTCAATTAGTATTCAGTGATGACCGGTAATCATTCTTTTCTTTTGGCATACTTTTTTGGTTTGGTTTGTTTTTAGCATGTAAAATAAACAGCAAATAATTTAAATGGATTTTGTTAACTCTAATTTTTGTCCGTCCTACATGTTGTTGATTCTTCCTTTTGTCCGTTCTCCCTTTAGTCAATTTTTTTTCCTTTCTCCATTTTGTCCATTCATCAATTTGTTCAGTCTATTTCTCAGCTTTGTCTTTCTCCTTTTCGTCCACTCTCCATTTTTACCGGTCTACCATCTGTCTTTCGCTATTTTGCCTGTTCTTCTTTCTTGTAATTCTTCCTTCTGTCATGTACCCAAAGAGGTCATTCGACAGCATATAGTTGCAACACATTTATGTTCTGCATAGACTTTAATAAGTGAGAAATTGTGCACTACATTCACATACATGTAATACATGTGTAACATACTTGAGCATTGCTTTTCCATCGGTGCATTAAAATAATGTAACTCTATTTACCTGACAGGGGTATGGTAACTATTATTTATATTGACAAGCTCAAATTGCAAGAACGATCATTTTGTTTTATTTGTCAACATGTAAATATTACGTGTTGTGTTTATGTAGGCCTCAACCGGCTGAGATACTCTGTATAGTCAAAAAGTATGCTAATTATGTCAGTTCATTTTGACCTTAGTCGCTGATCCCATGAAAGTCAAACCAAGTTAGTGCGTGGTTGTTACACAAGATCACAGCTAGGGGAGAAGTAAGGAGAGGAAGGAAGTGGGGGAGAGGGGGGGGGAGGAGGGTAAAATGGATCAAGGGAGAGAACCGCACACATACTGACATAGATTGTGTGTGAGTTATGCAAGAATAGTCGCCCTGTTAAAATTTGTTCTCTACGACAAATGAAACCGCGTGAAAGATTAAAACGACCTTACCTATTTCATCATCATCATCATCATCATCATCATCATCATCATCATCATCATCATCATCATCATCATCATCATCATCATCATCAGCAGCAGCAGCAGCAGCAGCAGCAGCAGCAGCAGCAGCAGCATCGTCGTCTTTTTTTTGTTTTTATTTATTTTAATTATTTATTAATTTTTATTTCAGGAACAAGCTCAACTTCGACATGCAAAACGAGTTGTTTGTTGTTTTTTTGTTTTTTTTTTTTAAGTTTATCATTAAAAAAATAAAGGAAACTAATTGAATAAATAAATAAATATAGGGACTCTAACCTGAAGGTACAAAACATGAATGACCTAAATAATAATAATAATAATAATAATAATAATAATAATAATAATAATAATAATAATAATAATAATAATAATAATAATAATAATAATAATAATAATAATAATAATAATAATAATAATAATAATAATAATAATATATCGCCCAGTCTGGCTTAAAACACAGTACTCCAGGAGCATATTAACACTTTTGCAACATGCACACATACATACATCCTTGACATATGAAAACACGAGTAAACTACAATGGAAGAAAGGATCGAAAAGATGAAGAATCGACTCCAAATAAACATGTCAGTAAGAAGGGTGAATCAACTGATTGACCTGTATTGGGAGTTAAAATGACCCGAAGGGACGAAGTAGGAAATTAAATCAGGAAAAACAAGATGGTAAGCCATTCAAACGTATTTTCAGACACTCAAACACATAGCCGACAAAGTAAGCATTTTCACAAGTGTTTCATTTTGTTAGCGGTGCTGTGACTATGCTTTTATCATAAGCAAAAGAAAAAAAAACTGAATAATAGGCCATAATCTGAACTAATCTGCAAGAAGAAGAAATTTATCAAAATCAGATAAGCCAATGTTTGGATACAGTGCAAAAACGCGTTTACAAAAGTGAAGCTCAATGACCTTGACCTTTGAAAAAGTACAAACAGGAATGAAATAAGTAGATGAAGTTTCCACAAAGTTAAAGAAGTCAAAAGAATACTTACGATTCAGTTATTCTTAATATAAGGCAAAACGTGTGTTTTGAACCACACAGTGAGATTCGGAGCGGCGGACTGATCCAAGGATAGATCGGTACGACATTACATTACATGCTTATTGCTTTAGGTCCAGCGGACTCTTCCGAGACAAATCAGGACCAGTATAGCCGAATCAGGACCACAAAATCAAGACCACAACTTCGCTGAAAGAGGACTCGCCCCTGATCCGCATAAAAGATCTGCCGAAACAACCCCAGTGGCAACACCAGTCGGTCACTTTACAGACATCCCACGCAGGGGACGCCGAGGCTATACTCTAATTTATCGAACCTACCGTTTACAAAAACAAAATAAAATATAAACATCATTATTAAATATCAACAAAACACATACATAGAAAATGCCTAAATTGCCAAATAATAGCATCATAGGAAGCCCCAGTGACCACCTGGCAAAACGCGTCCAATATTTCCAAGCTGATCCAACAGACCTCACACACAAATGAGGAGTTTTGTCCCGGAAGAGTTTTCAAGAAAAAAGGTAGGTGACTGGTCTAGCGAAGAAGAAGATATTATAGTAGATTGATAGAACAGAGTAGGAATGAGAAAGAACAAAGGAGAAAGACAGCGACAGTGGAAATTTAAAGCACTAAATTTCCAGAAAGTGGGGATACTATTTATACTGAAACCCCCGGCACCCCCACGGGGGTTATCGGTACGACAACCTACACCTGCTACTAACCATTATTTGAAGTACATGTTTACCAAAACTAAAAAAAAATTGAGCAATCCGTTTTTGAATTATTGAGCGAAACCGTGTTTATAGCCACTATATGTTTCCAGTGACCTTGACCTTTGCGGCAGATCCGTTTAACATTCACAGTGAATGTTGCACCACTGAAAAAAAAACTTTGTCAAAAATGGAGTTATTTTTTAATTCAATAAATCCCGTAGTTTTTGTGCCTACTAATAGCAACCGCTCGTTACCTTTCCAACGCTAACAAAAAATCGAGTTTATCGTAGTGCGTAGGCTATTGGTGTACCGTTAAACAGGAGAAATCACTTCCTGTCGAAACACAAATGGAAAATTCAAAATGTTAACGGTCGGTTTGAGCAATGAAAATTTACTTTATCATTGTAGTTGTTGTAGTTGTAGTTTTTGTTGTCGTTGTTGTTGTTGTTGTTGTTGTTATTGTTGTTGTTGTTGTAATAGCTATGCGAATTTTATTCTAAACGCATATTCACCAGAAGAAGCCTTCGAATTGGGCCAATTTTAATGCCCCAGTCAAGTGTTCCCATAACATTAATAAGAAGTTTCCAGCCTTTTATCTTATTATATCTTATTATGTAATGTCCCTGATCGAACAGCCCGGTGTGACATCGTCAAAGTTCCTAGTATCTTATTTCGGCTGGAAGCGACTGGGAGCATTCTGATTGGTCGACGCATTACAAAATTCGACGCATGCGCACAGTGCTATCGTAGTCTTAGTAAGGATTAGGGTTAGAGTTAGGGTTAGAGTTAGGGTTTGGGTTAGGGTTAGGGTTACGACGCCTAAGAACATCGTGAACAAGCCGGCCCGACTTGACCTGGCGCATGCGCACAGGCGCCCGGCTAAAGTAAGACACCCGAAACTTTGACGACGTGACACCGGCGTTACTGTGGTCTAGACTATTTAGCGTTGCCGAGAAATGTATGTCTACGAAGTGTTGAGCATAGACATAGTATTACCTAAATACTAAAGTAGGGAAAAAATGTCATTCCTTCCCTCGAATAGTGAATACCGTATTGCCGTAACTTGCTGATGGTGTAAGTGATAGTGGACTATGAAGACAATTAGAACTTTTCCTCAGTTCGAAAGAAGCAAGATAATTTTAAACAAATTTATTTATTACCCAGCGCAGCAGAAAGACAGCCACAGGCACCGTAACATATAAACATAATTTAGGCCTATATGATAATAACAAGTGTGATTTCAACCAATTGTACAGTCGAATGTATTTATTTATTTATTATTTTTAAATAATACGCTAAAAATTAAAATAATAATAATAATAATTTAACGAAAGTGGAACAGCATTTAGCCGTAGGCACCGTAACAACATACAGGCCTGCTTAATTTAGCAGTAAAAGTGTAATTTTCCTTTTATTCCAGCTGAACCTGATCGATTTTCTGTGTCTATTTTTAGTTACATCCCTTCGGCTCGCAAAACAGACATTGGAAGAACTGTGTAGGCTCCGCCCCCTTTTCAGGACATTGCCCCGGATGATGCCCTTCGGTGAATCGAAGGAAGCCAAGTTTCCGTGATCTACTCTAAGGCTTGATAAGAAGACTCAATGCCGGCCTCTGCATTAGCAGTCTCAGAGACTCTGCTTGTGGAAGAATTTAGGAAGTAAACGATTTCTTATTTTTGCTTCTCGGCCTATATCCTTCGCGATGCATTCAGAACTCAGAAGTTCTTATTTAGTTCCCGAGCTGAAAGCTCAGAAACTATTGTTTTGGGCTTTGGGCGTCCGGCGCCCGTCCGTCTGTCCAGCGTCCGTCCAGCGACCGTCCATCCGGCGTCCGGAAGTGACGTTTGCCCACTCTAAAACTAATGGGCGGATTTCTTTGAAACTTGGTATTTAGTTATAAAATAGTGGACCCTACCAGATGACAAAAAGAGTATGCATGTTGGGTGAGTCATCATGGTGATGTCATATTTTATTTGTTTTAAAAAAATCCTATTATGCTCCCAAACAACTAAGGATTTAGTTCAAGTTTGGTATGTATTTAGACTTTACTTTAAGGTAAAACCAAACTTATGAAAATCGAATGACGTAATCATCGTAATTTTGTAAAAGATGTCTTTGAAACTTGGTATTTAGTTAGTTAGTTTGTGTGTGTGTGTGTGTGTGTGTGTGTGTGTGTGTGTGCGTGCGTGCTTGTGTGTTTTCACAACCTGTTGGCTGAGACCACAGACCCTTGTATCTGGATGCGCAAGCGCCTATGCCTGTGACGCGTCTCCATTCTGACATTTATAGATAACCAGAAGGGAGACGCGTCACAGCCATAGGCGGGCCCGTTTCCAGATACAAGCGCCTGTGGCTGAGACATCACTAAAAAAAAAAAAAATTTTCACTGCCTGTGCAAATGTGTGTATACTTACTATTATGTATGTTCGTGTGTACAAAGGTTTTAAAAATGGAAACACTCAGAAATTTGTCAGTTTATGTATAGCTTAATTATTGCTTCACTTTTATTTAGAAAAAAAAAAAGTCAGCATTAGCGTCAAAGACATTAATAATTGACATTGTCGATCGACCCAACTGTACTGACTACTTTCAAGCAAGGTTTTCCACGAAACATGCAAACTATGAACTAAATAAATAAATAAGTAAACTGACATATTTAAATAAACATAAATAAATAAATAAAATAACATGTAAAATTCAAATAAATTATTAAATAAATTCATAAATTATTATTAATTTATTTAAACCGGCTTTGTGCCTATTTATATTTTATTATAGTTAAGTTTTATTTACATTTTAGTTTAGTTTATTCTGGTGTGCTTACTTGAACAGCTAACCGAGCGAGAGAGCAAAACGGTCTCGTTGAGTCTCGGCTACGCTGGGCTAGCTCCTATCCTATCCTATCCTGTCCCGTAACCCGAAGGTCGTAGGGGCACCACAGATGATCGTTTAACCAGCATACTCCATCCTTCTCTGTCCTCAGCAGCCCTGATGGCTTCGCTCAGTGTCAAACCAGTCCATTCTCGAATGTTGTCCTCCCACCTCTTTTTCGGTCTCCCTTTTCTTCTACCTCCTTGCACTGTGCCTTGCAGAATAGTCTTTGCAAGGCCTGATGATCTGGTGACGTGGCCATACCACCGAAGTTTCCGTTTCTTCACCACTGTTAGCAGGTCATCATGTTGTCCAATAGCTTGTGTGATGGTCTGTCGGACTTCGTCGTTGGTGATGTGTTGGGTATAGGAAATGCCCAGAAGTCTTCTGTAGCACCTCATCTCCATGCTTTGTATTCTTCGTTGGAGATCTGCTGTGAGGGTCCATGCTTCGCAAGCATATAGGAAGATGGAGATGACCAGAGAGCGCAGCAGTCTTACTTTGGAATGTAGACTGATGGTTCTGTCTTTCCAAATGGGCTTCAACCTTGTCAGGGCAGCAGTTGTTTGTGCGATCCTGGAGAGGACTTCCTGTCGGGACCCATTGTCTGATACAATGGCTCCTAAATATTTGAAGCTATGCACTGTGTCGAGGGATTGACCTTGGACTTTGATGTCCGTATTGATGCCATTGGTGTTGTTGGTCATCATTTTGGTCTTCTCTGCACTTATTTCCATTCCATAGGCTTTGGAGGTGGTGTCAAGCCTCTGTACCAGCTGTTCAAGTTCTTGTTCCTCTCCAGCCAATCCATCAATGTCATCTGCAAAACGAAGATTGGAGATTGCTCTACCCCCTATGCTGACTGTGCCTTCATGGTCTGCAAGAGCATCCGACATGATGCGCTCTAGGAAGATGTT
Organism: Oncomelania hupensis; assembly: GCA_036898135.1. Classification (NCBI taxonomy): domain Eukaryota; kingdom Metazoa; phylum Mollusca; class Gastropoda; order Littorinimorpha; family Pomatiopsidae; genus Oncomelania; species Oncomelania hupensis. Next base: position 91,004,805 of record CM072513.1, read on the forward strand.
GAAGAGTGTTGGAGAGAGTAGGCATCCTTGACGCACACCGATTGTTGTTCTGAACCAATTCCCGATGGCTCTGTTGTGGAGGACTGCACTGGTAGCCTTGTCATACAGGCTTTTGATGACTTCAATAATTTTTGGGCTGATGTTGTACACTTTCATTGTTGCCCATAGAGCTGCATGCCAGACTCGGTCAAACGCCTTCTTGAAGTCTATGAACACATGATATAGATGTTGTTGGTGCTGTAGGTATTTCTCACAGATTATTCTGAGGTTGAAAATCTGCTCAGTGGTACTTCGCCCTGCCCTGAATCCTGCTTGTTCTTCAGCTATGATTTGTTCAGCTTGGGGTTTCAACCTGTTGAGTATTATTTTCAGGAGGACCTTGCTGGGATGGCTGATGAGGCTGATGGTGCGGTAATTTTCACACTCCTGAAGGTTACCTTTTTTGGGAAGAGTGATGACAAGCGACTGGGTCCATGGTATAGGCCACTCCCCACTCTGCCAGATCTTGTTACAGATAATGGTGAGGGCATCAATCATCGCTTCTCCTCCTGCTTGTAGCAGTTCCGCGGGTATGTTGTCCACTCCTGCTGACTTCCCTTTCTTTAGCGCTTGCACTGCTGCCTCAACTTCTTCCCGGAGAATTGGGAGGATTTCTTCTTCTTCTCTGTTCTCTGGACATGCTAGAACTGATGGGTCTCCATTTGGTGTATGGTTGTAAAGGTCAGAGCAGTACTCTGTCCATCTATCCAAGACTTCTTGTTCTTCTGTAAGGCATATGCCAGACTTGCTTTGGATAGTGGAGACTTTGGGCTGTTTGACACTTGTCAGTCGCTTCACAGTCTGGTAGGCCTTCTTGCTGTTGTTCTTGTTCAGACTGTTCTCTATTTCCTGGCATTGATCTTCTATCCAGTTCTCCTTTGCCGTGAGCATGCCTTTTCGGATGTCATTGTTGATTTTTCGGTAGACATCAAGCTAGCTCAAGCAACAAAAATAAAACCGAAACGACTAAAGAGTAGTATGAGGGAGGCAACTCTTACTTTCCCCGTGTTTGAATCAGGTAAAAAGTTGACGATGGCAGAAAATATATTCAATTTATTACATTATAAACAAGGTACATTTATTTCAAATAACACGAATAGTGAATTCGCTGACGAGAAATTATTATAAACGAAGGTATTATATTATGACGTAGCATTAATTTGTAAAATGTGCACCTGTTGACTTAAAGCACCTTTAGCAGACGACACAAGGGAAGCAATTCTAACTTTGATGTACGTCACTTGCACTCTTCGCTCAACTCGCGGAGAAGACTACGTACAGTGTAACGTGTGCTGTTGGACTGCCTCCTGCATTTTGGCTCTCAGTGTGAAGATTCCGTCATATCTGGTAAGAAGCTTTTGAGGACATAATCGTCAGTAACTTCAGATTTTTTTTCTTCCATTTGTTGATTTTATTTTGCGTGTATTTCATAAATATCGTTAAGTGTTCGATTTTCACTGAAATCGGTCACCGAAAAGAGGCTAGTCTGACACTACGCTGTGACGGTTTCGCGAAAATGATTTTAATGTTATTTCCGTCTAACTTTCTTTTATGATTGTCGATTTTCTGATATTTTTATCTTTATTTTCCGCCGTCTTTTTTACGAGTTTGCTTTGTTTTACGAGAGAAACAAATCGGGCAATCCGCTCCATTTTAGTATTTGTTGTGGGTGATACTCAAGGCCGTTGTGGAGTCAAAGGTTATATGGTCACATGACCACGGTAGAGGTCAACCACCACTAGCACTTGGCGAGTGGCTAACAGTGTAGGCTGTGTGAGCAAACCTTTCTTAGGCCTACAATAATCTGGACACGCCTTTTAGTGTAACTTCTTTGTTTGTTTATACATAAACAATTTGCGACTCAGTCTTTTTGTTCTTTATTTATTTAATGATTATGAGTTTGTTGATTTTGTTCATATGTCTATACGTTTTAAATTAATACAGTATACGAGAAAACAAGTTTGCACACCCAAGCATAATCAGAGATTATCTGAATGTTGACTTCTTTTCCTTTCAGACGAGCTTATCTATAAATAGTGGGTAGCCTATATTTATTCGTGTATATATGTTGTTGTGTGTTTGTGGAGTAATAATTTTACATTAAACGATAAATATTAGTTATTAGGGTCTAATGAATAGATAGCTACAGTACACGAATTGGGGAAACGGTATAGTCACATAGTGTGAGATTTTTTTATGTTGAGATTTCAAGATCAGCTGACCGTATTTTGAGACTTAGGCGTACTGTAAACCTTTTCTATACTCTTTTCCTAGAAATTTTTTTTTTTTTTCGGTTTATAGTCCCCTCTCTTCCCGATAAGGATTTTCAGAGAGGAGACTACCCAATTACTTCCTAGAAGTGTTCGTATTTTGACAGTCGTATGACAAAATTAATTCCACAGCATCCTAGAAGTTTTAAACAGTGTTAAAATCAGTATTAAGCTTGTCGGAATTAATTCGTTTTTTTCTCCTTTATGGTACATTGTAATTGTTGTGGTCATTTTTTATTATGACCATGACTAACAGAATAACAATAAAAGTTCCCAAAAATTACATTTAAATAACATTCCTCCCCCTTTACCCCTCTCCCCAAAAAACAAGAATTTAGTATATATATATATATATATATATATGTTGAAAACTACAACAATGAAACTAAAAGCAAGAAAAACATACAAATCACCATAGACTCTTAAAGTCAAATAACCAACAATGAATAAAGTCAAATAACCAACAGGCATTGTGATTGCATTGTACGAATGTTACTTGTCCTTTGCTAGATTCTTTGTCATTGTCATAACCATTTAAGTGCAGAAGGCTTAGGCCTTTTACGCTGAACATAAAAAAAACAACATCAGTCTGGAACAGTTAGGTGCAGTGCAGTGTTAATATATGGATTGTTCTTATATAGCACACTTACAAGCTCAGAGAGCTTCTCAAGGCACAGGTCACTAATAGCCAGCATGCGTTCACACAATAGCGCACTGACCACTGAGCGTAATACAGCATAACTGAGACTAGACGAGTCTTCTCCCTCTCTCACTAGCCTCAGCCAATCTGTATGGTGTTTGCGGGTGTCAGAGCTTTAACCTTGTGTTGAGAAACGCGCTAAACTCTTATAATCTGAGTATTTGAGCTTGATGAGGCGTCATAGGTCCACTATACAGAGTCGGGTGACACTGATTAGGCCTAACCTATAACCCGTAATCAAAGCGGGGATGATGCTCTGCCCCGCCAGGTGGCCAGCGGGGCCTTCATGTATAGAGAGTCCACTGTATAAGGTGGAGGCAAGGAGGGGGGGGGGGGAGGTGGGCGTCAGACGTTCAACCCCCAAAAAAAGAGCAACTAAAAGAAAACATGAAACAATAATTTAGTTTTATTGTGCTTCAATCTCGTGTAACCATTTGCATTTTAAGAAACACCCAAACCTGTGACCGCTTTTCCTTTTGTTGTATGTTTTAAAATGTGTTCTAAAATGCAAGTTATATATGTTTTTCACACAGCCAGATTGCATTAAGTTAGTTCTATTGCATGCGCAAATCGATGGTCAGACAATTTACCAACTCCTCATCCATTCCATTTCAACCATGACTCCTGCTCAGCAAGAATCACACATGATCATAGAAGCTGACTGTTCAGTTTCAAATGTTAATTTTTTTTTTTTGGGGGGGGGGGGGGGCAGTTAAATGCCAATCAAATAATAATTATTATTATTACATCACATGCTTGTTATCGCTGTCAGTAGGTGTAGCGTCAGTTAATATTTTATGCGAATCAAGGGACATAAAGCCTCCTCCTCCCCCCCCCCCCCCCCCCCAAACAAAAAATCTGTTTACAGTAACATAGGAAACAAAATAGATGGGTATAGTTTTTTTTTGTTTTTTTCTAAACCTTTCTTACCTTGGGTGCACTTTTTGGGGCTTTTTTCTTTTTTTTCTCCAGATGATCCCCAAATAAAGTTTAGGGTGGGGCCCAAAAATTCAGGTTGGTCGGGATACATTAAACAGACTTTTTTTTGGGCCTAAGTAATGTTTGACTGCAATTTGTTTAATGGTTCATGCAAGATTGTGTTTACACATGTAACTGGCTGACAGAGGCAAAACAATTTAATTCTGGAGTTTTTTTTTTCAAACCATTACAGAAAAAGTCGCCTCTCTATCTTCACCTTTAGGCGAACTTTGGGGGAAGGTTCATCCTAGGACTGGTCCATTAGTGCTACAGCTTCTTCAGGAGTTAAAAGCCAACTCATTTTTATTAAAAAAATTGGTCAATGTGGGGTGTCTGCTTCAGAAAGCCTCAGATACTCTGATCTGAAGTCTTACCCTGTTTCCTGTAGCTTGTATACATACTGTGACTCATTTGAACTTTGAACAATTGTTCTTTTATTTCATTTATGAAACAGTATTAAAGAAGGCACCTAGCCCATCCAGGAGGGTAAGGGTAGAGGTGGGGGAGGGGGGAGGGCTTTTGACAAAAATTGGGGTGTGGGGGTGATGGGGATAAAAGAAACTTCCAGAAGTAAACAAGAACGGCATAATAGACTATACAGAAATATTGCACACACACAAATCGACATATACATTTAAGATAACTAGCACCGAATGGAAAAAAATAGGTGAATAAACAAATCAATAATATTAAAAAGGTAACGGATATGAGGGTAAAATATCCCCAAAGTAGTACACGTAGGTCTCAAACAAGAGCATACGAGTTCGAAATAAAAGCAAAAGAGAACTGTGTGTCACTACTGAAAAAGTGAAAACAGCATACTTCTAAATCGGACAACCTGCACTTGGATTTAGAGTTCTTTAGCTGGTTTAACTTATAGGCATTCAGGTGATTCCTGAAGTATTGAGATACTAAAGAAAGTCTGTTGACAATCAGTACAAGATTTGTACATCTAACCAGTTAATGAAAGTCATCACCTAATTCATCTAGATTACATGGGGTACATATAGTCTATCTTCCCTCTAGCTCTGGATATTCAAATATATTAGGGATTGAATTAGTAGTCTGTGAGAGCTGAGCCTAAAGTTTAATAAATTTCTTCTCATTAAAGGTGACAAGTATGAAGTAAACAAAATAATCTTCTAAACAGAATATTTAATACAAGTATTATGATCGAATACATCCCGATGCCAGGTTTGCAAGAGCTTGTCTCTCAAGCATTTGTTTGATCATGGTCTTGACACAATTCAGTGTGTACTTACAGCCATGTAACCAAATCAAAGACAGACCAAGATCATTTAGCAGAGAACAAACAGTACATAACCAGGGCAGTTCATACTCAGAATTTAAAAAATAAATATGGACAGAGTCGAAATAAGTACTGACATTTTAGCGGAATGATTGCAACAATCAATACAAAGTTTATACCAGAAACGTAGTAACCTGCATTTAGCATAGAAAGAAACAGGGAGATGACCAACTTCACCCAAAACCATACAGGTCGGCATACTAGTTTTAACATTATAAATCAATTTTTACAGTTTTTGTTGTGATCTATCACATGTCGTAATGTTTTCATGGGCCCATACCTTGCAGTAATACATTAAAATCAGTTTTACACATTTATCAAAACCTGAATATCAAGCTCAAATCCAGTATTCTACATTTCTCACATAGCACATTCAGCGGATATGCTCAGGGATCTCAGATTTTTTTTTTAATGCGTTACTATACTGAATACGGGAAAAAAATCACCACTTTTATTTTTCCCATTTCTTATAATTTTATTTTTTATAAGTTTTTATTTATTTTTTTGGGTGGTGGGGGGTGGGTGGGGTGGGGTGGTGGGTGGGAGTGAGGGGGGGGGGAGCGGGAAAGGAGGTTAAGCAACAGTGAGCTAGATGCTCAGTATGTTAGCTGTGGGTCATGGTGACCTCAGGCTCTTTCTTTTCTTAAGTAAATTTAACTCCCCGGACACAACTTCGTCAAGGCTTATAGGGAACTAATTAGTGGCCAGTTGGCGGACGTGGGCTTATTATAGCTGCTGGCCAGGAAAACGTGCTGCCGTTTGTTGGTTGAGGACGTTTATAAGCTGTTTGTGAAAGGCAAAAACAACCTACGATGCCTGACTTTTATAGTCTGTGCTTGCCAGGTTATATGAAACTCTTGTCAGGTATTTGTTTAGTTTTTCTAAAGAAGTAACTAAGTTTTCTGACTTTGTCAGTTTGTGCATTGTAGAGTATATTGTGTGTGTGTGTGTGAGATAAAAGATACAACAAAACTTTATTATCTCACTCTTGAGCAATAAGTGTTTGTATGTGGGTGTGAGCATGCATGTATGTGTGAGGTATTTGTATTTTGCGGAAAAGTAACCTTCTTATGACTTGGCATGCAGTTAGTGCATTTAAAACAAATTGTGTTGGGTGTGTTTATTTTATTTTCATTTTTCAGTTTTACATATAGATGCTAACTGTGGAATAGAAGAAACAGTTTTATATATTAGGTGCCAACCAGTACGGATTGACCGTATTTAATTCCGGCGAAGTGAATTAAATACGGAACTATGATAGTTTTTATAAAAATACGGAGGAGAAGTTGCCGATCATTTATCTTTGCCAGCAGTGCTTCTGTACCGGTTTCTGGTCTCACAATAGTACTCCTGCACTCACTGAACGTCGTTGTGTTCAACAAGTTGATTTTCATGGTGATTTTAGAGTAAAACAAGTGTGGTGTTCAACAAGCTGATTTTCATGGTGATTTTAGAGGACTGAAAATAGCCTGCTGTTTCAGAGGGAAGCCTGTCGTTACTTTATAGTGTCATAGGCTGGGTTTTGCGAGAAAAACAATACTGACAAGTGTTAAAAAATACTGACAAACAGGTCTGGAAATACTGACAAGAAGATTAGGGGGTTGGCATCTCTGTGTAGATATATATATATATATATATATATATATATATATAATACTCTGTTAAGATTGAGACATGCACGATAGTTCCAATCATGTTATTTTGCAAAACATACAATGACAGCGTTTATTTACCTTTGATGTGATTTTGTGCTGTTGCTCGAAGAAGCTTTATATAATGTTAATAATTTTTCGTTGGTCGATATTGATAATTTTCTGGAATTACTTGTTTATTATTGATTGAAGTTTCCAGATCTGTCTCATAGTAGCTAAGCGATTCTTCTAACTTAAAGAATGTTCTATGACGTAAGACTGTGCGTAGTACCTGTGACGAGTTTTGTTTTGATTAAGTGTTTTAGCATCGTGCTGGAATGTTCAAAGTTTTTATTGATTGCAGAGAGGTGATAATTATAAGTAATGCACTGTCTGCTTGAAAAGTGACCTTTGTAGTGATTTTCGAAGAGCGATCTTGTGTGCAGTTGTTGGTGTTTGCTGAATAAAGTTGGAAAGCTTTATACCACGAATCCTGCCTTGTTGCTGAGTGAACAGGCTGCGTGGACAAACAAATTGTAGTTACACATTCAATCATCAGGGCTGAATCAACTATTGATAAATACCATGTAACATATTCTTTCCGATACATACATACATACATACATACATACATACATAAATGATCAATTTTAAATTTAGGGAGAGAAAGAAAGAGAGAGGGAGGAAAAGAGGGAGAGAGAGCTTAGTTTATATCATACATTTGTATGGATTGCAGAACTTGGGGTTTAATTTGACTTTTTTTCCCCCTTAACTTGTTCGCCTGACATACATGTATTATGTATTTCCGTGTAGTGACAGTAGATTGCAAAGTATTGATTTTGCTAAATAAAGCCTCCTAATGTGTCATTATGTCCGTTATAATAGATTGCAGTACAGTATTATTTGACTTTATTTTTGCTAAAGTTGTCCTGGATATTGGAACATGTTTCTGATGATGGGATAATGTAAGTTGATGTATGTACATATATTGATATATATAAATTATAATGAATATTTAAGTAGACTTACTAGCGCGCAGAAAGCATAGTATTTTTTTCATTTGCTTAATAATGTATACCATCTTATTTATTAATAATAGAATTCGCACTTGCATTTGTCTAACTTGATTTTTTTAGAGTGTGTGTGTGTATATATATAAATATTTTTTTGCTATTCTATTATTGTCTTTTTTTGTCATTTGTGTACATAGTTGTAAATAGTCTATTTTTGTCTCTTTTTGTGTAATTTGTGTACATAGTTGTAAATAGTTTGTACCTTTACAGTTCCGTCTTTTGGTGTATTGTTACAGCAAAAGCGATGTTTTATCGAGTGCATGTATTTATATGTAATGACTATGTAAAGCGTGGTGAGTCTGGTCATATATATATGTTAACTGTTACATAGTTAATGAGTTTTCCTCGTTATGTTTTTAAGGTTAAAGTTGTTCTGTATTCATGTAAACGCTAAGCCCTAGAGCAATGTAGAGATTAGGTGGATAAATAATATTTATAATAAGTATAATAAATGTAATAATAAGTATAATAAGCATAATAAGTATCATTATTGTAGAATAGGCATTTGCCCTATATTTCCTGAATATCGAGGTTGCCTATTTTGTGCATTCCAAGCTATATCTAGGTGCTAACTATCAAGGTTATATTATCAACCGGTATGTAGAAAAATGAGGTAGCCAATGCTAGGTGAGGTCATTTCTGGGTTAGATAACATAGTCCCAGTACAGATGGGTTAAGTTATGAAAGAAGGGTATAAAGTCACCCAGTGTAACAGTGCACTCGCCATGTATATACTTCTTACTACTAGTGAGGAGCGAGAGGGGCCGGGTAGCTCAGTTGGTAAGAGCGTCTTGCTAGTAACCGAAAGGTCGCTGGTTCGAATCCCGGATTGGTCAACGTGTGATCATATTATTTTCCCCTTTACCAACAACTGGCCCGCTGGTGTCAGTATAAATCGGTCCAGTAGTCACCTATATGCGAAAGTGTCGTGTGACTATAATCTACATACAAACAAACATAGTGAGGAGCAAAGGTAAACCTTGGCTACATTACATTACATAATTGTTGCTTTAGGTCCAGCGGACTCTTCCGAGCCAAATCAGGACCGGACAACCCCCAATCCGCATAAAAGATCTGCTGAAACAACCCTAGTGGGAAAACTGAATGCCCTCCACCAGCCAGTCACTTTACAATAAAGACATCCCATGCAGGGGACGGCTGAGGCTTCACCCCAACTTATCGAACCCCCGTTTACAAAAACAAAATAGAATACAAACATCATTATAAATTATCAACAAAACACATACATATAAAATGCCTACATTGCTAAATATTAACATCATAGGAAGCCCTAGTGACCACCTGGCAGAAAGCGTCCAGTATTCCCAAGCTGATCCAACAGACCTCATACACAAACAAGGAGTCTTGTCCAGGAAGAGTTTTCAAGAAAAAAAGGTAGGAGACTGGTCTAGCGAAGAAGACGATAGTATAGCAGATTGATAGAACAGAGCAGGAATGAGAAATAGCAAATGAGAAAGACAGCGACAGTGGGAATTTAAAGCACTAAATTTCCAGAAAGTGGGGATACTATTTATACTGAAACCCCCGGCACCCCAACGGGAGTAAACCTTGGCTAAGTCTCAGCTAATCAGTGTGATTATAAAGTAGGTGAAGTAGTGTCCAGTTGTCTTTTTATTAGTTTGAACTCCTGAAAAAGTAATTTAATGAAGGGCATGATTGTGTTGAGAACTTGAGTCCCCTGCGTTTGATCTCCTTTAGTTCTTTTATCTGACTCTTTTGAATGAGTGGTTACAATGTGGAATGAGGTCGGGGGAGTGAGAGAGAGAGAGAGAGAGAGAGAGAGAGAGAGAGAGAGAGAGAGAGAGCCCTTTGACGTGTATGTCTTAATCAGCATGTGTACTGACTACCGTACATCCTCAGGCTGACTGGAGTGCATTCAGACAGTAACTGTTGTATTTCCAGATAAGTTTGGAAATACTATGAAATAGTTGGGGGGATGGGAAAAGGGGTGAAGGAAAGGGAATGGGAACCAAAACCAGCCAAATGTCGGTCTGTACGTAGGTCTGTCTTTCCGTCTGTTAGAAGCCAAATCTCAAAAACCACTTAACAGATTTTGACTAAACTTCACAGGGCCGGACCTGCCCAAAAGGCCCGGGCCCCAACCCTTTTTTGAAAAAAAAAAAAAAAAATCGCGTAAATATTGTACCTGTATTGAAGATTGCATGTGAAACATGTAAATATTGTACCTGTATTGAAGAGTGCATGTGAAACATGTAAATATTGTACCTGTATTGAAGAGTGCATGTGAAACATGTAAATATTGTACCTGTATTGAAGAGTGCATGTGAAACATGTAAATATTGTACCTGTATTGAAGAGTGCATGTGAAACATGTAAATATTGTACCTGTATTGAAGTATGACCATGTAGTACCTAACACATTTAGGAGTCTACCGCGGACCCGAGTATCACTATATTTTGTTCCCCAAAGCCCTAAGTCCTTATTTTGTTATGACTTTATTCCAAACACACACACAAACACACTTTTTTAAAGGTAATTTCTCCCCAAAATCAGTGGCAAACTATAGCACCAAAATTTTGCAATTTACATGCTCAGATTGCACCAGATTGCACCATTTTTTTCTCCCTTTTCAAAAAATTTTCCGGGGGAGCATGCCCCCGGACCCCCCCTAGCAAACTAGGCGCTTCGCGCCCTCACTACTACCCTAAAATATATTTGGGCCCCTACCCCTGAAAAACTTAGGTCCGGCCCTGCTTCAATGGAACATTATCTAGGGTAGTGGCCTGCCTGCCTCCCATGTCATCAGATTTGGTTTTCCACAAAGGCCAAGCTAGTCACTGGTCACATTTTGTTTTGCTTTGGTTGGCTGGCACAGAACAACGTTTTAGTCTACTTCAGTGTCCTTAGAGTTATAATAGCTTTCCCCCTTATTCTCACAACAATCGTGCAAACCATTGGCAGCAGAGTAGATAGCTATAGGTAGATCTTGGCTATCATTCCCTCCTATTCCACGGAGGATAGAACCTAATAGGGATTAAATCCAAGATGCTATCAATAAACTCAGTCCCATTCTTTTTAGGCAAGACACGCCGTCCTATTTAGGCTATTACTTGTGTTGTACACAAACTGTTTTTTTCTTCTTCTTTAGTAAATTTATGTCCCCGGACACCTAGACTATAGGGGACTTTTGCCCAAACTTTTATTTGTCTGGCTCTGTATTGGAGCGGCTGTGACCTCTACTCCTGGGCAAAAAATTTGTCAGTCACTTGACTTTTTAGGAGACAGTATGCATGGTTTTCAACATCCATGTGCTCACAGTGGGGTTTTATAGAATAGAGCTTTTTTTTTTTTTTTTTTTTTTACTTTGAGGGAAAATTATTCAGATAATCAGTTTGTTGTGTCTGACATAAGGTTTAACCGTTACCTAGACAAGTTCGCTGTGGCTGAGGATGGGAAATTGTTGACACAGTTGGCAAGCCCGGCGCAGAGTATCTCTGATCTGCTGAGGCAGAAGATGTGCGGTTTGTATCTTATGCTTGCGTGACAGGCCAAACACTCAGTATGGTTTTGCTCTGTGATCTTTATTTAGCGGGAAGGCCACAGTCTCTTGACCTTGAATGAGACAATGTGGCTGTGATGAGTGAAGTAGTCATTTCCAGAGTATAGACTGTAGTTATTGGACTGTGTATTATGCAGTTTTGTAATAAGAGCTAAAAGAGCAGAACTCGTACGTAATAATACATGTAATAATAATAATAATAATAATAATAATAATAATAATAATACGTAATAATAATAATAATAATAATAATAATAATAATAATAATAATAATTATTATTATTATTATTATTATTATTATTATTATTATTATTACTGGATGTATGCGCTTCTCACCAAATGACCAAACAGGCTAAAAACACGGTGATCTGTATCAACGTACACGCTGACATGTTTCACCCCCTCTCACATACACAGCAAACACTCAACAAACACACCTCACTCTAACATGTGGTGTAAAGGCAGGGAGGTCGCTATTAGAAGACGGAAAAGAAATAACATTTTTAGCTTTTTAAATTTTAGATTGACTGCATCCAATATCATTATTGAAGGAACCAGAGTACTCAGAGAAAACCCTCAGAGACCTGAACACTTTCGTACCTAACTCCCTTATACGTTCACCCCAAGCGTGAAAACTATGACCAGTTGCAAATGTAATGGGTTGTGGCTCAAATGTATCTAGCTACTCCGCCAGTCAGAATTAGAATCTTTGTTGGTCCAACAAACAGTTCAGAGAATTAAAACCGAGACGGAAATAAAATATTATTCCATTCATTTAATTAAAAATCAACTTCTGGGAACAGAACAAAGTTCAGTTGTTTGGGGACTTAGGCCGCAGGCAGGCGCCTTGGGCGACTTTTGATTTAGATCCTGTATCAGCCCAGGCCTTGAGCTGGAAAAGCACTGTATAAGAATGAGAAAATAAATACCTTTATTTATTAAATGGTTGGGTAATAAATAAAATGAAACATCCAACATTCATTATTTTAATTGACACTGTTGAACTATTGTGGTAAGAGTTGTGTGTTTTGCACACTCATTGCTTGTTATTAAAAATATAATAAAATTTGTATTCTGTTATTATTATTATTATTATTATTATTATTATTATTATTATTATTTTCTTAGGTCGTTATGTTAGGTTGTGCATTGTTTGAACATGCACACTCAACGTTGGTTATTAAATGCATAATAACATTTTTATGATACAAAATTTTTTGTTTGAGGTTATGTTAACTGGGATTTCCGTCATGAATAATAATTTCTAAAGGAAAGAAAATGAATGTGAAAGACAGAGAAATGTGAACGTGTGAAATGTTAAACTAGAACTAGTTAGAAACAAGAAAGCAAGAAAATGTCTTTTATGGGACAAGAGCTTTGAAGGGAAAGAAAGAAAGAAGTAAAGAAAAGGAAGAAAAGAAAGGAAACATAAAGATCAGTGAGGGATAGCAAAAAAGTGTGCATACATAATGCATGGCATACCCAATGTGCAAGTTATATATTTTTCATGGAAGTTGAGAGGGAGATTGAAGAAAGGTAAGGTACATTATTTTAGAAAATATATACAGAAAGTGAATATTTTATAAACTTTGTAAAGCTTTAACATAAATATGTCTGCAGATTTGATTTGTTTAAATAGAGAAGTTTAATTATGTCAAAAACAAAGCATTGTTTATATAGCATAAAAATAAATGTTTGCCGGATGCTAAAAAGGTGTATGTGAAAGATGGGGGAATGTTATGTTTAAAAAAAAAACACAAAAAAACCAAACACACCCAAACCCCCCAAAAATCCGAACTCTGAATAATTGAAACGAGTTTTAAAACTTTACCAGCGGTTGCTAACTTGAGTTTAAATTACGGAAAAGTTAGTTAAAAACAAAATAAAATAAAATAATTAAAAATACTTATAGTTATACCAATTTTTATTACTAAAGATTTATGGAAATGTTTTTAATGGAGTGAAAATTATTTTATTAAAAAAAATAAAGAAATAAATAACATAAATAAATTAATTAATATATTTGATTAACTTGCAAAACAATGTGTACATGAAACTTAGGCTTTAAAAACCGAACTAAATTATTATTATTATTATTATTTTTATTAATTTATTTTTTTATTAATTTATTTTTTTTAGAACAAGATGTTGGACAGTACTTGTGCCACATAACTGATGCATTTGAACCAAAGCAGGGCTCGAAATAAGCGGGGGCCCGGGGCCAAAAACCCGCAAAGTTGATTTCGGGCTCGGAATATTGAAAAACGAAGGGCCCGCTTGGCCCGCAAAATAATTCGTCTGCTACAGCTAGCTCTACTCGGCCGTTTCGTATTTGGGCCAAGGGAAGCAACCCACACCGGTGCCCTAAATTTGGACAGAAAAAAAAAAACATAGAAAGGAAGCAAAAACCCTTTAATTTTGCACTCAAAAGTTTAATATACACTTCAGTATCTTTTTATTATAATAAACAAAAGGCTATGGCACAACATAAGCGCAAAATGTCCATCTTTGCAAGTACGAAAGTATGGCTACATATCGTCGCCATACAGTTGCTAAAACAATCGGCGATGGCGTATTTTCCAATTTTCAGGCTCACTAGTCACTGGAATATGTGTGTCACTGAATGTGTGTGTGTGTGTGTGTGTGTGTGTGTGTGTGTGTGTGTGTGTTTTTCCCCTTTTTTGTTGGTAATGTTTGAAAGTGAAAGAAAAGGCAAATAAAAATGACATCACTCAGCAAAATTGGAAATTCAATTGTTTTTATTTTAGATTATGAGACAAATTGTACTTTAATTCTACTTATTATATTATCAATAATTCTTTTGTTTTTTGTTTGCATTATTTTTCAAGTTGGGCCCAGAAAGTTGCTTGTGGGCCCCCAAATTTTTCAATAAAGGGGCCCGGTGGCCCCAAAGAAAAAAGTTAATTTCTAGCCCTGCAAAGTGTTTAACATGTTGTATAGTCACTGGGGTAGGATGGGGGCCATGGGCTGGGAGATAGGAAACTGTTAAGGGGTGGGGAGAGAAGTGGGAAATAATAAAAGCATTGGGGAAGTGGTCAAGCCTTTATAAAATGTCCTTTTATTGTCCTATATGTATTTTGGGTCTGTTTAGCATGATTGGGACCACCACAGTAGCTCAGTGATAGAGCGTTTGCCTGGCACACCGATGACCCAGGTTTCGAATTCCGTGGTGGGCAAGATGAAAGTTTTTACTGTGCACCTTAGCAGTATGATTGCTTTGGTGGTTCAGCTGTGATTCTGGTCCCTACACCTCTAGTCCCTGGGATGATTATCCCCATCGTGGTCACTTCCGATGTCTGCTCCTGGAAAAGTATGTGTCCTGCCAATGCTGATCCTTAAATCTGAAGCGTTTCTTGACCATGATGTAGTCGATCTGGTTGTGATGCTCCCCGCCGGGACGGTGCCATGTCCATCGTCTGGATTTTTTGTGGAGACCAAGCGTGTTTGCCAGTATCAGATTGTTGTATCTGGCAAACTCCAAGAGTCTCAGACCCCTTTCATTTGTCTCATTGTTGCAGTGGGGTCCACCACATGTGTCTCCCCAGTTGTGGTGCTCATCTTGGCCAACCTTGGCATTCCAGTCACCTTCCACTATGACTATGTCCTTTTTCGGCACTTGGTCAAGGACAGCCTGTAGATTTTCATAGAAATCCTCCACTTCACTGTCGTCATAGTTTGATGTTGGGGCATAGGCCTGGATGATAGTGATGTTGAAAGGGGCTGCTCTCAGACTGATGGTAATGAGTCTACTGGAGACTGGGCGGAACACATGACAGTGGCTAGAATGTTCTTGTGGACCAAGAATCCAACTCCGTGTTCGTGCCTGTCATCTCTACCTCTGAAATAAAGCTTGTGGCCTTTGTCGGTCGTTGTTTCACCTATGCCTTTCCAGCACAGTTCGCTGATCCCTAAAATGTTCCATTGATAGTGAGTGGTCCATCTCGTGGGCCAGTTCTTCTAATTTTCCCTCCGCATTTAGGGTCCTGACATTCTAGGTTCCTATGACGATGTTATTTCTGGTGCGGATTTTGCTTAGTTGTCCATCAGTAGCACACTTATTGCCTCCGTCCTGGTGGCCAACAGAAGGCGCGGTCCTTGTTGACCCGAGCGACGACCGATCCGGTATGGAGTAAATGGTTTTATTCATTATGCAGTGTGTCTTGGGCAAGAAAGACCTGGCAGGGCCCAATCCTCTCCAGGCTGTTGGCCACAGCTGATATCCACGAATACAGTGTGGCTCGCCTTGGCCCCGAGCACGTGGTCGTTGAACCTGTAGTAAAATGAGGTTCCTCCGTCCTGGCCGGTGACTTCTGTGTAGAAGACTTTCGCCCAGTGATGTTGTGCTGACATCACCCTTGTTAGTCGCCTCTTATGACACTTCGGGAAATGTTGGGTCTATTCTAATTATTGCCCAAACCCACAGGGCATACCCGCGGAACTGCTTCAAGCAGGAGGAGAAGCGATGATTGACGCACTCACCATTATCTGTAACAAGATCTGGCAGAGTGGGGAGTGGCCTACACTATGGACCCAGTCGCTTATCATCACTCTTCCCAAAAAAGGTTACCTTCAGGAATGTGAAAATTACCGCACCATCAGCCTCATCAGCCATCCCAGCAAGGTCCTCCTGAAAATAATACTCAACAGGTTGAAACCCCAAGCTGAACAAATCATAGCTGAAGAGCAAGCAGGATTCAGGGCAGGGCGAAGTACCACTGAACAGATTTTTAACCTCAGAATAATCTGCGAGAAATACCTACAGCACCAACAACATCTATATCATGTGTTCGTTAACTTCAAAAAGGCGTTTGACCGAGTCTGGCATGCAGCTCTGTGGGCAACCATGAGAGTGTACAACATCAGCCCTAAAATTATTGAAGTCATCAAAAGCCTGTATGACAAGGCTACCAGTGCAGTCCTCCACAACAGCGCCATCGAAAACTGGTTCAGAACAACAATCGGTGTGTGTCTCTCCAACATTGTTCAACATCTTCCTAGAGCGCATCATGTCAGATGCCCTTGCAGATCACGAAGGCACTTTCAGCATAGGGGAAGAGCAATCTCCAACCTTCGTTTTGCGGGTGACATTGATGGATTGGCTGGAGAGGAACAAGAAATTGAACAGCTGGTACAGAGGCTTGACACCATCTCCAGAACCTATGGAATGGAAATAAGTCCAGAGAAGACCAAAATGATGACCAAAAACACCAATGGCATCAACACGGACATCAAATTCCAAGGCCAATCCCTCAACACAGTGCATAGCTTCAAATATTTAGGAGCCATTGTATCAGAGAATGGGTCCAAACAGGAAGTCCTCTCCAGCCAGCACATCACCAACGACGAAGTCCAACAGACCATCATTCAAGCCATGGGACAACACGATGACATGCTCACAGTGGTGAAAAAACAGAAACTCTGATGGTATGGCCACGTCACCAGATCATCAGGTCTTGCAAAGACCATCCTGCAAGGCACAGTGCAAGGAGGTAGAAGAAGAGGGAGACCGAAAAAGAGGTGGGAGGACAACATTCGAGAATGGACTGGTTTGATACTGAGCGAAACAATCAGGGTTGCTGAGGACAGGGAAAGATGGAGTATGCTGGTTAAACGATCATCTGTGGTGCCCCTATGACCTCCGAGTTATGGGATGGGATAGGATAGGATAGGAAACGGAGGTTCGATAAATTAGAGTATAGCCTCAGCGTCCTTTGCGTGGGATGTCTTTATTGTAAAGTGACCGGCTGGTGGAGTGCCATCAGTGTTACCACTAGGGTTGTTTCGGCAGATCTTTAATACTGACCAGGGGTGAGTCCTCTTTCAACCAAGTTGTGGTCCGGATTCGGCTCTTTGCAGTCCACTAGACCCTGTATGCAATGAATAACTAACTAACATTTTGCAAGAGGAGGTGTAGGCTGAACTTATAAAAAATATGAGATTATGAATTCTCTTATAAGTCACTTTGGTGCCCACCTGTGTGCCTGTATTTGCTGTGAATAAGATTACTGCTTCTATATATATAATTTTAAAATAGTTAACTCCTACAGTGAATTAGACATAAAAAAATGTTTTTGCACAATTTTGGCATCAACCTTAAAACATATTTTTTGACTCCCATGCACAGCAATGTATGTACTCGCCTCCTCTCCCCACACAAAAATTTCCAGACCTGAGGAAACCTAGACCTGGGGAAACTAGACTTAAAGAAACAGACATGCTCCCACCTTGATCGACCACCTCCAGGTGTATGCTGTAGTATACTTCTGTACTCATAGTTGCAGAGTACAAAAATTGCTTAAAATGGTATTTAAAAAAATATTTTTAGTTAACGAGTCACATTCACTGCCCGCTAGATAGAGTTTCATTGCAAGTTGCTAGTTAGCAATAATTGAAAGAGAAAGTTAATAATGAGTGTGGGTGAGTGATTTATGTGTTAACAATTATAGATATCGTTGTTTATCTTCAGTTGTTTACTTCATAGTTGGGGTGTAATGCACATACACCAATTAACTGATTTTATTTAGGGTGTGGGGCATGTGTGTGTTATAGTGGTGTTAACATTGTAATTAATTACTGTCCATTTGTCAACCAATTTATACCTAACATGATTTTGTCTTAATTTTATCTTTATATGGGTTGTTTGTTTGCTTGCTTGTTTGTTTGTTGTTGTTAACTATGTTATTAAATTTACATTTCAAAACTCATTTGAAACCATTCTTGTATTGATATTGTAATTCTTTAGTTGGAAATAGATCTATTTTATTTTTGCATTAGATTGTTGGACAGAGGGAGAGAGGAAGATAGAAAGAGAGAGAGAGAGAGATAGGGAGAGAGAAAGTGAGAGAGAATATGTATATATGCTGTGTAATTTTAGCTCACCTCATTGTATTTTATTCTTAACTGACTGACCTGCTCAAATCTTCTTCTTCTTCTTCTTCTTCTTCTTCTTCTTCTTCTTCTTCTTCTTCTTCTTCATGATCATATGCATTTCTGCATTTCAATTATCTTTAAGTTTCCCAAGCACAATGATCATGTTTCTTGTATGGAACTGTTTATGCACTGCGTACAGTTTTGTTCCTATCGCCATTCATTAATTCTTTTTGTTGCAGATGAAAGTCAGGCACTGCAGCAGTCCTTCTACACCAGTCTTTCTACACCGAGTCTTGCCTTAACATATCCAGATCTTCAATAACTTACATTGACCTTTTCAATCCAAACCTGATCCTGGAAAACTATATATAATCCATCACATATCTAGTCAGTGGTTTGTCGTGAAATCAACATTGTGCAGGAGAGAGACAGCAGCACAATATATATTGCCACCCAAGATGGTGTTGAACCTGTACTAAATATAATGACCACACATGCAGAATCATACTATTTTATACGAAGTTTGGGCTGAATCATACCTAATAATTATTACGCAGCTCTGTGCAGAATCATACTATATAGTGCAAATGAAGTTTTGTGCGGAACCATACAAAATAATTGCCATAAAATAATTACCATACAACTTTATGCAGGATCATACTATGTTATACAAAGTTTGTGCTGAATCATTCTAAATAAATACTTCTCAACTGTATGCAGATGTCGCATGTTTTGTAAAAGTGCAATAATATAGTTTACTGATGGTAATTACAGTAAATCTCGATCGCTATAGTACTACTTCAGTGTATGCCTTCAATTTGGGATAATTAACTCTTCTGTGGCATTTTCAGTGAAGCACTTATTGCATCAGTTGCTTTCGTCACTAACAACGGATCTCAATATCTCATAACCCGTCATCTTCACTATAATATATATATATATAGTGCTGTGCTGTTTATTCACAATGGATGAACAGGAAGTGGAAACTGGAAAGGAGGTTCCTATATCACAGCTAGGCGGCTCTAGCGCCAAATCTTTAACAGCAGCCACCTCAGCAGCATCTAAACATAAAAAAGGTCGTGACAGTACTGTGAATGCTCTCCCAGCTGAACCTTATGCCCACAAAAAAGACAGTAAAACAAAATTGGAGAGAACTGATGAAAAGACCAAGTCTTCCAAGCCAGGTTCTCAGCACAGTTTAGCAGCAGCAGCCGCCAAAGGCGGTGGGAACCCTGTCAGGAGGAGCAGCCAGCGCCAACAAAGCCACACCGCCTCAAGGAGGAGCTGGGGGCCCTGGCAACCCAGACCTGATGGCCAAGCTGATGGCGATGATGGGCAAAGGAGGTATAAAGAGCCAGAATCCATTACTGTGTTCTTATGCTTTTGTGAATTGTAACATAACGAAATCTTGTGTTTTTGTAAAGGGTACATGTTACCTGAAAGCCAACATTATTAACTCACCTGTTGAACCAATGACCCAGCTGAATTTTCATTACCTTTTTAACTTTAGGGACTTTTTGTAATTTGAAAAAGTGACTTCATTTCATTATTTCATAGTGAGTGCTCAGCAAATGTGCAGGGCAAGGCAGGGCTTCCCTCCTTAGCCAGATTCTGGCCATAGTGGGCTGACTTTCATCTACTTCCAGTATTTCACTTCACACTGTATATTGAGTTGCAAAACAAGTGTAGATAATCCCCTTTTTTCACCTCTTACACAAAATCACATCATTTTAGAGGTCGTACAACTGGTATAACAAACGAAACTAAACCCAAGTAGTCAACTTCACAGGAATGCCAGTTTTCACAAAACTACACTAGATGTGCTCAGTGAAGTTCATGATCTTTTACCTTGGCATACTAAAGCTCTGCATAAGCTACTTATGTCGCTGACAGGAAGTAGTCCTTCACCACGAAACACAAAAGTCACTTTCACAAGTTACCTAAAAGGTCCCCCACTAACTCGCATCAAAATGAAATTTACTAGGCTTTTGGACAAATGTCTGTAATCAGTAGAAACAGTGCATAGCATCAATTGAGCTTGGAAACAGCTTTACTATGGAAGACAATGGGCAAAGGTGTACATGTTTGAATGATTGGCCATCAGGCAAGCGTGATGGGGAAAAAAAAAGTCGATCTGTCTGCATTCCCCTGTCCGCCGTCTTGTCTGTGCAAGAGTATAGAAAGATCAAAGTTGATATTATTTTGCATTTTAATGCCACCGCTTCATTTTGTTTTTTTTCTGGGCAGTAATTTTCGTGTTAAATATTGCAAGTTCTATAAGGAGCATGTGAGTCATATGGGTTTTGCCCTTCTAGTTCTCTATTTCATTACAAACTCCAATAGTATGGCCACGTCACCACAGCATAAGGCTTTGCAAAGACTATCCTGCAAGGCACGATGCAAGGAGGCAGAAGAAGAGGGAGACCGAAAAAGAGGTAGGAAAACAACATTTGAGAATGGACTGGCTTGACACTGCCATGATAAGCCATGAGGGTTGCTGAGGGCAGAGAAAGATGGAGTACGCTGGTTAAGCTATCATCTGTGGTGCCCCAACAACTTTTGAGTTACGGGATAGGATAGGATAGGTTATAGTATTTGAACGAAGTCCTTCTTTTATTTGGTTTTCAGTTGTAATGATTTGTTCACTACTTTTCACAGTATGTTAATTACACTGGCAGTGTTGGTTATCAGAAGTCCTGTTGTTTTTCTCCCTAGGTGCTCCTGGAATGCCTGACATGAAAGCCATGCGGGGAAAGGGAATGGTACCTCCTGACATGATGGCGAAGGTGATGGGAAGAGCATGCCGGACATGGTAGCCATGATGGGAAAGGGCCTACCTGACAAGGCAGCCATAGTGGGGAAAGGCATGCCCGACATGGCAGCCATGATGGGAAAGGGCCTACCTGACAAGGCAGCCATAGTGGGGAAAGGCATGCCCGACATGGCAGCCATGATGGGGGGAAAAGACATGCAGGCCAGGCATAATATGATGGGAAAAGGCATGTCAGACATGATGGCCATGATGGGGGCAGGGTCCCCCAGCCCCATGGGCATGAGGAAGATGTTGGACTGTGTCATCGAGGTCACCTTTGCTACACCAGACTCGGAAGGGTCAGAGGACGATGAAAATAACGTGACCATCGACCTCCCTTGCGAGTATTGCTCTCGCTTCTTCACCAGCCAGATGCTGCTCAAGACCCACATCCTGGTAGCCCACGACCACGAGGACTCTTCTGTCCTCAACATACGCCGGCTCATCATCGACGGCAAAGGCAAGTGCAGCCTCAAGGAGCAGTCACGTCGCAAAACGTCCAAGGACACTGCCGCCTCTGCCGCCAGCTCCCCGGTGGACGTGAACCCCCCTGTGGTGGCTTCTGGTACCAAAGTGGTGAGCTCTCGGGAAACTGTCGTGTCTGCAGCAGAGACAGACAGAGGCGTCAAGAGAACCAGGAACGACAGCAGCAAGGAGCCAGTGGCGGTCGATTCTGGTGTTGCATCTGGCGCAGAAGTTGCCCTCGACAAGAAACTGCCCAAGGTGGTGACCAGCAGTCCTCCGGAGTCTCGCAAGAGGAAGGCTCGCGTGCACACCCAGCGCTCCTACTCTGGTGACTCCGTCACGCTGGTCATGCCCAAGAAAATCAAGAGCGGGGATGAGGGGACAGATGTCTCTCCCCCCACTGACGCTGTTCAGACAAAGGAATCTCCAAATGCTCAATCAGCTATCGCTGGTGATAATGATGATGATAATAATGAAGATAAAGCTGCTATCAAATCTCCAGACAGTGCTAAGCCCAAGAAGGTTACTACTAAAACGGGTACAGAGGATCCCTCACCCAATTCTGCTCAGGGTTCCCTCTCACAGAGAGGCAAGCGTTCTTCTCGCAAGGACAAAGAGGTTGTGTCATCAAGTGATCAAGAAAAGGACTCGGGTTCCGATACTCAGCAAGGGCGGTCCAGCCAAGCAGCAGGTTGCAGAGATGCTGTTGCTGCTGATGAATCAACGGCTTCAGCCTCGCGGCGAAGCCTTCGAAGTCGAAAAACCCGTTGATATGTGTGTGTGTGTGGTTAGCTGTTAGGTAGGTTCGGTTATTTCAGTTTGTGAATGTTGGATTGTCTTTTTCAATATTTGCTTGTTGTGGCTGTGTGTGGTTTGTTTTCGGGACGTAGTTGTGACTGATTCATGAACGTTTTGTACATTAGTAATTGTTTTGTGGAATGTTCTTGATTGTTTTGTAAATGTAATTGTTTGCGAATGTTTGATGATTGTTTTGTGATGTATATATCAAAGAAAAGTAATAGCAATGTGACATAAATTGTTGATCATTTGTAATTATTATTGAGAATAGTTCAGTGTTTGATTTTTGATGATGCTTATGAATGTTTGCTTGTTCATTGGTGAGGATTTCGTCCATTTATTACAATGTTATTGGCTGTGAATGTGTCAAATGTTCATAATAAAATCAACAAGAACTTGGTTGCCAATATTCATGATAAAGCAACAAAAACGTAAAATGTGTGAACATTCAATTTTAGTTACCACCACTTTGATGATATTTGTGTGCATGTGTAAGTTCGGCACTGGAAAAAAAATCTAAGAAAGTTACCGAGAATGTTTACTTGTGATTTATTCATTTAAAAAATCTGTTTTGAAACTAAAAATTAGACCAAGATAATGTTTTTATAAGATGTGTGAATTAATTTCGCTGATACGTGGAGTAATTAATCATTCACATAAATTTTAGAGGGGTGACTTAACACATCTTTGAAATTGATTGGATGAATGTTGTTGGTGGTGTTGGTTATAACAATTACTAATATTTTAATAAGCCAATTTCCACTAACAAGGTGACCTTGACCCATAGGCTCATCATCAAGCCTCTGACATTCAGATTGGGGTCCATGTGGCTTTCTTGCCGTCTGCGTGGATTGCCTCTACAAGGCTAGTAGCATTCCAGCACAGCGTGATAGTGTCAAAAGGCCTGTGAGGAGCATTATTGTGTGTTTTACTTCTTGTCGATGTGTATCGAGGGTTAGAAATATGTGTTTATGAGCGTTAGTGGGTTTTGTGTGGCAGCTCGTAAAGATAGCAGTGATCTGTGGTGTTTGACAAGGGATTAAGTTGGCTGTTTTAAATGCACTTTGTAAAACCCAGATCTGTGGGGAGTGAGCGCCGTTTGTGTGAAATGGTTTAGGTGAATTTGCTTTGATTGGCCAATGAGAATGAAGAGACTTTGGTCTGTTTTGATTGATTTGGATGTTGTTATGATTTTGTGAGATTGTGCATGTGACGGCAAGATGACTTTTGATGAGGCTGGTCTGTAAGCTAAGAGTAAGAGTGTCAATGATTTGTTAACAACAGCTTGATCTAGACATTTTCATAGAACTTCATTGAAATAAGTTTGTTAATAATAGAATTTACTTTTGTTTATTGACTTCGATTTTTTTTTAAAAATTGAAACCTGTTGGTAATGGAAGGTACTTTTATTTATTAATTTGCTAGTTATAATTTTTTTTAAATAATAAGAATTGAATCCCAATAATAATGGAATTTTTTTTTCTTAAATAATTGATTTAGATAAATTCTGATACCTTTGTGAACTGTCAATTCCTCATTTGTTGAAACAAGTATGGAATCGTTTTTTGTGTTGTATTAAAGTCAACTATGAATTCACACATGCACGGGCATAATTATATTGCAAAGAGAAAGTAACTCTTTTTGTCATGATTATGTGGTGGACTTTCCATTTAGCCAAACACCATTAATTGAGAACTAGGAATTCGAAATAAAAAAGTTGGTAAAATAGTGAAAACCAGTTAGTCAGCCTCTATACTACTACTTTCTCTCGTTCTCGGGTTGTCAGATGGTCCTGATTCACCTCTTTGCAATCTACTGGACCCTATAAACAATTACTATCTGGTTGTCAGTCCCAGCCTGATAATAAATCTGGTGATGTGGGCTGGCATAACAGCCTCTATAAATACTATAAAATTACTGCAGTTACATTAAATGTTGAGATTATTTGAAAATGAAAAATGCAATCAATGAAAAATAAAATTAAAAGAAAAAAAGAAGAAGAAAATCAGGAAGCTACAGTTTGCGAGCATTTGACTTGTTTTGAAAAACCACAAAAACATGCAGAGTTTTGGGGTTTTATTTTCTGGTAACAAGCAAAATCTGTTTGCAAACTAGACGTACAGCTCAGGCAAATTTATATTGTAAGATGGTAGTAGAGAGAAAGGAAGACATTGGAGTAGGGAGGGGGGGGAGGTGGGAGGGAGAGGAGGTGAGAGAGAGAGGGTGGGGGGGTTATTATATAGTTAATTGCCTGTTTGCCATTTCTCCCCTTCAGCTTGGCTGCCTCCAACCCTTAGGAAGCGATTTTCATTTTGCATTTATTATCCTATTACGTTCCAGTAATATTATATGCCAACTCTGCCTAACACACAGCTTCAGAGATTTATAAGAACTAGGCTGGATTCTTTGTGATTGAGATGTTGGCCGCCCTCCAACCTAGTGGTCCTGTGCGTGCAGATGCTGCAGTCACATCGTACATTAAACCCAAACAGGGCCTCCCATCACACCATTAAAACCATTCAGGGCCTCAATGATTTCACGAGAAAATATGTAGCAAGCATTAGTAAACTTTGTGTGTTTGTGAGGCAATATAGAAACGCCGTTTTTGTTACACACTCTTTATACTCTATGTACTTTCTTTTGACGGCCCTGTTGTTTTGACTTCAAAACAGTGTTTTATTAGGGTTAAGGCTGTGTTAGGATTAGGTAAGGGTTAGGGTTAGCTTTAAAAAAAAAGGGGCAAATGTAAAAAAATATCAAAACAACGTATATGGCCTTTCATGAAAGTCATAACAATGGCATTTTTACACAATTGTGTGTGTGTGTGTATGCAGATTCTGCAGTCACAACAATAAACCCAAACATGGCCTCAATACAAGAAAAGATATTTCAAGCATGCATGAGTAAAATTTGTTTTTGAAGATATGTAATTTAACATAATTACCAGGCAGGGCCTCACATATAATATTTAATTTATTTGTGATGCTATGCAATTGACCTAATTATCAGGCAGGTCCTCGCATATAATATTTAGCTAGAAAGAGCATAGCAAGTGTAGTGATGGGAGCTGGCCTGTCTAAAGGAGTCAAAATACTGGCGTTAAAAACATTGATGGCATTCCATAAATTGAAGAAGAGATAACAAGACATTGAATTATAGTGTAGGTTAAACTTGTTTATTGAATGGGACATTTCCGAGATAAAATTTGTTGTTTTGAATAGTTGCAAATATCAGCCAACTCAGGATAACAACGAGGATGAATATCGTTTCACAGTTCACCTTTGAAAGTTCATTTTTGTTGTTAATTTTGATCTCCATCTTTTAGATGCCCAATACCTCAACTCATTCCCTAAAATTCTCTCACCCTATTGTCAGAGATCCATTTGCTTGAAACAAAAACGTAGACTTTTTACAGGCTTTGAACTGATCTATTGTTAATGGAAACAAGTACCCTTAGTATCATAAGTTACTAGACTCGCCACAGTAGCTCGGTGGTAGAACCTTCGCTTGGCACACCGTTGACCCAGGTTCAAATCTTGTGGATGGGTAAGATTAAAGTGGCCATTTTTCACTGTACATCTTAGCAGTATGATTTCTCTGGTGGCTAAGTGTTTGTTTGAGGAACCTACTCCTTTTTTCCGTGGGGTATGGTGTGGTTATCTCCCCGCCTACCCCAATCTTCCCATCTGTCATACCAATCGCCAATGGTGGGTGTAGACATTAAACTTCAATGTTTGATCATTCATTCATTCATCCATTCATTTATTATTATTATTATTATTATTATTATTATTATTATTATTATTATTATTATTATTATTATTATTATTATTATTATTATTATCATCATCATCATCATCATCACTACTACTACTACCACTACAACTACTACTATTACCACTACTATTACTACCACTACTATTACTAATAGTACTACTACTACCACACAAGTGGTGCTCTCTCTCAAGACCCTAACAGAAGTTTGAGCAAGTTTGATCTGATGATAAGCATGTTACGATGATGGTGCATATATATTATGCAGCTCACGTGTTGTTTAGCAGGTAATATTTCAAGGGCATTGATGTGAACTCTGAATGGCCTTTTATGTTTAGGGCAGTTTTTCCATATGATGGGGTGGCTGTTCACAGCCCATTGCACCCTTGAACCAGACAGAAAGATGAAGAACAGCATAGGCAACATCTGCCAGCTTCCATAAACCAACCTGCCTAGCTTGTTGCACTCAAAACGATTATTACTTTTACAGCTAAATGAAAGGTGAAAATGTTTGTATTACAGTGAAACCTTGTTTATCATGGTAGATAGGTTCTGAGACCGGTTGCGACAGCTGAAAATCTGCGAAGTAGGGACACCATATTTATAGTATGTATTTAACGTGTATTTGGACTTTTAAAACCCTCACTTTACGTACTGTTAACAAACCACCCTTTACAGTAATGTACAGATATCTACAGTATGTACATACAGTACACAGGCACAAATGTAGGTGTACATAAAAAAATCAAATTTCCGGAAAATCCGCTATATATTTTCTCATTAAATATAATGACAAAAATCTGCGAAGTCGTGAATCCGCGAATGTTGAACCGCGAAGTTGCGAGGGTTCACTGCATTTAACGTTGCTAATTAACCAACATCTGTAAAACTCAAGCTGGTGAAATGTTTACGCTTGGTGCACTGGGCGACTTTTTGTCGACCTTGACTGGGACACTAACATTTTGTTTTGCCATTGTTGCAACACAATGAAGTCGGAGGGAGGTCGTTTTTGGAAACATTGTTGCAGACAGCTTGCTAGCCTGCATGACTTCCCCTGAACTGAACGGAAATGTAAAGTATCTTCCCTACCCCCTTCACCTCCCTCTCTCTCTCTGTCAGCACCCCTACTGTGGTGTGATAAGTTAAGTGTGCATCACTCTCTGTTGCTAAAATGAAGGGTTGAAAAAGTGCATTACTGCCATATTGAGTGATCAAAGATTTCACTGCACAGCCAAACAAAATCGCCTATCATTTCTTTTAATTAGCCCCTCCCCCCTCCCACCTCCCACCTGCCATCCCTCTTCCTCCTCACCTCCTGCCCTCACCCACCCTCCCCTTCATCTCCTCCTGTCCAAAACAACAACAAAATGCAAGATAAAAAGTAATTGCAAGTGTCCCATTTCTAATGCAATTAGAACTTCAAGAGATTATAATTATAGGTATTTGTTATGTTAGCAATGCTTGTACATCAGCTTTTAAAATTGTGTGCTGCATCTGCGTCAGTTGTGGAGTTTGTATATTTTTCTTTGTACTGTTTTGTATTTTTGGTACTGCATAAAAGTAAGATTTTGTTATTACTTAGAGTATAAAAGTACAATTTTGTTGTGAATTTTGTCACAACAAATAACCATGCATCTTGTGTCCAAGAATGTTTCAGTGTTATCTAAATGTGTTCAAAAAATTCAACATTAAATCATGTCCAGGTTCTTTCAGTGTTGTTTGTGTCCAAGAATTTCAATGTGAAATTGTGTCCCAAGAATTGTCTGGTGTGCAAAACATTTCAATGTTATAGTGTGTCCCAAAAATGTCTTTTGTTTTTAATTTTTTGTTGACATTTATTTTAGGGGGTGGGGGGGATTTTTATATAAGTACTATGTGTGTATTAATAAATAACCCGGTTTGAAAATGGATTCTAGCCTTTTCCTTATAAATTCACAATTGTGTTTGGATTGTATTTTGTTCACATGTTGTCTATAATATAATACACAGCATTGTTTTCACATGGTGCTAACATGCAGTGTTTATAATATTGCATATGGTCTTGTCTGATCTCAAACGCTTCTTTTCATTACAGCTGGTTTAAAAAAAAAAAATTTATTGGCTGCGTTTGTTGATGTACAGTTTATGTAAATTCATGCAGAATTCTTGGCCGGAAAATACTTTTTGTAAATATGAAGAGCCGAGTACAATTTATTTGCAGAATATTTTCTTTTATTATTATTTTTTTTTTTAGGGATTTGGGAGTTATAAAATTTTACTATGTGATTGCCGTGCATGCAGCTGTTTGTAGGGATTTTTTTTTCTGGCATATTATTTTTCTGGGATTTACAATGTATACGTCTGCAGCTCACAGCTAAAGTGCATCAGTTTCCATTGCCCTTTTCTCTCATATGCTGTCCATATACAGTCTCGCAATGTATTCCAAGTTCGTGTCACTAATTATCACCAGAACATCCGGCAAGGCACGGTGCAAAGAGCCAGAAGAAGAGGAAGACAGAAAAAGAGGTGGGGAGACACCATTCGAGAATGGAATTTGCTTGACACTGAGCGACGCCATGAGGGGTGGCTGAGGACAGAGAAAGATGGAGTACGCTGGTTAAAAGATCATCTGTGGTGCCCCAGTGACCTTCGAGTTATGGGATAGGATAGGATAGATCACCAATTAGTGTGAAATAAAAAGCGTTAGGATGTTTTTTGTTTAGTTGTTTTTTTGTGTTTTTTTTTACATTGAGTCAACTTTGGGAAATTGTATTGCTGTCACATGAAAAGATACAAATAATATTAAAGGGTAATTTCTTGCTTAAACTGACCGCTAAGCTTGGAGGACGTTTTATGTAAACAACGAAACCATTCTGAATACTATACACATACACTTTCACAGCTACGCTATTTTTAGAATCAACCTTGATGTCGTTAATAAGCACGAACACAAATGACTATCGGTGTGTATCAAAACCCGCGCTGCATGTTTACATTTCGAAGAGTTATTTTTATTTGTCTGGGATGGGTGGGTGGATTAGTCTTTTTTTTTCTTCTTTCTTTGAGGCTACTCCCGGCTTATTTGAAAGTAGTCTGCGACAGTGAAACGTGTGATCTTTGGGGTCAATATATAATGGATGGAAACGAACTGAACGTAAACAAATCCTTCACTTTTGTTTGTGATTTGAATGATGATAGGACAGTTTGGAGGTGGAGAGGAAGGAAATGGGAGAATTAGAAGAGGAGAGGGGGGGGGGAAGATGAAAGATGATAGGTAAAGGAGAGAGAAAGATAATAGGTTAAAGAGAGAGAAAAAGATGATAGGTTAAGGAGAGAAAGATGATAGGTTAAGGGGAGAGAAAGATGATAGGTAAAGTAGAGAAAGATGATAGGTAAAGTAGAGAAAGATTATAGGTAAAGGGGATAGAAAAACGATAGGTTAAGGAGAGAAAGATGATAGGTTAAGGGGAGAGAAAGATGATAGGTTAAGGGAAGAGAAAGATTATAGGTAAAGGGGAGAGAAAAATGATAGGTTAAGGAGAGAAAGATGATAGGTTAAGTAGAGAAAGATGATAGGTAAAGGGGGGAGAAAAACGATAGGTTAAGGAGAGAAAGATGATAGGTTAAGGAGAGAAAGATGATAGGTAAAGGGGAGAGAAAGATGATAGGTTTAAGGAGATAAAGATGGTAGGTTGAGGACAGAAAGATTAGGTTGAGGACAGAAAGATGATAGGTTAAGGACAGAAAGTGATAGGGTAAAGACAGAAAGATGACAGGTTAAGGATATATAGATATATTATATATATATATACACACACATAATGGCCTAGACCTTGAGCAGCTCTTGAGCTGGAAAAGTACTGAATATAAGAAGGATTAAATAAATAAATACATGTATACATAAATAAAATAAACAAAATAAAATAATGGATTAAATAAAAATAAATAAGTAATAATATATATACTCCTACTGGATCTTTTTTGCTCATTTATAAGATCAAAGTCCAAACTATCCAATATGTTTATGTAACAATAAGCAGTTCAGTGAGGAAGAGAGAAACACATAATTTGCCCTATGAAATGAGCGTTGCTGTAATGAATATCAAGCTGCGGCTGTTGCTTAGTAACTGGTATTTATAACCCATACATTCAATTAAGGAGGTTATGTTAGGTCGAGTTCATGAAAGCAATTAAATGTGTGCTCATGAGGTAACACTAGTGCGAAGAGCACTTATGCATGTGCACATGCACACACGCACAGAGCGTTACTGTTGTTAGTGTGGTAGAGAATATGATGTTCCCAGAATCTGGAATGGTCATAGTGAGTAGGAATATTGCAAGGTAAATTGTACAATCTAAGGTCAAGAAAATACCTACCGCGTATATTGTTGGTGTCTTCTGAACTAGTTCATGTCTAATATTGAAAAAGTGCATTAACAACACAAATCTGCTGCACCAAAATGAATGACTAAGACAGGACATTGAAATGTTGTTTGTTTTAAACTGGACAGTTCTATCGGTATTCTTTTGCTGCTTTCAACACCATTGTTGTGATTTTGCTCCAGTTAGACGGACAGAATGGTAATCGTGTGATGTTTTATTCGTGTAAATATTCCAAGTAAATGCAAATTGTACTTGCTGCTTTGTCATTGATGGGCTCGTTATTTATTTTAAAAATTTATTTGTGTATTTATGTATATATTTTTTGTGTATTATCTCATTGTGGTGGATCCTCTATTGATTTCTTTATCGCTGTTTGTAATTTGTTTGTTATTTTGAGAGACACTAGACAGGCTTGAGCAATGTACAATTTTCATCACCTTTACTAACGGGCTTCAGGCCTTTTGGATGTTAATAGTAGCCATAAGGAAAATTGTGAACACTTTAGAAAGAATTCATTGCCATTGATATTAATCATTACATTAGCTTAGCGACTTAACAATACAGAACTCGATGATATCATGCTTTGTCCCTTTGTTGCATTACATGGCAGAGAATATATTTCATTCATGCTGTTTTTGTAGAGCGGTTTTATTTATATCGGCTTGTTATGTCCCTTTGCTATGTATACTTGTCTTACGCAATGCGATTAGATGTGCAGAGCTGCCAACCCCTAAAAAAAATTTCAGTAGCAAACAAAGAAAAATATCAGTAGTTTCAGCTCAATTTCAGTAGCAAATGTACGAACAAGAATTTTCACATGATAAAATGAGCATTATTTAAAATGTTGATATTAGCTTAAATAAAAACCAAACACCAACACAAAAAGCATTAACTTTCAAATATTTATTTTTAAAATGATAGAAATGTTCCTGAAAAAAAAAACAACAGTTTTAACATTTTGTTCGGAAAAGCTAACCCAATGGCTCACTACATGTACTAATGGCATGGATACTGCATTGGTTTAAAACCAAATTGTTAAAGCTGCTATTTATATTAAAAAAAACAACATTGTCAGTTATAGGTTCACAGGCATAGACATGTTAGGGTTTTCTTCTGCTAGGGCAGAAACAGTTGCCCTCTTGCATCTCTGTAGCAGCTCTACTGGTTTTGAACTTCTTAGAATAAGTAGATGAAAAACATTAACTGGTATGATGTACTTTTTGTTATGTAAACACGGGGATCACAGGACATGACTGTGGTCTCTCTCTCTCTCTCTCTCTCTCTCTCTCTCAGTCTACCGCGCAGTGGCTGCTGAGCTAAAAATAGCGCACACGCAAAGCGCTATACGAAAGTCTATGATATTGACGAAAGCCTAGTAGGCTTACGTCTCTCGCGGCTTTGTTTCGATACTTGTAAAAAAATAGGTATGCTTTGAAATTTTTCTTCCGTAGTATTTCTTGAAATGGCGTAGTTGCGGAATTAAAGAACATTTTCCGGAGAAACTACGGACGTTCCGTAGGGGTTGGCAGCTCTGGATGTGCAACCTTTGATGAACCAATCACGTTTCATGAGACAAAAGCAAGCATCAGGGGATGTAGCGAACAGAGAGCTACATATAACAGACATTGAAAGGAGAGAAAAGACTTACCTGCAGTTATAATTAATGTATATATTTTATGTAATATTTGTAGCGGAACCAATTTTATGATGATATATGAACTGTTGAGCTGTGATTTCTGATGATGATGTGCTATCTTTACCTGAACAGTTGTTGCTATTTTGTTCATGGCTGATGTTGATGTTTGTTGTGATTCTGGCCTGAGTTATACTCGCCTATATTTTCTCAAATGAAAAGTTGTTAGAAACTGTAACAAACTTCAGTGATAAAATTAAAAGCTGACGGCTTAGTTGTTGAAGTTCCTCCGTGGGGGTGCCAGGGGATTTCTGTATAAATAGTATCTCCACTTTGCGGAAATTTAGTGTTTTAAATTATCACTGTTTCTGTCATTCTTATTTGTTTTCATTCCCAGTCTGTTTTATCACCTACCCTTTTTCTGGAAATCCCCCGTTGGGGTGCCGGGGGTTTCAGTATAAATAGTATCCCCACTTTCTGCAAATTTAGTGCTTTAAATTCCCACTATCGCTGTCTTTCTCATTTGCTCTTTCTCATTCCTGCTCTGTTCTATCAATCTGCTATACTATCTTCTTCTTCACTAGACCAGTCACCTACCTTTTTTTTTTGAAAACTCTTCTGGGACAAGACTCCTTATTTGTGTGTGAGGTCTGTTGGATCAGCTTGGGAATATTGGACGCTTTCTGCCAGGTGGTCACTAGGGCTTCCTATGATGTTATTATTTAGCAATGTAGGCATTTTATATGTATGTGTTTTGTTGATAATTTATAATGATGTTTGTATTCTATTTTGTTTTTGTTAAATGGGGGTTCGATAAGTTGAGGTGAAGCCTCAGCCGTCCCCTGCGTGGGATGTCTTTATTGTAAAGTGACTGGCTGGTGGAGGGCATTCAGTTTTCCCACTAGGGTTGTTTCAGCAGATCTTTTATGGGGATTGGGGGTTGTCCGGTCCTGATTTGGCTCGGAAGAGTCCGCTGGACCTAAAGCAATAATCATGTAATGTAATGTTTTTCTGGAAAACTCTCCCAAAATTTCGCATTTGTGTATGGGGTCTGCTTGGGATGTTGGGCACTTTGCCCTGTTAGGGTGCCAGGGTTTTCTGTAAAAATAGTATCCCCATTTGTGGAAATTTAGTGCTTTAAATTACCACTGTTTCTGTCATTCTCATTTGTTCTTTCTCGTTCATAATCTGTTCTATCAATCTACTATCTTCTTCGCTAGACCAGTCAGTCACCTACCTTTTTTTCTTGAAAACTCACCCAAAACTCCTCATTTGTGTATGGGGTCTGTTGGGTCAGCTTGGAAATATTGGACGCTTTCTGCCAAATGCTCACTAGGGCTTTCTATGGTATTATTTTTTCGCAATGTAAGTATTTTATATGTATGTGTTTTGTTAATATTTTATAATAATGTTTATATTCTATTTTGTTTTTGTAAATGGGGATTCAGTAAATTAAACTAGAGTACAGTCTCATCATCCCCTGCATGGGATGCCTTTTTTTAAAAGTGACATTACATTACATGATTATTGCTTTAGGTCCAGCGGACTCTTCCGAGCCAAATCAGGACCAATTTTAAAGTGACGAGCTGATGGAATGCCTTCAGTGTTACCATTAGGGTTGTTTCAGCAAATCTTTTATATAATAAGGATCCGTGGTGAGCCGTCTTTCAACCAAGCTGTGGTCCTGATTCTTCTCTTTCCGCTGGATCCTATAAACAATGACTAATTGACTGGACTTAATATTGTTGACATTTTGTACATGGCCGATGTTGATGTTTGTCGTGATTCTGTTTGAGTGGTACGTGCCTGTGTTGTCTAAATTGATAAGTTGTTACAAACGATAACAAACTTCAGTTATAAAAGCTGACGGTTTAGCTGTTGAAGTAATGAAGTTCGCTGGTTAAATGCCAAAGTTTCATGGATATTTTCTTCTTTCCTTTTCTAATAATGAGTTTGCTTGGGAAATTGCTTTGTTGTCACATTCGAAGACAGTTTAAGGGGTGAACGTTTCTCACACCGACCGTTAAGCTTTGAAGTGGAGGCCTGCTAGACACACTTTTGCAGCAGTGCTATTTTTAGAATCAACCTTGATGCTATTAATGGAAATGTACATACACCAATGAATTTATCGATGTATATCAAAACCGTACATTGGAAAAGGTTAAGTTTTGGGCTTAATCTTGTTGTATTTTCTGGTGGGTCAACACTCGTCGTGAATAATTTTAAAAGGATCTGCGACGCTGAAATGGGTGATCTAGGGACCCTTTAAGTATGACACCACTTTGTTTAAATGAACGAGGCTTGCTGCAATGTTGTATAGTACACCTCTCTCAAGGAGGACATGTATGGTACTGCATAGGAATTATTGTGTTCTTTAGCTCTGTTGACAGGTATAGCATGAATTTTGTAACAAACCGTTTAATTATTGTTCATGACATCATTCAAGATGACCTTCTTTCAGACTATATGGTCTCTCTCACTTGGATCAGGGCCTGCGCCCGAGAAAATATGAAACATAATATATATCAAATGAATTAAATGTACGTGATACCCGCTTGCATTCTGTTTGCTATTAGTTACTGTGTAGTTATGAGTTCAGTGAACAGGCTTGTACAATCTCTCTACTTCATCTTGAATAAGCATCGGGCAACATCTGTTGCCTTCACCAGAAATGGTCTTGGACACATATGTGACCTTCAACTGAAAAGGTCAAGGCCACATCTTGTGATCTTTACCTAAAAAGGCCAAGGCCACATCTGAAAAACCTGGACATGTCAAGGTTATTTTAGTTTTGCATTGTTTTTGTTTTTTGACAAGTCCCTGAATTAGATAAGACTTGAAAAATAGTCCCCCCACCTACCCTCCCCTAAAAAACACCACTTGGTGATTTTTCTAAACTTGCACTTTTAGAGTTTTAGAATACAATACCTTTCAGTGTCAGAGTCCAAGGTGACTTGGTTTGATTTTCAGTGCCATGTGGATTTGTTGTTTTAAATTGTTGACACGTTCAATGATTTGTTTTGCACTATAGATGTTTTAGTTGTTGTACCAGCTTTATTATTAATGGTCATTGTTGCTGTTGTCACATTCACACCTTTATAGTTGACTGGATGTTTGAAACTGACCTATTTATGTTTACTTGTTAATAAATTTTTAGTGCGAACCGAAATCTATTGATTATTACTTGTTTCAATATGAAAAAAACCACTTGTCTCCTTTTTCCCTTGGCTTCTGGATAAAAAAATTTTTTTTTCCGCATAAAAACGAGTTTTGTCTTTTACGGTCTGTTTTTTTCTGTGGTTATTTTTTTGTTTGAATGTCTAGATAATATTTGGAAATACTTCAAATAGTCGGGAATCTAAATGAGCCAAATATACATCTGTCTGTTGGTTGGTCTTGCCTTTTTGTATTTCCAGATAATGTCCGACCGACTGACAACATACAGACAGCAGACATTTGGGACACTTCCCCCTGATAAAAAAGGGACAATAAAGTGTCCAAAATGTGGCTTGATCTGGTTCCCGACTAGATTTTTTTTAAAAACTGCTACATAAAGCATAATATTTTTAATTAGCACACAAGTGGAAAGCACAGACACAAACGCCTATGTAAAAAAAAAAAAAGAAGAAGCAAGAATGAACTTCTGAATTGTATAAAAAGTTCAATAACAGTATTTGACAGGTATACATTTCAGTATACAAGCATACAATAACTGGTGTACAGGTTAGTTCAATGACAAAGGTAATCCTCCACAAAAAATATGTCATAACATTTCTATAAAATGCCATTTCACATATTACAGCAGTACACATATACCCACATATCTTTCTTCACACACACAGTCTCAATTCAATTCAATTCAATAATTTATGTTAACGTCTTTTTCACATATGTGATTTTAGACCATACAGTCATTCTCACGCATGTACACAAACATATAATATAACAATTTAAAGCTGAACTATAATCATACAAAATATCTAACATTACTACAGAAGTTTGCCAACTGCAGACTTGTAAATTATTCGGGCAATATCTATCATTGCTGGACTATGCAACCAAGTGTCAGTTAATTCTTGGCTATTTACATCGATATTCTTTTCTTTATATAACATAACCAAAATAGGACATTCATATAACAGATGTTTAACAGATATTGGTTGTAAGCATGTACAAACCACATCTTTTGAAAACTTGGTGTTCCATGAATTTACTCTTAGTTTATTAATTATTCTACACAAATGTCTTGGACAAAAAAAATTTTCATTCTTTCCATTGCTAGGTAAATTAGAATATATATTATTTTCTAATAAAGATATTAATTCAAATACTGAAGGCTTTATATTATATGTAATAGTATCGCCTAATTTCATTGCTTCACACACACAGTCTCTCTCTAACACATACACAGTCTCTCAGTCACACACACAAACATAAACTCGTTCACATCCCAAAGCGAACAATGATAATCTTTCAATTCTGTCACTTCTGCCAATTTCAACTTCTAGCAGTTGTATATAGGGTGGGCCAATAAAATGTTACCACTTTTTAATCCTAAATAAGTTGTTTGTTTTTTTAAATGAGAACGTTTTCGAAAATTTTATTCACAAAAATGTCCAAATTATCATTTAATACCAAAAATAATCAATTTTTTCACTGGATTTCCTCAAACAATTCTTTCCTGGAGATAGGCTTATCAATTATTATTTAATACCAAAAATAATCAATTTTTTCACTGGATTTCCTCAAACAATTCTTCCCTGGAGCTTATCTCATGGCGCACAACTCATGACCTGCCTACTCCACTGACCTTTCTCCCGCAGACTACTTCCTATGGGGGAACATGAAGGAGAGAGTGTACCACAACAACCCACAGACCTTTGGGCCCTGAAAACCAGCATCCGTCAGGAAATTCTGAGAATCTTACTTGAGATGTGTGGCAATGTCATTACAAACTTCAATATGCGTGTTGCAACTGTAATCCAGAGAAGAGGAGCGTGGATTGAGCATATCATCAATTATTAAACTGTGTACAGAACGAGTGAAAAAGTGGGAAACCTTTGGTATCAAATAATAACTAGGTGCTTCCGTGACATTTCTGTGAAGAAAATTTTCGAAAACATTCTCATTGTAAAAACTTATGTACAATTAAAAAGTGGTAACAGTTTATTGGCCAACCCTGTATATCTTTCCTTGTGTTTTACCCACACCATACATTAATCCAAACTGGAAATACAAAAATCTTCAGTCATAATAGCTCAGTCAAACATATAACAATGATACAGTTTTACCTTTTTTTTCTTCATTCATGCAAGTTCAGTTAAAACCAAACGTAATGGACAATGCCTCTGCCTCAAGAAACCACCAGAGCCGGGGGACTCGAAACTCCAGGTACACAGTGCAAATTGTTAAGTAAACGGAATAAAACACAGAACTGCTAGCGTTTAAAATTTCCAATAATGAGAAATGAA
Source organism: Oncomelania hupensis (assembly GCA_036898135.1). Taxonomy (NCBI): domain Eukaryota; kingdom Metazoa; phylum Mollusca; class Gastropoda; order Littorinimorpha; family Pomatiopsidae; genus Oncomelania; species Oncomelania hupensis. The sequence goes on from CM072513.1 coordinate 91,042,553, forward strand.
TGGATAAAAGAATGGTAAATTGTTCAGTAGGAATCTGCTTACGCTCAAAGTGCTCAGTAGATCTAAGTCTTCTTCTACTTTCTGCTCTTTTGCCGCACACACCCCCTCCATAATGCTACTCCACTATTTCAAATTCTGCTCTGAAAACAAAAAGTAATCTGTGTTTGTAATTCCATTATGACATGCTGACCTCGCATTACTCTCATTGTAGAGAGAGAGAGGGAGTTTGTAGTCATTGTTTGTTTCAATATGAATACAAATCCATTTATTGTCCTCATCATGATACGCAAGGATATTTTTTCTCAGTGATGTGTTCCAATGTGTGGGTGTTTGTCATCACAATTATGTTCATTCTAGTTGTATATGTGCTGCACGCAATTTCCCTTAAGAACAAGTAAAGGTCTTTATTCTGTAGTAGGTTTATCTTACTGACGTGAAGCATATCTCAGCAAAATAAGGAATATGATGAACTCTGGAATGTATACTATACTTAAACAAACAGCACAAAGGAAAATAGGGTCTCCATAGACTTATCCCCTACATGGGAGGCAACTCTCGTCTCACAAGAGTGATTTCCCTGAAGCACAGACAAACATGGCGGACTCCTTACGTATCGTGTATGAGTTTCAAGCATTTTTGAGAGATCGTGGTGCAGTTGTGTCTGGCCAAAAAAAGGATGAACATGCGTAACTGTGTGAGATTGCGAGAGAAATTAGCCTGGAGTTTGATCCCGTTGAATTATCAGAAGACAGGAAATCATTGTTGACAAATTGACTTACCATGATGTTACGTTATCGAACTCTTCTCTCCATGTAGCATAGGACAATGTTTGTTTCTTTTTAAAATATTTTTTTTGTTTAATTCTTATATACAGTCTGATAGGAATGACCATCAGAAATGCAAAGCAGTTTACATTTTTAAAATCTGTTAAAATTGGAAATTTTTAATGATTTATTGTGCCTTTTTACAGCCTGCTCAAGAAATGTTTAACATTTGTCTGTAAAACCCTGCTTCTCTAAAGGTTTAAAATCCAGTCAGATACTTGAATTCATTAGAAATCTGTAAAATGTTTTTGAATCCAATAAAATTTGGATTTGTAATTAATTTTTTAAAGCGTACAAGTTACTGACAGCAAAGAAGCAGATCTACTTGGTTATTTTATCACAATATCAGTCTTCAGTCAGTCTTCAGAGGTGCCAACCCCTTAATCTTCTTGTCAGTATTTCCTGACCCGTTTGTCAGTATTTTTAAACACTTGTCAGTATTTGTTTTCCTCGCAAAACCCAGCCTATGACACTATAAAGTAACGACAGGCTTCCCTCTGAAACAGCAGGCTATTTTCAGTCCTCTAAAATCACGATGAAAATCAGCTTGTTGAACACCACACTTGTTTTACTCTAAAATCACCATGAAATCAGCTTTTTGAACACAGCAACGTTCAGTGAGTGCAGGAGTACTATTATGAGACCAGAAACCGGTACAGAAGAACCGCTGGCAAAAATAAACGATCGTCAACTTCTCCGTATTTTTATAAAAGCTACCGTATTTCCATATTTAATTCACTTCGCCGGAATTAAATACGGTCAATCCGTACTAGTTGGCACCTCTGAGTCTTTCACATGGTGTAGAGTTCCAAATTTTACTTATTTCCTTCAACAAACTCTATTGTTTATATGGTTCAATGTTCAAACGCTCACAAATCACAAAACACTTTGACAAACACAATTTCATGATAAATATGACGCGTCTTAGGAATTAATAATATTACACTAATGCAGGTCATGAAAATGTCTGTAAATGCTCTTGCTTGAAAAATATGATCATGATAAAACACTGCAAGATTCCCGTTTTTCTTGGAAGAAAAAAAATGTATTCGAGGGGACAAAAAATGTCTTTGGGGATTATAAACCCAGTTACAGTTAATTGTTTAGTAATACTACAAACCTGCTTCAGAATAATTTTTGGGTGTAAACCTTTTGTTCTTCGTTCTGTACCCCAAAAACCACAATGTTCTGGCTTGAAATTCTTATCATGAAAAATACTTGGCGTAATGTTCCTGCTTAAAAGTCTGATCACTCACACTCACACCTATGTATTGCACCAAGACATCTGAAGTCTCCAGAGCTAACTCTGCACATGCTGGTGGATCTGTTGTTCAATCTCCTGCATACTCTTCAACACGCTGGCCAGCTTCTCCTCTGTCATTTCAAACCGTACAATGTCTGCCGCCTGAAACAAATAATAAAGTAATAATAATAATTTTTTTTTTTTTTATTTATTTATTTTTTTTTTTTTTGGGGGGGGGGGGGTATATCAATATTATTATCTTTTTTCCTTTTTAATTTTTAAAAATCTTTCATTCTTTTTCAATATTTCAGTATTAGAACACACAAATACATCAAAATATAAAGTATTGAATAGGAGAAAAAAGATGCAATTAAAAAAAAAAGGATTAAAAAAAAATAAAAAACTTGGAACTTTCTGCTGTTCAACTGAAGTTGAAATACAATGATATCGACTTACTACATGTTACAGAATAATTTTATTATTTTTTTAAAAAATAAAAATAAAATAAAAGGGAACAGAAGAAAAGGCAAGAAGAGGTAAGGCTATTCAAAGGAGATATTGAACACCTGTATAAGTTAGTCAATAGTACTACTACTACTACTACTACTACTACTACTACTACTACTACTACTACTACTACTACTACTACTACTACTAATAATAATAATAATAACACTGGATGCTAAGAGCACCTTATTCCTAAGTCAAACTCAAACCTCGGCAATCTGTAACCAAAACACACGCGCCAATACCTGTTACAGACACTCCTAGGAACTTACACAACAAACGCACCTTCATCACTCAAACATGTGGTGTAAAGGGAAATCGCTATTGTAAGACTGAAAGAAAACCAAATTTTATGTTGAAAATTTAGATAGAGGAAGAAAACGGGAGTACCCTGAGAAAACCTTCAGTAGGGCTGGACGGTTTTACCGATACGTAACTGTATTCAGGTTCGGAAATGCGACGGTACGGTATACCGGTGTGGGTGTCCAAGGTCCGGTTTACTGGGAAATCTCGACAACACATAACACGACAGTGAGCAACATCTTGTCCGCCCAGAGAGCAAGTCTAAAGCCCAAACACGTGGATAGGCAGCTGTTCTTGAAGAAGAACTTATAACAGCAGCTTATCCACGTATTTGAGCATGGTGTATCAGTCGCCAATCCTTCTGAACTCTTCAAGTTCTTAAGACCTTTCCAGTTGAATGTTTTTGTTTTATTTTGATTTTGTGGTTTAAAGTTTGCTGATGTTCTAAACAGTGATTTATGATAATTTGTTTTGAGGGCGTTCAATCAATAATAAAGCTTCAGTTTCTATGTAAATGGGGTTCTTTGAAACTGTTTTGAAGTGTATGACAATCTTTCTTTTGCATCGGTCACTACTATCAGTGCCATATTCCATTTGATTGTAACAATTACAATCGCGGTATACTGGTACGAAATACTGATACGACCTAAAAATACCGCAGTAATACCGGTACGACTTTGACCCACGGTACCCAGCTCTAACCTTCAGTGACCTAAAAAGTCTCGTACCTAACTAACACCAATAATAAGTTTGTTCCATGCAGGAATCGAACCCAGGACCTTCACGAAGGAAACCGGTGACTAACAAACAGCGCCACACAAAGCTACCCCATATACATTAATACTACTACTAATAATAATACACTGATTTATAACAAGTACCAATAAAAACTTAGGTATAAGGCTCATCTAGTTACCTATTTTTGCGGATGAGAACATGAACCACGGTCTAGTCTGTGCACACATGCATTCCATCACATGGACTTAAAAGATCCTGACAATGTTCTAGATGGGCAAGTGCTGGCTACTCAAACACACCCAGCAAGCAACAGGTCCTTTCTGGCAGGGAGATATTAAGATAAGATAAGAAAAGAATATTTATTCACCGAGTAAAAACGTTACAAGGATTTTGGTGTGGCATGGCGACAACGAAATACATCCTTTCTTGCAAAGTCACACATGCATTCATCGTGTCAAATGCTTCGTTGGCATACAACATGTGTTAAACATACATCAAAGTAATGGAGTCAAAACCGAGTATAAAGTTATGAATCAAACACACCCTGCAAGTAAAAGCGAGCGTTGCGGCCAAGTGGGCTAAAGCGGGACTAACTTGCCTTGTCCACAAGCCAGAAACCAATGGCGTCTGACAGGTGTGCGTTCGAGCCAGCATCTGGGCGTTATGTTTCTCAGAATATTATTTACTTTCGATTCGGGCAACGTCTTGGGGGTTTTCTCCGGGTACTCCGGTTTGCTCCCCCAGCAAAAATTTCAACCAAAAATAATAATAATAAAAAGAAATTCACAAATAATGTTAGGTAGGTGGGGCTTGGGCGCGCCACTGGCTGCGACTACGCCTTCCCCGGGGGAGGCGGCCCAGAGTTTCCCAATAGAAAGGGATAATAAACTGCAGCAAAAAAAAATAAAAATACAGCAGTAAAACAATTTAACAGCATTAAATAAAATGATGAGAATGATTAAGAATGTTAAGCTTCACATCCAAATCTACACACACCACAACACAACACACCACACACGTGCTATACAAATAATTAATTAATTCATTCTTCCTCCCACATCCCCGGTCGGCCAGGACTGTGCTCAGCAGTCAGATACCTAACTCTAAGGCAGCAAGTTGGCGTTTGAAAGGCTTGATCAAGTTTCAACATACAAGGTGATACAAGGCCGATATATATACAAGGTGATACAAGGCCGATATATACAGGGTGGGCCAAAAAAATGTTACCACTTTTTAATCGTAAATAAATTTTTGTGAAATGAGAACGTTTTCGAAAATTTTATTCACAAAAATGTCCAAATTATCATTTGATACCAAACATGATCAATTTTTTTACTGGATTTCCTCATACAATTCTTTCCTGGAAATGTGTGGCAATGTCATCACAAACTTCAATGTGCGTGTTGCAACTGTAATCCAGAGAAGAGGAGCGTGGATTGAGCACATCATCAATTATTAAACTGTGTACAGAACGATTGAAAAAGTGGGAAAGCTTTGGTATTAAATGATAATTTGGTGCTTCCGTGACATTTCTGTAAAGAAAATTTTCGAAAACGTTCTCATTGTAAAAACTTATGTACAATTAAAAAGTAGTAACATTTTATTGGCCCACCATGTATCTATCGGCCAGCGCCTTAAACAGCTCTTGAACTGGAAAAGCACCACACTAAATAATAAATAAAATAAAATAAATAAGCAGGTGAAAGAGAAGAGAGGACATGCATGCATGAAATGAGTGAATAGCCCTACAAACAATGTCAATCAATTACTTTGTCTTTCTGCAAATTATCATTGATCTGTAGCTCCATGATGGCGGATGGGGTGTTGATTTCATTGACATGTCTAGCCTGGGACTTCAAGTCTATCCTCCAGGATACCTTCTGCAGTGTGCTGCCCCACATCGTTTGGGCAATGATATTGTCATGGATTTTTGTCTTGTTAGATTTCCAGAACTTTCTGATGGCAACTGCCTGATCCTCCGTCAGTGGAGAGTCTCGCTTTCTGCACTGTGCGGTCAGGTAGGCCTCCAGCTGTGTCATGTCCATATCCGCTGACACCATACCCTGCCAAGGCAAGAGCAAAATTAAAACAGGTATTGCATTTCAAGCCTTTTATGGCCGTCACCATACTGTATGGCATAAAATTACAACGCTTCCTCCTCTCTATATAGTCTATTTATTTTCAAATCGCAACCTAATTGTTTGAAATGAAACATAAAAATTAATAAATAAATAAATTAATTAATTAATACTTTTTCATACCAATAGGCAGAAAGGGTTACACTTACACTGTTACAGACACACCCACTTCTACAATCTACTCTTAGAGCAACGCCAACGCCATACCTTCAGTAGCCCCTTGCACCGCGTTAGCAGGGCTTCGAAATTTTCAGGGGGCATTTCAGGATATATCTGTTCCTTTAAGAACTCATCTGTAATTTCTGATTGCCCGTAGTAGCTTTTACGGGCCAAACCATTCATCAATGCCAAGAAACTTTTGGAATCGTCAGCCATTTTAATACATTTGATCATGTGACTTAAACAAATTGAAGTTTTATAAAAACGTAAAAGAAAAAAATTCGCTACCAATTATTTTATTTGAAATAATAGCTTTTTAATTGAACGTGTATTTTTCCATTTATTTTACACGAATTATATTCTCTGTTTATTTTTTATGAAATAAACTTTGATGATTTTAAAAGCGTATATCGGTTTCTCGGCGAAATCTCTGGAGCGAAAGCTGAAAATCATGGCTGCCGCACCGCAATTTACGGCAAGTGCCGTTCGACCAGTTAAACCTACAGATGGCATACCAGCTGAACAAGAATTAGATGCAAGCACAGCATTTACAGAACTGAATATGGGTAAATATTATCTTTATTAGTACATTTCATATTGTTTTCTCTGTGAAGACCACAATGATTATACATGTAGTAGGCCTGTCACGACCCACACTCAGTTTGAACTTTATATTGTTGTTTGTAGATAGGTGGTCTTCTCGCAAGTGCCTATGAATCATCGTTTTGTGTGCCTTTGAATAAGCCGGGACAAAAGTAAATGAAAAGTGTGACGTAACTTATTGTCGTAAAAAAGAGGAAATGACGAAAGAGGAAGAAGACAGGTATTTGGTCGTTACATGGAGGTCTCAGGAACAGTGAATCTAGGAGCAGTGTGTTGAATCGTTTTTCGTCCCTGCTAATCCTTTATCCGTCAACTGTACGCTTAAGGAAATACGTACGTGATATCCTCACGTAGCGGTGCCCTACGACAAGAACTTGAGTTTTCACCAGAAGTCGTTTGAGAACGATGAGGGAGAAAGAGTTCGACCTTGAAACTGGTGCAAGTTCGACTGTTTGTTTTAGTCAATGAAGATCGAGACGACTAGTAGACCTGACCGTTGACCTACCTGTACCAAAAGGAATGCTGCGGATGAAGAGACGTATCCGACCTTAGCCGCATCACCGTATCCACGGGTAGTTGAGTAAGTGTGGACTTGGGTGTTTTCACTGGCTAGTCGGGTGTCTCTTTGTTGTCATTTATTTCTGTGGTCCGTATTTTGTCGTGTCATTGTTGGTTATCATTATGTTGTGGGGCTAAAATATTATGGGGAAGTATTATACTCGAATAAGTGATACCATATTTATTACAATCATTATTCTTCCAAGCATACAACACATTCAAGGTTGCAGTCATTCATTCATACATGCGTTAGATTTACATTTGTGATTGTTACAATACAAGAGTTAGCGATTATTATTATTAAGGAAAATGGTTGAGTTTTCAATTGCATCAGGAAGCATGTATAAATTGTTACTCAAATTCTTAGAAGATTTTGTATGGGTTATGTTGCAGTGTACCTTTCGCTTTTTGCCTTTGGTTTCATCTTCAACTTCGATTTTACCTTCAACTTCAACTTTAACTTCGACTTTGTTTTTTGGGTTTACCATCACTTTTCACCGATTGTATTATAATAGACTTTTTGCCAGTGAACTTTTTGCCTTCGCTTCTTCACCACAGACTTTGAAATATTGGATGACCACGGCGGATGCATCTAATCGTAGCAGCTACAGTCCCAGTGACATTCGAGGTGTATGCACTTATCGATTACATCTAGTGCATTGACAATTTTTAGTTTATTTGCCTACTGTGTTCCCGGGACATATATACATTTCACTCCTGCGTTGAGCGAGTTCATGCTCTAGGGTCTTCGGGACGTTTTTGTTATTATGCAATTTCGTATTGCAAAGGTTTGATCGCAGGAGTGTGATATGTATTTGTAAAACGGGACTTGTGAACTGAAATCGTTATAACAGTAGTAGCAACAAATTTGTAAACAGTGCATAGGTTGTGTGCGAACAATGAGTGAACAGTAGAAAAGGAAAACAAAGAGACTGAACGAGAATACTGTGTAGAACCATTTAATTTATTTAAAACAAAGAACATTTCATTCTGTCGTTTGATTTTATCACCTTTATAAATTTTAGTTATTCAATTACGACTCCATGTTATGTTTATGTGAATAAATTGTTGTTTTATTTTGCCAACGTAATACTTGTCTCTATCTATTCATCCGTTGTTCACGTATGGTTGCATACACTGCTCAGAGTTCCCCTTTATGGTAAGAGAAACGAAGGACCGTAAGGGGGGGCTTTGACATATTTGGTGGCAGCGGTGGGATCGAACGGATGAATGGAGGAGATAGAATTACGTTGACATTGTTGTGTTATACCATACAATCAGAGTAAGTGACGTGGGTGGTTGGCGGGTGCTGGAGCGTTTTGAATCGCGTGGGCGCACTTAGAGCACCCGACAGTAATAAGGTAAGCAACCAAGCCCACACTTTACTATAATACAACTTAGTGTCATCTGAGCCAAACCGTGGTATAACTGTTGAGTTATTTGAACTCTGAGATATATAGTTGGTAAATAGATTTGTTGTTTACCAATTATACAAGAAAAGGTGGTCGGCTAGCAAAATGTCCGCCACCCGGAAAGGTACAAAACGTGCTGGAGCCAAGAAAACGATTGGTGGGGAAGGGACATCGATCACCCCTAGCAGCGACTCAGCCGATATTGTACTGGGAGCATCGGGAGAAGCGACCATGTCCAGTTTGACGAGAGAAGAGACTCTGAGTACGTCTGTCTTAGGTTTCCCTCGCATGGCGGTAGCCGTAGAACCGTCAAGGAACCAAGAGACGTCCGAAGTGATTGACGTATCCGTGAAGTATAGAGAATTAGGTATGAGCCTAGGCCTGCGAGAAGAGGCGCTAGCGAGATTTGTCGTGGATGGCATCCAAAAAGAAGAAGACAGACGTCTAATGGAGAGGAAAATGGAAGAAGAGCGAAAGGAAAAAGAAGAAGAACGTCGCCGACGCGAAGAGGAAAAAGAAGAAAAACGTCGCCGACGCGAAGAGGAAAAAGAAGAAAAACGTCGCCGACGTGAAGAGGAAAAAGAAGAAGAACGTCGCCGACGCGAAGAGGAAAAAGAAGAAGAACGTCGCCGACGCGAAGAAGAAAAAGAAGAAGAACGTCGCCGACGAGAAGAAGAAAAGGAAGACAGACGTTTAATGGAGAGAAAAATGGAAGAAGAACGTCGCCGACGAGAAGAGGAAAAAGAAGAAGACAGACGTCTGATGGAGAGGAAAATGGAAGAAGAACGTCGCCGACGAGAGGAAGAGAAAGAAGAAGAACGTCGCCGACGCGAGGAAGACAAAGAAGAAGAACGAAGATCATTAGAAATCAGAATGGAGGCAGAGAAAGAACGGATGAAAATGCAGATGGAGGTGATCAGAGAAGAACGCGAAGTTTTCGCTGACCGTTCAACTCGTAGAGAACATCATGATGGTTACCGACTGAAAATTCACCCTTTCGATGGTAGAGAAGACATCGAAGCTTATCTGCGTCATTTTGAACTCATAGCTGAATCACAAGGATGGAATAGAGATTGCTGGGCAGCAAGGTTGTCTCCACTATTGTCAGGAGAAGCACGCGATACGTATTTGCGTCTGACACCCGAACAGGCTCAAGATTTTGAAGAAGTACGCAACGCGCTGTTACGTCGTTTTCGCCGCGATGCGGAATGGTATCGCCGACAGTTCCGAGAGACCAAGAAAGAACAAAATGAAACTTTTCCGCAATTTCTCATCCGGTTGCAGACATCTGTAGAAAGATGGTTTTCCTTGGCAGACAAAGACATCGATGACGCGAAGTCTGTGTTAGACATGTTTTTGGCTGAACAGATATATTCAGTAATGAATCCTGAGCTCGAGATGTTCGTGCGTGAACGATTGCCGACAGACGCCGCACAAGCAGCCGAATATGCTCAACTGCATTTGGACGTAAAACGAGCCGTATCCCGAGGACCTGTTTTCCAAAGAGCGAGTCCACGAACACCGAGCAGTCAACCCGAGCGTAGACCGAACGAGTCACAAACGAGATTGAGGGAACCTATTAGGAGACCAGTTGTCGGTAGAGATGAAAGAGACAGGAGGAATTCAGACGAGTGCTATAAGTGTGGGGGTAAGGGGCACTTCGCCAGGCAATGCATGAAAACGCATGCAGTCAGTCAGGTTACAATTGCGACCGACACCCTACCGATCTATACTCCGCCAATAGACGTCCGATCTATTAAACCCTATAACCCGTGGAGTGAGGGTCGGATCAACGAAAATACAGTACGCATCATGCGTGATACTGGAGCAGAGATGGGAGCAGTTGCTTCAAAATGGGTCAAACCTGAAGATTACACAGGGAGGAGTGTTGAAGTGTACTTAGCAGACCAGACAAAAACAGGAAAGTACCCTACAGCATGGGTGAAACTTGAATCAGGCTTTGTGACAGGGACTGTTGAACTGTTCGTCCTTGACCACATGGGACCTGACATTCTTCTGGGTAACTGGATTACATTTTCATCTGGTTACCGAAGCCCAGTTACCATTGATGGTAGTGAATGTGCCGTGGCAGCAGCAGTCGAAACAAGAGGACAAATAGAACGTGAAAAACGAGCGACAGTACCTTTGCAGGTATCGAAAACTCTAGGAGTGGAAGTCACACCGACAGAGTTGGCTGCATTGCAAGAAGAAGACGATAGTCTTAAAAAAGTTCGAGCGTTGGCTGATGCCCAGAGCGAACTGAAGTCAGGAAATGCTACAGTAAAATTCACGCGAAAGAAAGGGTTACTATACAGGTTGCATCAGTTGCGAGGAGTAGAGACATCGCAGCTAGTAGTTCCCAAGAAACTACGAAAAGAAGTCATGAGGCTAGCTCATGATCCTCCCATGGCAGGACACCTAGGAGGAAAACGAACTCGCGAACGTATATGGAATACGTTTTTTTGGCCAGGTATGTGCGCAGACGTTCGCAGGTACTGTGCATCATGCATTGAATGCCAGAGAGTGACACCAAGGGGTCGAGTCAGCAAAGTACCCCTACAAAAGATGCCTTTGATGGACGAACCATTCCAAAGAGTGACAGTCGATGCAGTAGTGACAGAAGACGATCAATGGAAAGAAGAACAAGTGGGCAACGACATTCCAACGTGTCCGTTAGTGGCGACCGAGGGTCCGAAAGATGTACACGTTGACCCAGAATGTCCAGAAATTCATGAGGACATCCTAAACATAGTGTCAGACTATGCAGACATTTTCACTGATTTCCCTTTACGATGCACCTTGGATACGTGCGAGATAAAGATGATCAATGAAGAGCCAGTCCGTACAAGACAATACCCTTTACCTCATTCGCAAATGCAGGTGGTGAAGGATGAAGTAGAAACGATGATGAAATTACGGGTCATTGAGAGAGCAACGTCACCGTATAGCTCACCGATTGTGCTAGTGAAAAAAAAAGATGGACAAATACGATTTTGCGTTGATTTTCGCAAAATGAATCGTAACATCGTCTTCGACGCTGAGCCTCTACCTGATATCGATTTTTTGTTCGCGAAGCTCGCAAAAGCGAAATACCTGAGCAAAATAGATTTGTCAAAAGGGTATTGGCAAATCCCAATGAAAAAAGAGGACAAAGAAAAGACAGCGTTCACCACTCCTGAAGGTCAGTTCCAGTGGTGCGTGATGCCTTTTGGATTGAAGACTGCCGGAGCTATATTTTCCCGAATGATGCGGAAGTTATTGGCACCCCTTCACATGCCTGAAATAGACAACTTCATGGATGATTTGATGATAGCTACTCAAACAAAAGAAAGGCATTTGGAATGTCTAAGAGCGTTGTGTCAGAGACTCCGCGAAGTGCAGTTAGCTGCAAGACCGTCAAAATGTTTCCTAGGATTTCAGAGTTTGGAGTATCTGGGACACATGGTAGGGCGAGGTAAGATTCAACCAGACCGTCAGAAAATGGATCGCATCGGTGAAACGTCACAACCAACTACAAAGAAACAAGTGAGGTCGTTTTTGGGGTTAGCGAGCTACTACAGGAGGTTTGTACCAAACTTTGCAGCCATAGCCGCACCTCTATCCGATCTGACGAAGGGAGGAAAAACAGGACCAGTCGCATGGACGGAAGCATGCGAAAGAGCTTTCAACACTTTGAAAGAAAGGTTGTGCTCTAGTCCTGTATGTTGTCTGCCAGATGGCGAAAAACCGTTTGTTTTGCAAACAGACGCGTCAGACACAGGTATTGGAGCAGTACTATGCCAAGATCAGGGTCACGGACTCCAACCAGTGGCTTGTGTCAGCCGGAAGTTAGTTGCCGCAGAAAAGAACTACTCAACGATTGAGAAGGAATGTTTAGCGTTGATTTGGGGACTTCAACGATTTCAGCAATATGTGTACGATCGGACAGTCATCGTACAAACTGATCACCAACCGCTGAAATACCTTCAGAAATCGAAAACTACCAGCAGCAGGTTGATGAGATGGGCGCTGTTGATGCAGTCGTTTCCACTGGTTATTGAAAGTATTCCTGGAAAGGAAAACGTCACTGCAGACTTTTTGAGCAGAAACGTGTAAGTCGTGAACTTTGAGTTTGAACAAAACCAAGGTTTTGTCTTGAGGGGGGGGTATGTCACGACCCACACTCAGTTTGAACTTTATATTGTTGTTTGTAGATAGGTGGTCTTCTCGCAAGTGCCTATGAATCATCGTTTTGTGTGCCTTTGAATAAGCCGGGACAAAAGTAAATGAAAAGTGTGACGTAACTTATTGTCGTAAAAAAGAGGAAATGACGAAAGAGGAAGAAGACAGGTATTTGGTCGTTACATGGAGGTCTCAGGAACAGTGAATCTAGGAGCAGTGTGTTGAATCGTTTTTCGTCCCTGCTAATCCTTTATCCGTCAACTGTACGCTTAAGGAAATACGTACGTGATATCCTCACGTAGCGGTGCCCTACGACAAGAACTTGAGTTTTCACCAGAAGTCGTTTGAGAACGATGAGGGAGAAAGAGTTCGACCTTGAAACTGGTGCAAGTTCGACTGTTTGTTTTAGTCAATGAAGATCGAGACGACTAGTAGACCTGACCGTTGACCTACCTGTACCAAAAGGAATGCTGCGGATGAAGAGACGTATCCGACCTTAGCCGCATCACCGTATCCACGGGTAGTTGAGTAAGTGTGGACTTGGGTGTTTTCACTGGCTAGTCGGGTGTCTCTTTGTTGTCATTTATTTCTGTGGTCCGTATTTTGTCGTGTCATTGTTGGTTATCATTATGTTGTGGGGCTAAAATATTATGGGGAAGTATTATACTCGAATAAGTGATACCATATTTATTACAATCATTATTCTTCCAAGCATACAACACATTCAAGGTTGCAGTCATTCATTCATACATGCGTTAGATTTACATTTGTGATTGTTACAATACAAGAGTTAGCGATTATTATTATTAAGGAAAATGGTTGAGTTTTCAATTGCATCAGGAAGCATGTATAAATTGTTACTCAAATTCTTAGAAGATTTTGTATGGGTTATGTTGCAGTGTACCTTTCGCTTTTTGCCTTTGGTTTCATCTTCAACTTCGATTTTACCTTCAACTTCAACTTTAACTTCGACTTTGTTTTTTGGGTTTACCATCACTTTTCACCGATTGTATTATAATAGACTTTTTGCCAGTGAACTTTTTGCCTTCGCTTCTTCACCACAGACTTTGAAATATTGGATGACCACGGCGGATGCATCTAATCGTAGCAGCTACAGTCCCAGTGACATTCGAGGTGTATGCACTTATCGATTACATCTAGTGCATTGACAATTTTTAGTTTATTTGCCTACTGTGTTCCCGGGACATATATACATTTCACTCCTGCGTTGAGCGAGTTCATGCTCTAGGGTCTTCGGGACGTTTTTGTTATTATGCAATTTCGTATTGCAAAGGTTTGATCGCAGGAGTGTGATATGTATTTGTAAAACGGGACTTGTGAACTGAAATCGTTATAACAGTAGTAGCAACAAATTTGTAAACAGTGCATAGGTTGTGTGCGAACAATGAGTGAACAGTAGAAAAGGAAAACAAAGAGACTGAACGAGAATACTGTGTAGAACCATTTAATTTATTTAAAACAAAGAACATTTCATTCTGTCGTTTGATTTTATCACCTTTATAAATTTTAGTTATTCAATTACGACTCCATGTTATGTTTATGTGAATAAATTGTTGTTTTATTTTGCCAACGTAATACTTGTCTCTATCTATTCATCCGTTGTTCACGTATGGTTGCATACACTGCTCAGAGTTCCCCTTTATGGTAAGAGAAACGAAGGACCGTAAGGGGGGGCTTTGACAAGGCCTATGTCCACGAATTCAATATTTCTGAAAAGTTGACGACTAGATCTTGTTTGAATATATTTGTAGCAATCTGTGTTTGTTAGCTATGACATAGATGGGCATTTGCCTGTGATATTATAGGTATGGCTTATTCCCTTGTTTGCAGGCCTCCAGTCGAGGAGCTCCGGCGTACAGTGTGAAGCAGTGGTCAAGTTCCCCGGCTTGTTTGAGAAGTTTCCTTTCCCAATCCTCATCAACTCTGCCTTACTCAGGATTGCGGACATTTTCAGAGTACCGTAAGCATAAACATTTATTCTTCTTGCGTAGCTTGTCAGCAGGAGGGGTATTCACATTGGCATCTCTAACTTGTCGGGTCATTCACGTACTCTTTGTAGATGCAGCCCTATCAGCTCAGTTAATCCAAGAGACGCACATTTTTAAGTTTCTTTTATTTTTAAAAAAAATAATATAATGTGAAAAAATTATTCTACAGAGTTAAACTTATAAACTTATATCTCTGGAAAGCTGAGAAAGTGTTCATTTTAGGTATGTAGTGCTATTGTTTTTTTGAACGATCGTAGTGTGCACATTTCACAGAGTACGCCATCTTTCTGCAAGCGGAGTAATTTTTCTTTTGCATTCAGCATTATGGTATTGGATGCAGTCAATCTAAAATTTCAAAAATAGAAATATTGATTTCTATTTCGACTTCTGTAATACCGATCTCCTCAGATCGCCGCTCTTTGAATTGGAATGAAGAAAAAGTTTATGATAGCATCATGTATTATTATTGTTTACAACATGCTCAATTCGAAACTGAATTAACGGCTAAATTAAAGGGAAGCAACCACCTACAGGGTTGCCAACCACTACGGAATTTCCATAGTTTACTCCGGAAATGAATACGCGGCTACGGAGCTACGCAAATCGAAAATTTACTACGGAAAGCCAATTTTCGACGATAGTACAGTATTACAGTTTTAACGAGTTTTATTAAGCGCCTGTGCCTCCCGTAGCACCTCAAGGTCACGGTCATTCGGTTTACGTGCACGGTGTAATAGATCACGCTCCCAGAGCATGTTAGGAAATTCGACCAATCACCGTGAAGTTGGTTTTGCAAACGGCCAATCGGTGCACAAAACCTCGACCTTTCTGTGACACTTTCGTTTCCGGGTCACATCTACAGCGCGAGAAGAAAAGTTTGTGTGCGGCTTATTTTGAATCCATGTTGCCAAAAAAAAAAAAAACTAGCGATGAAAGCCCAGAAAAAAAGAAGAGGACAGCAGATCAAGAGTACAGGAAAGAGTATTCTGAAAAATTTCCGTGCATCACTGCGTCATCGAGATCACACGATGTGACGCGACACGTGAATGGCAACCGTCACAAAAGTCGTTGCCCTGATCCAGAAAAGTTAGTCCCTGTTCAGTCGGTAGCCACCTTCTTCAAGCCCGAAATGGATCTCTCAATAATTAGTGTGGTAACACTCTTCACGACCTTCGTTGCAGACTGTGTATGCATGTCTTCGTTTAAAAAAAATGCGAGGACGTATGGCTACGGAAAATGTCATAAAACTACTGAAATTCAGAATTTTTACTACTGAAAACTTTTTTGGGGGTTGGCAACTCTGCACCTAGGCATGAATGATCATCCATGATCTACATCATGAAATGTTTGGATGCTTCCCTTTGACCTGCTGTCGAGTATTCTTGAAAATGAGTGACGACATCGCATTTAAGGCTACAAGCAGAGCTGGAGCTGGGTGCAACATCCATCACACTCACGTCATCAAAGATTTAATGCTGTCAGCTGCTCATTTACCTAACAGTTTTCATCTTCACATAGACATAATAGACAGTCCTATAGCCAATCAGTGTAATCTCTGGCCAAGTTAGGGGATGGCCATGGATAGTGCTCAGACAGTTTGCCAAAATTTAGAGGCATTGTGGCCTAGAGAAACTCTTTGGTCACTGATCAGAATTTAATCAAATCCATATTGCTTGCACTCAAGATGAGCAACTCTACAAATTGAGCTATCTCTATTACCACAGAGTCCTACACATTTTTGGGGGAGAGGGGAGAAATCTGGTGATACCTTATTAAACATTAAGATATTTAGTTTAGGTTCTACATGTATGTATATTTTGTTAAACTTAAAATCTAGATTGTACTAAACTACACATTGTCTGAAATTGTTAGCCGTTGTTTTATTAAATCGTGCCTACCTGAAAATCAACAGTGACATCTTAAAAGGCTTGCGCACAGCAAAGGAGAACTGGATAGAAGATCAATCCCAGGAAATAGAGCAGTCAAATCAAGAAAACAGCAAGGCCTACTAGACTGTGAAGCAGCTGAGAAGTGTTAAGCAGCCCAAGGTCTCCACGATCCAAAGCAACTCTGGCATATGCCTTTCAGAAGAACAAGAAGTCTTGGATCGATGGACAGAGTACTGCTCTGACCTTCACAACCATACACCAAACGGAGACCCATCAGTTTTAGCATGTCCCCAGAACAGAGAAGAAAAAATCCTCCCAATTCTCCAAGAAGTTGAGGCAGCAGTGCAATCGCTGAAGAAGGGGAAGTCAATGGAAGTGGACAACATACCCGCAGAATTGCTTCTAGTAGGAGAAGTGATGATTGACGCCCTCACCATTATCTGTAACAACATCTGGCAGAGTGGTGAGTGAACCACACCATGGACCCAGTTGCTTGTCATCACTCTTCCCAAAAAGGGTAACCTTCAGGAGTGTGAAAATTACCGCACCATCAGCCTCATCAGCCATCTCAGCAAAGTCCTCCTGACTTAATATTCAACAGGTTGAATCCGCAACCTAAACAAATCATAGGTGAAGAACAAGCAGGATTCAGGGCATGACGAAGTAAGGCGTTCGATCGAGTCTGGCATGCAGCTCTGTGGGCAACCATGAGACTGTACGACATCAGCCCTAAAATTATTGTAGTCATCAAAAGCCTGTATGACAAGGCTACCAATGCTGTCCTCCACAACAGCGCCATCAGGAACTGGTCCAGAACAACAATCGGTGTGCGTCAAGGATGCCTACAAATGGCATCAACATGGACATCAAAGTCCAAGGCCAATTCTTCAACACAGTGCATAGCTTCAAATATTTAGGAACCATTGTATCAGACAATGGGTTCCGATAGGAAGTCCTCTCCAGGATTGCTCAAACAACTGCTACCCTGAAAAGCTGGAAGCCCATTTGGAAAGACTGGACCATCAGTCTACATTCCAAAGTATGGTTGCTGCGCTCCATTGTAATCTCCATCTTCCTATACCCTTGCAAAACATGGACCCTCACTTCAGACCTACAACGAAGAATACAAAGCATGGAGATGAGGTGCTACAGAAGACTTCTGGGCATATCCTATACCCAGCACATCACCAACGACGAAGTCCGACAGACCAACACACAAGCCTTTGGACAACACAATGACATGCTCACATTGGTGAAGAACGGAAACTCCGATGGGGTGGCCACATCATCAGAGCATCAGTACTTGCAAAAACCATCCTGCAGGGCATGGTGCAAGGAAGCAAAAGAAGAGGGAGACAGAAAAAGAGGTTGGAGGACAACATTCAAGAATGGACTGGCTTGACACTGAGCGAAGCCATAAGGGTTGCTGAGGACAGAGATCATCTGTGGTGCCCCAACGACCTTCGAGTTACGGGATAGGATAAGAAGGATAGGATAGTTATCTAAATATAGAATTGATAACTGTAGATTATTCATTAATTATGACTAAAAGGTTAAAAATCATTTGGACTTGATGCCAAAACATAATGGGATCCATTGCTATGATGAGTAATTTGAACTAGGGAAATTGCACGCTAAACAGACCCATAATAAATCGTGACAAGGAAAGGACAATTGGTGAAGGTTTGACAGTTTGTTTTTGTCCTCAACATGAACATACTACTAGTACTGCTGCTGCTGCTGCTGCTGCTACTACTGCTACTACTACTACTGTTGCTACTAGTACTACTACTACTACTAGTACTACTATTGAATATATTGATTAGAATAATAACTTGGGTATATTTTAAAACATTGTCTTACTTTTTTATATGCATTTTTTTCCGTGATTCTAATGAATTGATGTATCAGATTTATGTCTTCCACTCACAGAGAAAAGAAAGACGATGAAAATTCAGTCAGGTAAGATCAAAACTTCTGAATTTATTTAAATTAAATTTGAGTAGTAATAATAATAATGACAATGTATTCTAAGGAGATTTTAGTCAACAGTCTGCTTAATGCACTCACTCGCCTACTCGCAGGTTAACATCATTATCTTATTCTTAAAACGTCGAGCATAAAGACAGGGAGAAAGACATGCATTTAAAACAAACACACAAACACACACACACACATGCATTTTAGCAATTGTCATTATGGAATGTAGGGCAACCCATTTAGCCCCTTTTCAATTTCTGGGCATCCAGAGAGCATAGTAAACTTTTCCTAATGCAGGTGCTGTGAAGTTTAGTATATATATTGCACAATATATCACACGCCACAAAGGGCAAACGATGGCAGATGTTTGTGAGTAAACCAGTTTACACTAAACAGACCCCATTGATGCTAGCTGTGTGTCAAAAATCTATTAAGTGTAGGCTGTGTGTTGGCCTATGCTCTCATCAACCTCTGACTCTCAGGATTGGGGTCAGCGTCGTTTTCGGGATGACTGGCAATACCAGCAGCTCTGTAGCAGCCTGATAGCTAGAGGTCAAAGGTCTGTTCAACATTGACTACTTCGGTGCTTCTGTTTTATTTAATGTGGCTTCCATCCTGCATCATCCTGTGTTGTTGAATACTGCGTTTACCCCTGTACACAGGATGATTGCCAATGGAGTGCCTGGCATGATCAATGCAAGTGAGGATGTGTTTTATTGTTGCCAGGCCATACTAAAATCCTATTAACGTTTCACTTGGGGAATAAATAGTCTTATGTCTGATCAAATGCACTGAACGGGCTAAAATATTTTGTATTCATGTTTTGAAATTATTGAATATTTAAGAAACGTGTGATAAGTTTGGATGTATACCAGCAATATATGTTTCTTTCATATACCTGATGCCTTTTAATAATAATACTAATAGTCATATATATATATATATATTTTTTTTTTTATGTAAGGCTTTTGAGTGAAGCGTCTTGGTATTCTGTAATATGTTTGAATAATATGCTTCAGATTGTTGTAAATTTAATGAATAGTGCATGTTATGGCATACAAAAAAAAATTCAGAACTTGTATTGTTATTGTACAGTCTGAGCATTATTAACAAAAAAGAACAATCGAAAAAAACCTTGCCGAGCTATAGTGCGGAGGAATGTAAGACACAAGAAGACTTCAAGACATAAGAAATGTTATTCATCCAAAACTATTACATTGGAAAAGTTACCCTTTCGGCCATGCCAAACAAAAGAATAACAATGAAAGGAATAACAATCAATGATGGTGATGATGATGGTGATGATGATGATGATGAAGATCCCGATATTGAAGTTGATGATGATGATGCATGTGTGATTACAAGTGGATGTCATCATTTTAGAGGAGACATATTTTATTTCCTTTGGACCTTTTCTTCTTCCATCCCTCCCTTTCTTTCTTCCTTTCTTTTCTTTCCTTTCTTTCCTTCCTTCCTTCCTGTCATGAAGAAAGCCATCTATTGTTCCTGTGAGGTCCCTGCCAAAGGAATCCAGATCCAGCTTCCTTTGATTCTTTTTTTTTATTTCTCTCTCACCTCAATAATAACTAGACTTGTTAATGTTATGCGAGTGGTCATTCAATCAGGCACGATCCCAACTTCACGCGCCTGTGCATCCTGCGAGTGATTCAGCAGATAGAGAAGCACCTGGACAAAATCCTCAACGTGGATGAATTCATGCGGCGGATTTTCAGCGTCATTCATTGCAACGACCCCATAGCTAAGGCCATCACCATCAGGTTTGTACCCTAACACTGATTGTTCTCATTGCGATACACAGGATATATTTCTTACCATGAACATCGCAGATATGAAATACATTATTTTAATTCATGCTAGTTATTATCACTTCCTGCCATGTCGGATGTTTGTGTGTATCGGATAGCGCAGTGGTTGGAGCACTCGCTACTGTGTCGCAAGTTAAGCACCGTCCAGTGCGGTTAGCATTTGGATGTGTGACCGCAAAACGTGAAGCGACAAATAACTACGCCCCCAGTTGAATCCGCTGTGACTGAGTACCTACTTTCTTAAGGGTGGGGAAGGTAAAGCAGCGAGGGAGAGAGATGGGCATCACCCTCATTAAACTGGCTCAAGATAAGTGTGATCTCCAACATCACGCTCCCCTATGGCCACAAGGCTATGGGACTACCTTTACCTTTTTAACTTTTTTATTGGCGTATCATTTTGGTTTTACTTCTTGGTAGGTGTTTCGATGTTTACATTAAGTATAAATGGGTGAGAACTGCTCTTTGAACTGATGTCATTAGGAAAAAGCGCTATATAAATAATGTTCTTCTTCTTTTTCTTCTCCCATTTATCCATATTGAGATGATTCATAAATTACCTCCCTTTATCAGAGTTGAAATGAACCAACTTCCCCGAATTATTTTCCTTTAATATAATTGGAAACAATTTGTGATTTATGAATTATTTCCCTTTACAACTGTTGAAAACAGCTGATCAAATTTCATTTATAAATTATATCTGTTTCCTTAATCATCGACAAATGAATCATTTTCATTTATATTTTACTTCTCTTTACTACGTTAGCAAAGCATTCAAACTTGTCATGACATGCATAAATTGCTCTCTTCACGAACATTGAAAAATAATTATCAAATATAAATTTATTTCCCTGCATACAAAAACATACTTTCTTCAGTGATATTTCCTTTCATTCTTCAAAATATAAAATATACACCTGTTTATACAAGTATGATTGCACCCGAGCAAAATGGCCACCTAGGGATGGCTTGCAGGTACGTACTTATGCTACCGGTGATTATCCTCGGTCCTACAAAGATAACACAACTCAGAACGAGACATGTTCCAGTGGTAACAGTTATGCATGCACTTCTCTCTTTCTATTCAGGGCATCAGCTCCAGGACGACTGGAAGCTGCCGTACAGGACCGTCACAGAAGGACGACACACTGCTCGAGATAGGCGGCAAATAAACAACACTACGCCTGCACAACAATCTCCCCTCACCCCTCCCCTTTCAAAAACAATGTGCTAACTTATCTTTACCAGTTACTCTCTGCGACTGACCAATCCGTCTCAATACAGCAGCTTTATTTGCTTGCACCCTCTAATTTATTCACCTGTCCCTCACTGCAAAACTTGCGCGGCATGTGATAATACACCCCTGCCCTCATACCCATTTAGCGGCAGTCTTGATCAATTTAGGATGACAAAGCAGCACAAACAGTGCACGTATTGTAATTACATTATTTGTAAACTTAGCAATAAACTTAAATTTATTATCTCTTTCCTTCACATTCCGTCCTCTGTAACAGGGTTTAAAAAACCCTATCACCACAGGTTTAGAAAACCGAGTTGTGACAGCCACCATTTTATTTTATTTTTTCTGGCCACTCATTTTCATGTTAAATATTGAGAGTTCCATAAGGAGCATGTGAGTCATATGGGCTTTGCCCTTCTAGTTGGACTATATGTCTGAAAATTGTGTAAAATGGACAACAAAAATGTCTTTACAAAAAATTTGTTTGTTTCTATTCTGTTCCTTCTGTCGATGGAAATACCCTTTCTCCTTCCGATGAGGGTGTAAATCAAGGTCTTGTCTGTGCATGAACACACACACACCTTATCACATGGACTTGTAAGATCCTAGCATTCACGTCCTTTTCAGGTGATTGCCAGCTACTCAAATGCAGGCACTCAGCAAGCGCTAAGTTCCTTCTCCCCACATCCCCGGTCGCCCAGGATTGTGCTCAGTTGTCTGGCCCAAGACAGGACGTCCGGGCCTCGGGCAGCTGAAGTTAGACCCTATATCAGCCAGCACCTTGAGCCGCTCTTCAGCTGGGAAAACTCTCTATACGAACAATGCCAACAATAATGTTTGATGTAGGATTTGGTTTCATTGTGTGTGTGTGTGTGTGTGTGCGCAGGACACTAGGCTGCATAGCGTGTATCATACCAGAGAAGAAAGCTGTGCACCATGTCATCATACAGGCACTGGATTCACACAACTCGGTGGAAGTGGAGGCCGCCATTTTTGCCGCTGACAGGTTTTCGGAGAAGTCAAAGTGAGCTTAACTTGATGTGCATGCGCGTATGTGGGTGTGTTTTTAATTTTAAAAATTTTTATTGGTTCATTTTTTTTCTTCTCTGACGTGACCTTTTAGACTTTATTTCAGTTGGTTTTGAATTCTCGAAGAAGCTTCTAGCGAAATACATGTATAGAGATTGTCAAGATAAAATGAGGGTAGGCTGGGAAGAGCGAAGGACAGCACAGGACAAGTAGAGTTTGGCATTTTAATGATGATTTTGAAGGTTTGCAGGTTTGGTTTCTCCATGGGACGTGATTGATAAAGTGTTTAAGAAAGTTTGTTGAATATGTACTGATGACTTGATGGTAATAATGGAGATGTTGTCTTGATGAAGACATTGTTGATAACGAAGCTAGGGTGATGAAGGTCGTAGTGTTGGAGAAACGTGTGGCAGCAAAGAGTCGGGCTGAGGTTCAGACAAATGTTAGGACAGCGATTCTGTCCTGGTGCTGGCGAGTTCTCATTTAATATTCAGTACTTGAAACAACATTGGAGAATAAACTCCCACAATGATTGGCTAGTAGAATCGTGAGGTGTGTGGACATTTCACTCTATCAGCAAGCGATTTCATTTGTCCATAATGTAGAAACTTCTAGATAAAATAAATGAATGAAGACTGATTTGAAACTCACCGTAACGTATACGAGACCCAAATTTAACCCTTAGCCTGCTGACATGTTTTTCCTGCTCTGTGCTAAAGAAAATTTTGACTTACGATTAAAAACACACATGCCTTATTATATATGCCATTGTTGCTAAACTATTACACCTAGATATATAAAAGTATATATCAAATGAAAGGAAATTGAAAAAAGATTCCAAAGAACAGACACAAAAAAGTGTAAGATTGTTGGTTAGTACAATTATGGGATGGAAAGTTAGGGGCATGAGCAAACAAATTCACTCTCACTCAACTGCACACTCATCATACGCAAAGAATTGCAAAATAGAAATAAGATTTATTACAAAAAATTATGTGAACCAAAATGGACTGTATTCAAAGTCTGATAAATACAGAAATAGTCTGTGTAAAAGGCAAATAATATTATTATAGATTAGTGAAAGTAACAAGTGTTTTTTTCACCTATCATTGTCTGCTAAAGATTGTAGGTGGCGATCTTCTTCTTCGTCCGAATCGTAATCACTCCCTCCAGCCTCCGTCAAATAAACATCATCACCCGCATCAAAATCTTTATCCCCACTATCATCATCAGAGTTTTCTTTTTGAAACATTTGCGCCACCTCTTCTGCCGTGTATGTTCTGTGTGCCATGATGGCGACAAACGAGGCGGAAAATTTTGCCTGCAACAAGTGCTTCGACACATGCTTTTTGTTTGAAAATTACCTCTAAACCAAAAGATTTTTCTTTCCAAAACATTACAGTTGAAGGGAAACAACTTTTGTTTCATTATCATGACCAAGGATTTATTTTATTAAACGCTTTTACCTCCCTTATACTATCTCGTACAACGTACGTAGACATCGCATTACTCTTGCGTTAAACACCTCGTACTACGTACGTAGACAGCGCAGCCTAAAGGTTAAAGTGAATTAGTGAGGAGGGGACTCAAGTTTGCACCTAGAGACTGACGTTTGATGTATTTTTATTTGTATGATGATTACAACAAGTGTAGGAAAGTTTTATTAGAAACTGTGATTCATGCCCAAAATACCTCTCAGATCTTTTCATTCCGTACTATCCCACTCTCTCCTTGAGCTCTCACGATGCTTCACTCCTTTCCTGTCCCAGATTCTCCTTCAACACTAACTTTCTTCATTCGCCCCATCTCTGTGGAATTCTCTACCTGCTCAACTCCGTCGCTCGCAGTGTTTGGACTCTTTCAAGAAAAACTTGAAGACGTATCTGTTCATCAAGTACTCATGAAATTTACTGCTTCTGTGTGTATTTTCAAATGCTGTTAGTGTTTGGCGCATGTGAAAGCATGTCAGTGAGTGGTCGGAACAAACCACAAGTTTTGGTTGTGCGCGATTGTAAGTAAAATTTTTATCGAAACTGGAGATTGGCTGACTGACTGACGTTTGCTGGTGCTAGAAGAGTTGTACTTAATGCCATTTTATTTTGTACGAGGACTGGCGACTTTTCTGTACAAGTTCAGTTTTGTTTGCTTTACATGTGTACGATTCCTTTTGCAGGACATTTTCTGCCAGCATATGTGGAAAGATGATCAGTATGCTGTCAGGCCTGGCCACGCCCGTGGAGATGAAAATGAAACTTATCCCTAGTCTGCGACACATGCACCACGACATTGAAACTGCAGCCAAGGTACGGCGCAAGATTCACGATACATTTACCGTCCCCATAAATTGCAACGAAATGTGATGTGTGTTGTGACGATTCTGCATACAAGTACACTAATGCAGCCTAAAGTAATATAACATACAATTCTGCATATATCACATCATCACTGATAATATGAGGAATGTTTGTAAGTTCTCTTCATGGAGCGATAAGAAATGATAATGATCCACGGATCTCAGCTGATTATTTTTACCTTTGTTGCGTAAAGAAAGAAAGAGATTTCTCTTATATAGCGCACTTACAAGCTCAGAGAGCTTCTCAAGGCACTGGCCCATAATATCCAGCAATCACACAATAGTTTGCTAAAGTCAGCATTCGAACCCACCTCGCCAAAGACGCACTCACACAAGTCGTGCGCTTTGACCACTGACAGACCTGCCTACTCTCCCGCTTTTGGCGGGAGACTCACGCTTTTGCCAAAATGGAGCTCTGTATATATATATATTATAAAATCACCTATTTTGCCATGATATTATACAGAGCTCCATTTTGGCAAACCCTTGATCCCCTGTCTCCCGCTTTTACTCTGAGGGGGGTAGGCAGGTCTGCACTGAGCTATCCCTGCCACGAACTCACATGGTTATGATCACAAACAACGATTAGATGGTTGTGTGTGTGCAGGTTTAGCCAATAAGGGAATGTTAATGCATGTGTATACAGGGGAATGGATTCATCTACTTTCATCAAGCCGTTTTGCCTTTTAGCACAACCTTTTCAAGATGCCAGTTTTATTGCTATCCCAGAGAAGTTAAAATGAAACTGGACTGGTGCAAGGAGGCAGAAGAAGAGGGAGACAGAAAAAGAGGTGGGAAGACAACATCCGAGAATGGACTGGTTTGACACTGAGTGAAGCCATGAGGGCTGCTGAGGACAGAGAAAGATGGAGCACACTGGTTAAATGATCGTCTGTGGTGCCCCAACGACTCTCGAGTTAATGGGATAGGATAGGACTGGTTTTGCAATGGAAATGTCCATTCCAAGTCAACTGAGTATCCAAAGTATTAAATATTGAACGTATGCATGATTATGTATGTGTGAAAGTCAAAAATTATTCATTTTATTGATGAAAATACTTTGTTTTAAAAAATCTTAAACTTGGTACACAAATTTTACCATATGCTTATTTTGTAGGCATTTGCCGTGTGCGAGTCGTTGTTGGAAGGCTACCCAGCCCAGAACTTCCTGATCCTGACTCTGGACACCATGACTCAGCTGGCCCTGAAGTCGCTGGTCAGCATCTCCTCCCACATCACGCGCCTGCTGACCATCTTGAACTCTGACCTCCGACACAGGGTTCACCTGACCTGCCTGCACAACCTGCAGCTGTTGGCGTGCCAAGGACCTCACCTGTGGCAGTCTGGCAGTGTGGAGGTAAGAGTCTAGGCTGGTAGTGCCCCGCTAGCTCGGTGGATAGTGAGCCAGTTTCCTATGCCGAAGGTCACGGGTTCAAACCCTGCATGGGGTGAATCTACTTGACTTAGGTAGGAGACTTTTCAAGACACTGAGGTTTTTCTCTGGGTACTCTGGTTTCCTCCCTCCCTTCAGTAATGGTGTTGGATGCAGTCAATATACATTTTCAAAAATAAAGGTGTATTTTTATTGAGACTTAACTTGTCTTTTCACAGGATCTCGCTGAGTTCACCATGAAGACCACGTCTGTTCGTCTGAAGACACAAGCTGTCAGCATCCTCAACGCTATCTGTGGGTCTGTGGCAGTCAAACTGCTGCCCTTCACCACGCGTGAGTAAAGCCCTGTATTGTTTCTATGGTAAAGAAGCTCTACGTGGCTTGGGTCTATTTTTTACCCTGTCGTGAGTGAAATAACCAATTCATAGTCTGTGAGTCCTAGCATGTAATTGAAATTTGCACAACCAATTATTTCCATTGACATGTTTGTCACGTTTCTTTGGAACTGTCGGACCAAAAAATACACACTAGTTCCGACCTGGTGCGTCTCTGAGGAGGGTCAGTTTGTCTGTACTGTAAACAAATTCCAGCTGGGAAGGTTTTGATATTAGACCTGTTTACCTTACGCCTTGAGTGTAATAAATGATGGTTTTGAAAGTTTTATTGCATAATTACACCTCTTTCCCTCGGATTCCTCTTTTCTCTGTCAGATTACACATTTAAAAAACTTAATCTGCTCCCCCCCCTCCCCCCTCCTATCCTCTCGCAAAGCTCCATATTAGGGCACATTTAGCCAAATGCCGCACTCAATCATACAAGGGCGTTTAGGCCTATATCACATCAGTGAGTGCTGCGGCTTTTGACTCTGAACGCAGCTAGTTTCAGGCATGCGCAATTCTTAACCAGCCTCGCTTTCAAATTTGACAGTTACGATCAAGAGGGCCTCCAGAGAGCATGAAACTGATTCTGACATTGTTTCAGTAGTGACAAAAAGGGCCAAAATTCATGTCGCCTAGAAGTACTGACTGATTGTTTTGGGCTGACTTGTTTTAACATGTGGTTTGATTTGGTAATGATGACATATTCCCCTTCTTTAGACTACACATTTCTACTGACAGGATTACACATGGGTTTGTTGGAGGGTAAACCGGTCTGTGATATCAAGGAATCTAGAGTGTGTTACACGGTTATAATCAATTCAGCCCCGATGCTTGAATCTTGATAAGTGTAACTCATATTCGTTTATCCATGCAGTCTGTTCACTCAGCAACAAGACAGGAGTCGTCATATGAACGTTTCCAACTTTAATTCAGCAAACATCAACAACTGCATACAAGATTGCTTTACAAAAATCACTACAGAGATCATCATCCTCACAAGCAGACAGTGCATTACTTATATAGTCTCTCTGCATTGGAGAATAAATTTGAACATTCCAGCCTGACGCAATAACACCCAATCAGAATAAAACTTGTCACTTGAATTATGCACTGTCTTACGTCAAACAAAAATTCTTTAGGTTAAAAGAATCTCTTAGCTATTACCAGACCTATCTGGAAGCTTCGGTTAATAATAAACAAGTAACTCCAGAAAATTCTCAACAATATTGACCGTAAAATTATCAACATTATACAGAGCTTCTTCTAGCAACAGCACAAAATCAAATCAAAGGTAAATAGAGGCTATCATGCATGCTTTGCAAAACAAAAATCTTTCATGCGCGTTTCTATCATAACAACGTGACACTTTCTGTAGAATTAACTCTATTGACTCACATGTGTGCAGCAATGCATGTCTTATGTATATTCATCCCAAAATTTAAAAAAATTCAGATTTTTGCAAATCTGCTTGAGATGAGTCTGAAGTAGTTTATACTGGGACATTTATTTTCTTGTAGAATATTGTAAAGAAGTTCCCACAGGAGCATGTGAATCCAATGGAATGTGCCCTTCTAGACTTAATAATTTTGGTGTGCAGAGCTCCCATTCATTGTTTAGAAAAAAACGCATTATGAATATGTTTTATTATTATCTCTGTTGTATGTATTGTTTAACGGCTTTTCAGTGAAAATGACATCACTTGTTGTTTTACAGTGGACAAGGTGTTGACTGTTGGGCGGCAGTTCTGCTATGACATCAGCCTTGGTCTGTGTGCCAAAGCGGTGAGGCTGATGACAGAACTAGCAAGGTCCAAACGTAAGGACAGTTTGGGGTAGTTTAGATTTTATAGCCTTGTCAGAAGCGGAAGTTTTTAATTTTGTGTCTGTGTTAACAAACAATTATGAGCTTGTTTGTGGGTCTGTATTTTAGAAAGGTGTTTGTGACAGAGAGAGAGACAGAGAGAGGGAGGGAAATAGGGGGAGAGGGTGGGGGAGAGGGAGGGAAAGAGAGAGGAAGAGAGAGAGGGAGACAGAGAGACAGACAGAGGGAGATTTAGATTCAGACATTTTATTTTATAACAAGGATGGAGACTTTAGGCTGTAGGCGTAACATGTGGTATTCACATTTTAGAATGTACACTTCTAACGCTACAGGTATCAAATAACAATAACATGTAACCACTTAGCAGCACCAAGTCAATCATAATAGTCTAACTAGGCCTATCTCTAACATGTAAAAATCTATACAATTCTCAGATCTTTGCATGACATGAAAAGACATTAAAGGGACCCACTTTGACCACACCTCCTCCACAGATCCTTTTAACATTCACAGTGAATGTTGCCCCACCAAACAAAATAAGCTTACAACAGTAAGGCACTCTTTCAAAAGTATAGTGATTTTGTCAATGAATACATTCCGTAGTGTTTGTGCCTATTAATAGCAAAGGGTAGCACACATTCTGGAGCTAAAATTAGCATCTACTCAAGCCAGTAAGAGACATAACCAGTAAAAAACAATGGCTCGTGATGTTTTTTCATTTTATGCAGAGGTGCCTACCGTACGCGCTGGCGCGTATTTTTACGAATTTTCAACATAAAATACAACAATACGAGCAATTCCTTAAAAATAAGCATTTTCGTGGTGTATCCCCCCCAAAAAATTTTTTTTCGCATGATTTTATATGTTTTGATCTGCTATTTCCTTTACTTGCTGACCCTAGAGCGCATGCGCAAAGTAAAATCTCGTGCGTGAGAGGTAGTGCGAGACTTTGTATCCGCCATTGTGCTAAACATGGTGTCGCGAAAGCGTTTACACGAGAGTGACGATGAGAGTGAGTCTGAAGAAAGCGGGTTAGGTTGCAAGTAAGCAAAGAGCTCGACAACATTTCTTACGCGAATACCGTGAACATTTTTGAGGAATAATCGAATCTTCGAAAGGAGTTCATTATGCTCACTGCAACAAAGAGTTCTGTATTGCTCTGCATACGACATTCAGCGACACTTAGCTTAGGTATTACGGACGAACATTTTATTTTGGTTCAGGATGTTTTATTTTGTTTTTATCATATAGTACAAACCTTTAAAAGATTAAAAAAAAATTAAATTGTTAAAATCGGTCAATATTAAGGCACTCATTTAACTGTTCGAAGTGGGTAACCCTCCCATAAAAATGAAAAGCGTTTTTCCCAAAAGTGGCTGAGGTGTCTAAAATTAATCCAAAGTGCATAAAAAGGCATTGTATTTACACAACAAAATGCAGAACACTCTAGTATGCTCAGAAAACAAAAAGTGTTGCCAGTTTCAGCAGAATGTACGAAAATAATGATGCATTTAAATATATTCATAATTCATTATTAACTAATTGTTGGACAATATGTAGATCTTTTGAAGGGGTTATGGAGTAAAATACAACACAAAAAATAATATATTAATGTGCATTTGTGACCATAACTTGTTGAGTTCTATATTGTTTCATGAGGATAAAAATGGTGAGCTGGAATTAGTATGAATTGATGTTTTGTGAATGTGGCAGTTTTCATGACAATAATTCTTTGATAAAATGTTGGGAGTTGCGCGAAATCTGACATTACACAAAATACCCATTTTTCATGCAGCCAGTACACAAATGGTCAGACTGGGGGGTGGGGGGGTGGGTGGGGGGGGGGGGGGGTAGGCACCTCTGTTTTATGTTAATAACATAGACCCTACCCTACCCCAAACACCAAAGAAGCAGACTTCAAGCTGCGTGGTTCACTCAGAAATAGGGTCAAAGGTCACATACGGCTGTGCAGTTAAAACAGGGGAAATAACTCCATGTCAGAATCGAAATGGAAAATTCAAATTTTAGCGGTTGGTTTGAGCAAAGAAAGCCCTGTTGAACATTGTTAATAACAATGTTTATTTTAGGATAAACACCTTTTTGCCAAAAGCAACCAAAGCCTCCAAATTGTGGCCTTTTAAAGTAAACAAATATATATATTTTTTAAATTAAGAGAGAGAAAGAGAGAGATGGAGTACATTTGCCAATTTATGTATATGGTCATATGAAACTATTTTGACGCGTGACACAGTTTTTCATGCATATACTATTAGCCTACTGTTGACTTCCTTACGAGTTCATGATGACAAAGATTGTGATAGTGTTTTATTTTGTTGAGCCTAATTTATATTAACTGTTATTGCTGTTATATTTCAGGTTTTGAAGAAGACATTAGCACAGAGACAGTGTCCTCTATACAGACCTTCCTCCTCATTTCTGGTAATGAATATGACGAGGGACGAAAGCACCTGAAGGTATGTGGTGGCTGACTGTATCAGTGTCGGTGTGCTTTTAAAGTGACCCACTTTGAACACGCCCTCCTCCACAGATCCAATTTGGCATTCACAGTGAGTGTTGCCTCATTGAACAAAATCAGCTGGCAGCTAAAAAGAACTCTTGGAAGCATAGTTGTATGTTTTTAAATTCAGTATTTTTGTGTGCCTGTTAACTCTTTCCCTGCCAATCGACGATATATAGTCGATCTGAGCCGCTATGTTTGTGCCAATCGACGATATATCGTCGATTTCAGTATTCCGTTTCGTTCCGTTTTTTTGCGCAGTCCAATCCAAGTTTTATTTTAACCAAAGAGAGATAACTCTTTCTACTTTCGTTCTCGATCGACACGCGCGTGGTTTCTTCAAATTGATTCGTTTTTAGAGTGTTTTTTGTGCATTTTACTAAGCATTGTGATGGACACAATCGACAGTGTGTCAAACTCTGCTAATAATCAATATAATTTCAAACTGTAAAGTGTATTTTGATCCTAAATAAATTTTCTTTCTGGTGTGTGAAGCTGATTCAGTGATTGGAATTATTCCTCCAGATTTTTTTTATCACTGTGGTATGTAGAAATTTTATTTTATTTTATCATTTCAAAAAGATCAACATGCTTTCAAAACACATATTTCAATAACATAATCAAATTAACATTTTTGTGTGTTTTTTCTTATTCTTCACTCTTTTACCTTTAATTTGATATGAAATATGTCTATTTAACAACTATTATTGAAAGAACAGTAGCTTAAATGCCTAAGGTACTGAACTTTCTTTCCGATGCCAGAGAAATGTCTGGCACAAACGTGGAAACATGCCTGGCAGGGAAAGAGTTAATAGCAACAGCTAACTACCTTCCTATCATTTAACATATCATCAAGTAGATCGTGGCTCCGTTCCAGAACAGAAATGTAAAATTCAAACTTTATCGGTAAGTTTGAGCAATGAACGCCTACTTTGTTTTATGTCATAAAATGTCAATCTTGGGCTAAACTCATTTTCAACAATGGTAAACTAAGCCTCGAGTTTGGTACCTTTTAATATTTGATAATAATTATAGTTATAATATAGTTATAATTATACTTATAATTAATAATAATAATAATAAT
Source organism: Oncomelania hupensis (assembly GCA_036898135.1). Classification (NCBI taxonomy): domain Eukaryota; kingdom Metazoa; phylum Mollusca; class Gastropoda; order Littorinimorpha; family Pomatiopsidae; genus Oncomelania; species Oncomelania hupensis. The sequence continues at coordinate 91,074,718 of CM072513.1, forward strand.
AATAATTTTAAAAAAATAATAATAATAAAAATTCATAATTAATATTCAAGAAGAGAAAGATGAAAAAGTGTTTATGACAATTGTTACAATGTTCCCCAGTGTCTTGTCAGAAATTGCACTTAGCATGCTGAAGTTAAAACACTTGGAGGAAGCTAGCTTAAATTAAATAGTTGTGAGCACAATTCTGTTTCTTCTTCTTCATTTGCCGCTTTAACTCGTTGGTAATTACCTGGTGACCCAGGCTATTCATCTCAGTAATGTATACTTTGGTCACAGGTATCACCATGGTTTAAAAAAAAATAATGTTGTTTTTGGCGTTTTATTACTGTATCTCTTTTCCCTCCCCTCTCGTCTCCCTCTCTTGAAATAAAAAACAAAATTCATTCATACGTAAAGTGCTGCATAATATAAATACGCACATATTATAAGACTAACTTGTCAGCTACTATAAATCTTGACTTTGTTTGGGACAGATTTTAGCCACACAATTTGTACCTATCCTATCCTATCCCGAAACTCGGAGGTCGTAGGGGCACCACAGATGATCGTTTAACCGATGTACTCCATCTTTCCCTGTCCTCAGCACCCTAATTGTTTATTTCAATGTCAAACCAGTCCATTCTCGAGTGTTGTCCTCCCACCTCTTTTTCGGTCTCCCTCTTCTTCTACCTCCTTGCACTGTGCCTTGCAGGATGATCTTTGCAAGACCTGATTATCTGGTGACGTGGCCATACCATCGGAGTTTCCGTTTTTTCACCACTGTGAGCAGGTCATCGTGTTGTCCAATGGCTTGTGTGATGGTCTGTGGGACTTGGTCGTTGGTGATGTGCTGGTGATATACGTTACACATTATTAAGAGAAGCATGGGTGGACAGACCATCACCCAAGCCATTGGACAGCACGACCACTTGCTCACAGTGATGAAGAAACTCTGATGGTATGGCCACGTCGCCAGAGCACCAGGTCCTACAAAGATATCATCCTGCAAGGCACGGTGCACGGCAGCAGAGGAAGAGGGAGACATAAAAAGAAGCGGGGAGACAACATTTGAGAATGAACTGGCTTGACACTGAATGAAGCCATGATGGTTGCTGAGGACAGAGAAAGTTGGAGTACGCTGGTTAAACAATCATTTGTGGTGCCCCAACGACTTTTGAGTTATGGGATAGGATAGGATAGGAAGGGTGGAAGTTGGGAGGAAAAAAGGATGGTGTTGTAGTCTGTCAAGTCCATGTAGTTGGCTTTTAACTTCTGAAGAAGCATTTTGGCAAAATACCTGTATTGACAACAGTTTTTTAGTCTGATGTCTTTTTTCTCCTTTTCTTTTTCTATGTAACTATCTTGAAATAGGGTCATGTATTTTGTGTTGTGCTTGTAGTTTGTGCTGAAGGCGGCAGTGGACATGTCGCAGTTTGACGCATCGGTGTCCACGGTGTTTGTGGACACGCTGTCCTCCATGCTGGAGAGCTCTTCAGGCAAGTCCCGTTGCTCAGCTTTTGGTTGCGGATTGCCTTTGATTGCAAAATAAACCCTTTGTGCTGTAACTTTTGTAACTGACATTGGGATTAATAATAATAATAATAATAATAATAATAATAATAATAATAATAATAATAATAATAATGGATGCTGTACCAGCCTTATTCCTTATTCCTAAATCAAGCTTAACATTTCAATGGTAACCAAGTAACCAATATAAGATACTCACGTGTTTCACACACACTCCCTGGCAAATAGCAAACACACATTCATCACTCAAGTATGTGGTGAAAAAGCAAATTGCTGTTAGAAAACAGAAAGGAATTGAGATTTTACATATTTGAAAATTTATTAAGCTTGACTGACAGTCTAACAAAACTTTCAAACAAAATTTCATCTTCCCGAAGCAGCTTGCCCTTTACCCAATGCCCAGTGTCTCAGTTCCGTGTGAAAGCTTGCATACTAACGAGTAATTTCTCAAGAGTGGTTTCTTTACCCAGGTGACGCCATAGAGGCGGTGTGCGAGTGCCTGGCAGCAATTGGGGACAAGAATCCCGATGCCCTGCAGCCTGCGTCGCAGACCTTTCTGGCCTGCCTGGATAAATGGAGCGATGGCGATCTGGACAGTAAGGACGTCCAGGTAAAGTAGTCTCTGTAGCCAGCAGGAGAGTCCTCCAGTTTAACTCTTAGCGTCCTATAAAGTTTTCTGTACATTTGCGCCTATATCCCGTAAGGATTTCAAGTTTATTGCAATAAATTGGGTTATGAATTTGAAAAAATTGCAGAAAATTTATTTATTGTCACATTAACTTCATATTTTAGGATATGTTTACAAAATGGTTATTCTATGTACCCAAAGAACCATTTTGACTTTAGTACTATTTTTACCTGTTGGAATCTTGTAATTAATTCATAATGACAGGTATTTTACGGACTATGTTAATAAAACAACAACAAGACAGTGTGGATTGCATGTGAATGTGTGCACAGTCAGTCAACACAGATAAGAAAACTCACTCTGGTTGTCTACACCAAGTCCTTGTGCTCTTTCAGCAATAAGCTCATCAATAAGGTTACAAAACTCACTATTACTGTCGGAGCTATCCCCTGCCATCATGGCCGAAAATTTCGCAAACTCAAACCTCAAACAAAATCGTTAAAAAAGTTCACAAAACCACGTCAAACTTGCGAAAACGATAGCGGAAAACACACGGGAACCTTTCCGGAAGTTGACTAAACCTTCTCTCACGCACAGGAGAGTTCCTATTTCCTGTGATTTACTGACTAAAAGGTGCACTAACGAGGCGCTGTTTACCGCGCTTCAGGATTATGGGCGAGGCGCGCATTACCGCGCTATAGGACGCTAAGAGTTAAGGTTAGTCTCCACCACACCTTCCCCAAAGTCACTGCTTGGGGTTGGTATTGTGTGGTGAGCCTGAGGTTGGCTTATTCTCACATGTAAACTGCTGCACTGGGAAAATAACACTCTCATTCAAAAATCTCAATCAGAGGGTGGCGGGCGTGGCGCTGTGGGTTAGTCATGGGTTTCCTGTGCCAAAGGTTGCGGGTTCGATTCCTGCAAAGGGCGAATTTGTGTGACTTAGGTTGGAGACTGTTCAGGTCACTGAGGGTTTTCTCCAGGTACTCCGGTTTCCTCCCGTCAATAGTGGTATTGGATGCAGTCAATGTAAAATAAAAAAAATTTTAAAATAAAAAAATTCAGTGTCCCTTCCGTTTTCCAATAGCGACCTCCCTGCCTTTACACCACATGTTTGAGCGATGGATGTGTGTGTGTGACAGTGGGTGAAACATGTGAGCGTGTATGTTGTGTACAGATCTCCGTGCTCTGAACCTGATTGGTGATTTGAGGAAAAGCGCGAACATAGAATCCAGTATTATTATTATTATTATCTCACTCTCGCCCATCCCGATCCTTCCTACACACTGCTGTTCATAAGCGGTACTTTCAGGCTAGGGCTAAAAATAACCCTTGTGCTGTCCCTTATTGCTGGCTGAACTGCTTGTAGCCAGTTCCGAGACGCTGGCTGTGCATGGGTTTCGTACGGCATGGCCTGCTGGCGTGGCTAAAAATAGTGAAAGTTTACTTTCAGTGAAGGAAGTTTCAGCCGTGTACACTATCCCACGCCTGGTACAGCTATTCCAAGGGCAGTAATTCACCCAGTGGCTGTATTAGGTGACCTGTTGAACAGTGGGACATTTTGCATTAATTTTCGCAGTGGTCAGATACACGCAAATTAATGAATAGATCAGCAAATAGTCGTTTCTTAACACGAATAAGCCATTTTATAAGTTTTTGCGCCTCTATTTTGATCTTGATCTCAACACACTTTTAATGATGTCCTCAGTGCTGTTACTACCGGAGTCTTCATTTCTGAGCTGAGGTTACTTATAGCCTGTTTTTTGTGCAAACTCTCCTTTTTTCTCTCTTCTTGCAGGTCCAGCTTTGCACGATCATTTTCCAAGCGGCGGGGCATTTAAAGCTCGGGCAGGACGATCAGAGGTTGGTGCAGCTAGTGGTGGACAAGTCGGGCCTGTGGCAGAAATACCGTATCGGTCGCCAAGCCATGCGCTACGGCCAGTACGCTTTAGCGGACACCGTTTTCTCTGATTTAGCCTACAAGGTACAGAGGTTCATTCAGTTGCTGATATTAGAGTTGTTTTATGACATTTTTTTATGATTTCATACAAGGAATTGTGCATACTCTCTCTCTCTCTCTCTCTCTCTCTCTCTCTTTCTCTCTCTCTCTCTCTCTCTGTCTCTGTCTCTCTCTCTCTCTCTCTCTGTCTCTGTCTCTCTCTCTCTCTCTCTCTCTCTCTCTCTATCTCTCTCTCTCTCTCTCTCTCTCTCTCTCTCTCTCTCTCTCTGTCTCTCTCTCTCTCTCTCTCTCTCTCTCTCTCTCTCTCTCTCTCTCTCTCTCACACCCCCAAACCTATTTTATGTGATCTTCTCCATCTTTGTTTCTATCTCTCTCTCTGTCTCTCTTTCTCTCTCTCTCTCTCTCTCTCTCTCTCTCTCTCTCTCTCTCTCTCTCTCTCTCTCTCTCTCTCTCTCTCTCTCTGTCTCTCTTTCTCTCTCTCTCTCTCTCTCTCTCTCTCTCTCTCTCTCTCTCTCTCTCTCTCTCTCTGCCTCTCTCTTTCTCCCTCTCTGCCTCTCTCTTTCTCTCTCTCTCACTCTCTCTCTCTGCCTCTCTCTCTCTTTCTCTCTCTGCCTCTCTCTTTCTCTCTCTCTCTCTCTCACTCTATCTCTCACTCTTTCTCTTTCTCAATCTCTCTCTCCTTGTCTCTCGCTCTTGACTAAACATATTTTATCTGATCTTCTCCACCTCTGTTTCTGTGGTCCTGATTTGGCTCGTAGCAGTCCACTGGACCCTATACGCATTGAATATCTAACCTAATCATCTCTGTTTCTATCTCTGTCTCTCTCTCAATCTCTCCCTCCCCCTCCCCCCTTTTCTCCCTCCCTCCCTCTCTCTCTCTCTCTCTCTCTCTCTCTCTCTCTCTCTTTCTCTCTATTTCTCTAAAATACACCGAACACAAACACACACATAAACACATAAGTACCTGAAAAATGAAGGTTTTGTTTAAAGTCGGTGGTCAGCTATATCCAAAATGGGGTTGACAGAGTTTTATCAGTAGATGACGAGCTTTTTTATTTCTATGTTGTGTCTGTCTGGTTGCAGGTGGCATCAGAACAGTACTACAACTGGTTCCTAGGACTTCGCCACGCGTGCAAAGCGCAAACCTGTTTGCAAGACCTCGATTCCAAAAACACTCTGCCTCGCCTTGCAGACGCCATCGACAGCTACCAGCGCTCTCTGGTTTCCTTCAAGGTCAGTGGATCAGTACAATACAGCACAATTACTGCCTAAAAATACAGTGGATCAGTACAATACAGCACAATCACTGCCTAAAAATACAGTGGATCAGTACAATACAGCACAATCACTGCCTGAAAATAATACAATAGCACACAGCAGCTCAATGCCTATGTGAGCAGCAACCCCTTGGGGTCATGAGCAATCTTGTCACTGTAGATTGTTCTAACCTATAAAGGGAATAGTGAAAGCCCCAGTTGAAAACCTGTCTTGCCTTTGTAGGCATGACTACTTCACTGCGGCAACAGTTCCCCCCGTTGGAGTGCCGGGGGTTTCAGTATAAATAGTATCCCCACTTTCTGGAAATTTAGTGCTTTAAATTCCCACTGTCGCTGTCTTCATCATTTGCTCTTTCCCATTCCTGATCTGTCTTATCACTCTTCTATACTTTCTTCTTCTTCGCTAGATCAATGACCTACCTTTTTTCTTGAAAACTCTTCCTGGACAAGACTCCTTGTTTGTGTATGAGGTCTGTTGGATCAGCTTGGGAGTGTTGGACGCTTTCTGCCGGGTGGTCACTAGGGCTTCCTATGATTGTATTATTTCGCACTATAGGCATTTTATATGTATGTGTTTTTTTGATGATTTATAATGATGGTTGTATTCTATTTTGTTTTTGTAACCGGGGTGTTCGCGTAGTTGAGGTCAACCCTCAGCCGTCCCCCGCGTGGGATGTCTTTATTGTAAAGTGACTGGCCGGTGGAGGGCATTCAATTTTCCCACTAGGGTTGTTTCGGCAGATCTTTTATGCGGATCGGGGGTTGTCCGGTCCTGATTTGGCTCAGAAGAGTCCGCTGGACCTAAAGCAACAATAAATCAATCAATCAATCAATCATGTGAGCAGCACTCTTAGGTTCTCCCACATTTTGCTGGCTGTGGGCTATTTATAGCTTGCCTACACCCTCCCTTTCAGTGAAAGGAAAGGAAAGAAGAGCACCGGTGAAGCTATTTATAGCTAGCCTGGCTGAACTAACTTCAAAACCTAAAAGCTTTGGTTGAGTCGTCGATTACTTCCTGAGTTGTGTACAGTCGCTTAGCGACGCTTCCTTGATTTGTAGACCTTCGTTTCATGACGCAAAATTGAGAAAAAACCGTCACAAAAACACGCACTGTGCTGCATTAGAGCGCTGACATTTTGCTTTACCTTATTCCCAATAACCCTCAATAACCCTATTCCAAACAGCAAGTACTAGAAAGAACAGTAAGCTGTGTACGGACCGCAAGATTAACGGTAAGGTTACGAGACCGATTTATCGGTCTTTCGGGTTCAAGAGGTTAAAGGGACCCACTCATTCCAAAGTATAGTTATTTGGTAAATCAAGACTGCTTTGAATCCTGATTGCCTTTGTTAAATATTTGAGTAGTAGTAGTAGTATTACTGTCATCATCATCATCATCTACTGCAGTTGTTACTGGGCTACGAGCAACAAATCAGCCTGGTTAGTTTGCAGAACCATTATCCTCCACTTGGTAACATCATCGTCATTATCATCATTATCCACTTCTTTTCTCACAGGCTGCAGCATCGCCAGTCTTCCCGCTGGCATTCCAGAGCGACTACGTCAAACTGCGTACGGCCTGGCTGTCGTCTTTGCGGCTGCTGCTGCTGACTTGCAACACGTTCAGCTCCTCACCCCCGCCTGCCATCGCCACTGCCCAAGCTTCATCTAACGGCCATGACGGGCAGCGCTGGGCTCAAGTCATACAGCAGGTAGAGTACAATACAATACAATACAATGCAATACAGTTACAGTACAACACATCATAATACAATACTGTACAATAAATACAATACAACACAATATGATCCCTGTGGAGGTGCCAGGAGTTTAGGTACAAATAGTATGCCCACTTTGTGGAAATTTAGTGCTCTAAATTACCACTGACGTTCTCATTTTGTTCTTTCTCGTTTCTACTCTGTTCTATCAATTTTGTCTCGCCTTCATATTGGGCATACTTATGTCACCCACAGTTTCCATTTAAAAGGAGAAGAACCACCATGGTGCTTTGCATGTGATCAATCCTTTTCCGTTCGCCATTTCATGTCTGAGTGTGCTGATCTGATAGAGGAAAGAGAAACATATTTTGGTTCAATACCTTTCAAAGAGATTTTTAAAGTATGTAATGGTCAACATCTGTTTCAATTTTTACATGATGTTGGTTTGTTTTATCGCATATAAATCATATCGACATGTTTTGTTTAGTTTGGATTTTATTCATTGGACTGAATTTAGTGATTTGATTGAAGAAAGAGAACATATTTTTAATACATCAGTTTTAAAGAAGACTTTTAAAGAGGTGTCATGTGAAAGTTTGTTTGAGTATTTAAGTGTAACAGGCTTGTTTTTTAAGATTTGAAACATTTTATAATATTTTAAGACAACGTCTCTCTGGTCCTGATTTGACTCGGAAGAGTCCGCTGGACCTAAAGCAATAATCTTGTATTGTATTGTTCTATCAATCTATTATCTTTATCGCTAGACCAGTCACCTACCTTCTTTCTTGAAAAATCTCCCCAAACTCCAGATTTGTGTGTGGGGGTCTGTTGGGTCAGGTGGGGGGGATATTGGACACTTTCTGCCAAGTGGTCACTAGGGCTTTCTATAGTATTATTATTTAGCAACTAGGGCGTTTTCTAGGTATACGTTTTGTTAATACTTTATAATGAGATTTATATTCTATTTTGTTTTTATAAGCGGGGGTTTGATAAATTAGAGTACAGCCTCAGCGTCTCCTGCATGAGATGCCTTTATTGTAAAGTGACCCGCTGGTGGAGTGCCTTCAGTGTTACTGTTAGAGTTGTTTCAGGAGATGGGCGAGTCCTCTTTCAACCAAGTTGTGGTCCCGATTTGGCTCTTTGCAGTTCACTGGACCCTGCAAACAATGACTAACTAACTAACTGTCCTGACTCAGTTTTCTAAACCTGTAATAATAAGGTTTCCAAGTCTGTTATATAGGGTGGAAGGAAGGTGAGAGAGACTAAATAAATTAAAATTTGTACCTAAGTTTGCAAATAATGTGATTTCAATACATGCATTGTTTTGTTAGTTTTGCTTCGTCACCCTAAACTGGTCAGGAAAACGCTGTGCGCGACTCTGACAGTGTATAAGGGTCTGTCCTACCACCAATTTTGCGTGTTCTCCGTTTCAGCTGGAGAAGTGCGTGGACAAGCTGCACGAGACAGGACAGAAGATAGCGGCGCTGTACTGGTCATCTTTCGACGCTGACCCTATCTCACTCGCCAACATCACGCTGTATCCGTTTTATTTAAGTGCAGAATGAAGGCTAGGTTACTTCCCCTTTCTGTTGCTAAGCCAGAGTACGATCCCTGTGGAGGTGCCGGGAGTTGTTTTTTTAAAAAGTTTGTCTGTGGCATATAGAGTTTTTTTTTTCATGAGGACTTCCTTCAGGCATCTTCTTTGGCTGTTGTAAATCAGCCACTTGATTTCCTGTAAGCCAGGACAACATGAGAACCCAGCGAAATAGCAATCTGCATCTATACAGCACAAGTCCACACACTCCAACCATTTGCACAAGACAAGGGGAGATAAGTCTTTCCTCGTCATTCTCTCATGTCCCCAGGGGATAGCATTTAATAAGGATTTATATCCCAGGATACTGTCACACTTCAAGCTGCGTGATTCACTCAGAAATAGGGCCAAAGTGGCACAGCTGTACCTTAAAACAGTGGAAACAACTCCCTGTCAGACCCCAAATTGAAAGTTTAGCGGTTGGTTTGATCAACAAAAGACCGCTTTATCATTGTTTAATGTAATAACAATGCGGATTTTAGGGTAAACCTGTTTTGGCCAAAAAGTAAACAAAGCCTTTGAACTGGGTAACGTGTTAGTTATGTTCCTTGACGTTGCTTAGCTTGCAGCAAGGCTGTGACTGCATCAAGTCTGCCATCACCACTATCATCTCCACTGTCCAAACTGGGTGAGTGCACATGAAAGGCAGGACGAGAGCTTGTCTTCAATGTCATGATGATAATGATGACAATGATGAATATGATAAGGATAGTGATGACCATCATGTTGACAATAGTGCTGATGATAATGATGAGGATGAACATGATGATAATGATTATGGTGATGATTATAGTTATAATAGTGAAGAACATCATGATAATGATAAACATGGTGATGATGATGGTGATGATGATGATGGTGACCATGCGTTGAGGTTTTGTGTCTTTACTTAAAATGCCCAGAAATGTTAAATCAACGGTATTACACACATATCAATAGTTGATTCAAGCTGGATGCTTCAATCTTGATATGGGTAACTCGAAATCATTTATCCACGCAGCCTGTTCACTCAGCAACAAGGCAAGAGTCGTCGTCTAAAGTTTTCCAACTTTATTCAGCAAACACCAACAACTGCATACAACGCTTTCCAAAAATAATTACTTTTTCAAGCAGACCATACATAGCATCTAGTAAAGCTTGGAGAATTCAAGCATGACGCAATAGCACTAAATCAAAATAAAACTCCTCACCGGAACTATGCACTGTCCTATGTCATAGAACATTCTTCATTTTACAAGCTATCGCCGGATAGATGTGGAAACTTCGATCGATAATAAACAAGTAATTCCAGAAAATTCTCAATGATTGTATAACCATATCAATCGACGAAAATTATCAACATATATAAAGCTTGTTCTATTAACAGCGCAGAATCAAATTTAAAAAATGAATACAGGTTATCATCATATGCTTTGCAAAATAAAATGATCAGAACTGTAGTTCGCTTATCAATCGTAACAAACGGTTGACTTAGCTATTGCTATCCCACACCTTGTTTCTGGCTACATTAGTGTTACAATTTCAATGGTTTATGCCCCGTCTAAATGTTGCTCAATATTGGTCGACTGTAGCTGCAGTTGTGTCCCTTGGCCTTCTCTCTCTCTCTCCCACACAGCCGTTGGTTGTTGGTCATTATTCAGTTGTGTGTGTATTTGTTTTCCCTCTCCCACTCCAGACAATGTACGTCGGGCGAGCGGCAGTATCTAGGTCATCTGGGTGGCAGCAGCAACCCTCGCTCCATGCAAGGCGTCTTGCACAAAATCTCCAACGACCTTGACATGCTGCTTCCGGAAAATATCACCACCAACTCCACTTTCAATTACAAAGTATGGTAGTTCTGTCTGCTTGGTTATGAATGGTACTGGGTGGTGACTCTGTTGATAGGTTAAACACAGATACATGTATTTAAGTTTCATAATTTGGAATCAAAAGTAACTATTGATGGTAACCTTTATCAAGGCATAGCTTCTCGCTTAATTGCGAACAATTAAAGGATTTAATAACCCTTTTGATTTTGTATGCAGAAATAAAGGTATCGTAATTTCTGGGCTACAAGCACAAAGCACAACTTTTTGTTGTTGAAATGTGACCCTTGCGCCTTATCGGATGGTAGAACCTTAGCGGGGTACAAAATAGAATAAAATTAATCAAATGACCAACCGCTGAAGGTCTGACCACAACTCGCCTGTTCCTGGACTTGCAAAACACCAGGCAACAGACAGCAGCTCGTCACAATTGGCACTACAATTTAGCTCCGCTGTTACTTCTTGCCTCAAAAAATACCAGCTGTTTTGGTGGAAAAACTACAGCTTTTCTGACGCTTTGTAAATGGGGTGTCGGATAGTGCAGTGGTTGGAGCACTCGCTACTGTGTCGAAAGTGAAGCACCGTCCGGTGCGGTTAGCACTTGGATGGGTGACCGCTAAGGTGTGAAGCGACAAACAACAACGCCCCCAGTTGACTCAACTGTGATTGAGTACCTACTCTCTTGAGGGTGGGGAAGGTAAAGCAGCGAGGGAGAGAGTTGGGCATCACCCTCATTACGCTGGCCCAAGATAAGTGTGATCTCCAACATCACGCTCCCCTACGGCCACAAGGCTATGGGACTACCTTTACCTTTTTTTTTTTTGTAAATGAACACAAAAAACAATGATCTTGGGTTGTTATTTCTTTTTGGGTTTTTGTGCATATGCACCTTATCTGATGTATGTCCAGTGTCTCGCCACGGATTAAAAATACAAGTTTTTGAAAAATTAGAGAATGCCCTGGGTCGCCTTATATGCTGGAAAGATAATACGTACGTTTTAAAAGGTTGGAGAGGATCCACCCCCCCCCCCCTCCCCAATTCAGTGATGATGATGATGTGTGAGGTCTTGACAATGGGGTTGAGCGCACTAATCGGGCGTTGTTCGTTGTTGATCAAAGTGGGCATGTGACTAGGTGAGTACATTGCAGTTGATCGACTTCCTGAGGACTTCTGCCAAGGCCCTGGTGCAAGCCAACCTCACCTTCCCACGCTTCTTCTTCCAGACCCTACAGTCTACAAACATCAAGGTCAGGACCTGACGCTTGGTTCTGTATTTTGATATTTTTTGGTTTAGTTTTAAAAAAAAGATTGTTTTTGTTTTGTTGGTGTGTCAAATTGTTGAATGTTTCGTTGTTGAATGTTTCATTGTTGGATGTTTCATTGTTGGATGTTTCATTGTTGAGTGGTTTATTGTTGAATGTTTGTTGAATGTTTCATTGTTGAATGTTTCATTGTTTGGACTTGGATTACCAGACATGCCTGCTGTTAAGGTACAGCCATATTTAGTACGGAAAATCAGTGAAATAAACAGTGTTCCGGAAGTACGGATTCTATTCGCCTGTTCTGGTCGGCAAATTTCCTTCCAAAACTACAAACGAAAGTCTCTGATTTTGCGTGTCCGTCAGAGCACAGACAGCACATTTCCCTCCCGGCTTGGCAAGGAGTAGTTACACACTTCTTTTGCATGCCTCGTGCATGCATTCACACACACCACGCGTACACCACACACACAAAATCATTGAATAAAAAGTAAAACTGGCTTACATTCCACAGATACACAAGTTCCCCAACCATCCAGAGTCAGTCTAGTCACAGTGAGACACATATATTGTTCTAAAGGAAATATTAATAAGAATGTGTGATTACGAGAAATATGACAAAGTAATGTATCACCAAAAGCTAAGCATTTTGATGAAATGAAAGCACAACAGACAAACGAAATACACAACAAGAAACATTTTATATATTTTACAAAATTACTATTGTTGACACGGGTTTGCGCTTGTTATCATCCGCAGCTGGCTGTGACGCCGAAGTCCAACAGCGGCGAGCCCATCCCCTGCAACAACAACCAGAACAAGGTGGTGAAGGTGGAGGGCGTCATTCAAAGAGGAGAACGGCCGTCCGTCTTCCGCTCGCCCAAGTCCATAAGCGTAACTGTCACCACCAATGTGATTAGCCGCTCTGTACCAGCTTCTGCTATGAAGGTATCGACTCCTTGTTGACGCTCCGGGGAGCTCTGACGGTCTCGACTAGCTTGAAATTTATTTTTGTGGCGAGACAGATTGTACCCTAATGCAAGGGAAATTAATCACTAAACTTTTACCATTTTCCAACCCGAGTGGTTTCCCCTTAGAACTCGGTATTGCTGTTTATGGTTTAGTTTGCAGTTAATGGACAGAACTGTGCTAGCATTTGGTGGTGTTTTTTTACGACAAGTTTACACGATTATTGTTTGTTTTGGGAACAAACTGAAGTGAGGACAGGGCTCACAACTGTCTGTAAATATTTTGGGATGTATTTGAACTCGTCTATGACATGGACAACTGCAGTAAACGACAAAATAAAACAACAGCCTCTCTTTGTGACCAAATGTTTCATTCATCAGATTTTTTGTTATTTTGAACGTTTACATACATATTTTGATGGCATGTGAGCAAAACACATATATTATTACTAGTTAGGGCTAGAAAGTACACATGATAGCCTTTCTCACCGTAGATAACATTACTATATAGGTCATTCAGACGGTCTTCAATGATTTTTTTTTAAATGTAAAATTATGTGGGGATGTCATGGTTTGGGCAGGCCAGGTTAACTCATCTTCAGACATATTGGTTTTTGTCATGAAAGATTTTCAGCGCATCTTCGCCTCATATCGCAGTGGACAACAAGCTTTGGATATTATTGTTGATATTAATGAAGTGGAATTATGGAATGGAAATAAGTGCAGAGAAGACCAAAATGATGACCAACAACACCAATGGCATCAACACGGACATCAAAGTCCAAGGCCAATCCCTTAACACAGTGCATAGCTTCAAATATTTAGAAGCCATTGTATCAGACAATGGGTCCCGACAGGAAGTCCTCTCCAGGATCGCACAAACAACTGCTGCCCTGACAAGGTTGAAGCCCATTTGGAAAGACATGACCATCAGTCTACATTCCAAAGTAAGACTGCTGCGCTCCCGTGTCATCTCCATCTTTCTATATGCTTGCGAAGCATGGACCCTCACAGCAGATCTCCAACGAAGAATACAAAGCATGGAGATGAGGTGCTACAGAAGACTTCTGGGCATTTCCTATACCCAACACATCACCAACGATACCATCACACAAGCCATTGGACAACACGATGACCTGCTCACAATGGTGAGGAAACGGAAACTCCGATGGTATGGCCACGTCACCAGATCATCAGGCCTTGCAAAGACTATTCTGCAAGGAGGTAGAAGAAGAGGGAGACCGAAAAAGAGGTGGGAGGACAACATTCGAGAATGGACTGGTTTGACACTGAGCGAAGCCATCAGGGCTGCTGAGGACAGAGAAAGATGGAGTATGCTGGTTAAACGATCATTTGTGGTGCCCCTACGATCTCTGGGTTACGGGACAGGACAGGACAGGACAGGATTAATGAAGTACCAACAGTATCCAGAAGGAGAAGCAGGATCCTTCAGATGAGAGAATAAACCCTGAGGGCTGGTCTGTCTGTCTGTCTGTCTGTCTATCTCGGGCATAAACACATTCCAGCACAGACTTTTTAAAATAAAAAAAAAAGAAGAAAAAAAAATCCTTCTGCTGCTGTCAGGGTTGCCAACCACTACGGAATTTCCGTAGTTTACTCCGGAAATGAATACGCGGCTACGGAGCTACGCAAATCAAAAATTTACTAAGGAAAGTCAATTTTCGACGATAGTATTACAGTTTTAACGAGTTTTATTGAGCGCCTGTGCCTCCCGTAGCACCTCAAGGTCACGGTCATTCGGTTTACGTGCACGGTGTAATAGATCACGCTCCCAGTGCATGTTAGGAAATTCGACCAATCGCCGTGAAGTGGTTTTGCAAACGGCCAATCGGTGCACAAAACCTCGACCTTTCTGTGACACTTTCGTTTCCCGGTCACGTTCTACAGCGCGAGAAGAAAAGTTTGTGTGCGGCGTATTTTGAATCCATGATGCCAAAAAGAAAGAAAACTAGCGATGAAAGCCCAGAAAAAAAGAAGAGGACAGCAAATCAAGAGTACAGGAAAGAGTATTCTGAAAAATTTCCGTGCATCACTGCGTCATTGAGATCACACGATGTGACGCGACACGTGAATGGCAACCGTCACAAAAGTCGTTGCCCTGATCCAGAAAAGTTAGTCCCTGTTCAGTCGGTAGGCACCTTCTTCAAGCCTGATATGGATCTCTCAATAATTCGTGCGGAAACACTCTTCACGACCTTCGTTGCAGACTGTGTATGCATGTCTTCGTTTAAAAAAAATGCGAGGACGTATGGCTACTGAAAATGTCATAAAACTACTGAAATTCAGAATTTTTACTACTGAAAACTTTTTGGGGGGGGTTGGCAACTCTGCTGCTGTCCTGGGCTTGTAAGAGCCAGTAAAACAAACCCAACCAGCAAACACTAGGTCTCTTCTCCCCCATCACTGGTTCAGTTGTTCTGGGCGTCAGACAGTGTGCCTACGGAAGCAAGAGGGCGCCTCAGCGTAGGGGGAGTGGGATGGGTGGAGGAGAGGGAGGGGATCCCTGGGAGGGCACGAGTTAGGTCCTGTATGGACCAGGTCCGTGAGCAGCTCTTGTGCGGGATAACAACGATGCTGGATGCAGTCAGCCTAAAATGTCTTAAAATAAAATTGTGGTTTCCTTTGGATCTTGTAATGGCGATCTTCTTGCCTTTACTGCGCACGTTTGAATGGTAGTGTAGTGTATTTGGTTGTGTATGCCAGGGTGTGTCAGACGTGTGAACTGCTATGGTGGTACAGACGGCGCGTTTTGAGCCTTGGTTGGTGATTTGGAGAAAAGTGCGTCTATAGCATCCAGTGTTGTTATTATTATTAGTAGTAATAGCAGCAGCAGTAGTGGTAGCAATAGAAGTAGTAGCAGCTGCACTAGTAGTAATAGTAGTAGTAGTAGCAGCTGCAGTAGTAGTAATAGCAATAGGAGTAGTAGCAGCTGCAGTAGTAGTAAAAGTAGTAGTAGCAATAGGAGTAGCAGCAGCAGCAATAGGAGCAGCAGCAGCAGTAGTAGTAGCAATAGAAATAGTAGCAGCAGCAGTAGTAGTAGCAATAGAAGTAGCAGCAGCAGTAGTAGTAGCAATAGGAATAGTAGCAGCAGCAGTAGTAGTAGCAATAGGAGCAGTAGCAGCAGTAGTAATAGTAGTAGTAAAAGCGCTACATAAGAATGATTCATACAATAAATGTTCAACAGGGGGAGAAGATGGGGGTGCAGCTGTCACAAGTGGTGGAACCACACAACGAGTATTTCGGCACCAGCTTCATCCTCCCTTTCCCTGTCCTGGGCCTGCACAGCGTGGCCATTGAGGCGGCCATCATCGACAAGAACGGCGCCACCTGGAGGATGGGGCCTGGCGCCAGGTCCACCCTCACCATCCGGTCGTCGGACCCGAACCACATCCCAGAGCCGCAAAAGCCTCAGCAGCAAGGGTCTAGGACGGCCGCGTCAGTGTTGGCCCGAGACGGGCACCCTGCCGCGGCGGGCGTGTCCAGCTTGCTGTCTTCCATACATCGGTGATGGGTACATTGATTGTTCTGTTCCTTGTGCTGCTGTTTTGTCGGTATTATACTAGAGGTCTCGCATACAGAGCTAGTGAGCGACTGAGGCCTAGGAACAGGGCCGTACAGAGAAGGCATGGATGAGAGAGAGAGATCAAGGGCTTTGAGTATTATATAATTAGTACTTTTCTTGCCCCAACATTTATTTCCATTCAATATTTTATGTGGGTTTTTTTTCAAGCTTTATTTTATTATGTTATTGGTATATTTATGTTATTTTGTTATTATTTTTATTGCAAGTTCTATAAGGAATATGGGCTTTGCCCTTCTAGATTATTTTTATTGTATGTTTCTTTTCAATTCTATTTATTGGTGTTTTTTTATGCTTGTACAGTTGTAGCGTTGATTTCCCAAGTTATAGTTTTAAGTTTTACTTTGTTTCATCCCACGTGGAATTCTGATGCTTGTGAAATACTGTCACATTGCACGACATCTCAGTTTTGATTGGATGTGAAATGCGGTCACACTGCAAGATAACCGAGTTTTGAATGCCTATGAAATACTGTTATATTAAAAGATAACTATGTACAGTATTACTATTACATGCTGGTCTGAAATGTTGTGACTTTGTTGCATGCTTTGTCAAAAGAGAAAAAATGTTTTTAAATTAACTTGTGTTGATCTAAGAAAAATATTAAACAGTAAGATTAGAGTGTGTATGAGCGTGTGTGTGTGTGTGCGTGTGTGTGTGTGTGTGTGTGTGTGAAGTTCATGTACTTAAAATAGAACAGTCATGCGATTTGAGTTGAGTGTCGTGAGCCTTGTGCTGTTTGATGAAACGAATATTTCTGACATTATAAGCATTGCATTAATATGAAGTACGTATGTGTTATTATTGAATGTGGTTTGTGCTCCGCAGATCGGGGAGGGGCAGATGGGTATTTGGTATAAAAATAAAATCAACAAAACACCATGCATGCACAAGCACACGCACAAACAGCACCATTATGAATGGTCAATTATAAAGCTCCCAAAAGAAAATTATTTTGCAGACTGAATGTATTACAATCCTCAGGGGTGGGAATTGCTGAAGTGAAAAATAAAGGAAACTAGGGGGGTCCGGGGGCATGCCCCCCCGGAAAATTTTCAAAATCAAGAACAAAATCTGTGCAATCTGGCGTATTCTGATTGCAAAATGTAAGTAGTTTTGAAGTATGAAAAACATTCTTTTTTGTCTTTTTTTCTTGTGCTTTTTGTTTGAATGACCAAAGAATATAATGCTGTGATGTAGTGCTGATAAACAATGTACAACTAACAGACACGTTGCATAAAGAAAATAACATAAATTCAAAAAGGATTTTTGTATATAACTGTATACATGTACAGTGATTATGTGAGAGAGAGAGAGAGCTGTACACACACACACACACAAAATTTGTACATAGTAGCTGAACATGTACACAGCTGTATATTCAACATCTGAATATCAGCTGTTAAAACTAAACATAGCTCCAACATCAATATGGCAAGCCTGGCTTCTTCAGCTTGCGAATAAATAGGCTGAGCCGATCATCATTGACTTCGTACTCCAACCAATCCCACCTCCATTTGTTTTTCACGCCAAAACCTTCTTGAAAAGTTTCACTACGCTGTACAATCATAGCCTTTAAAGACATGATGGCGGTGATTAAGTACAACGACCTCGACCTCTCACTTACGGTGAGACTTCTGTTGCGCTGTGTCTAAACACAGCAATAGTGTAAAAAAAAATATTTTTTTAAAATTTTTTGGCGGAAGCATTATTGTTTTTGGCGGATGGGATTTTTTTTATGGCGGAATGGCGGACAATTCCCACCCCTGAATCCTTCAATTTGCTCTGTGGGTTCGGGCAAATAGAATAGACCCAACGTTTCCCGGCGTGTCGTAAGAGGCGACTAACAGGGGTGATGTTAGCACGGCATCACTGGGCGAAAGTCTTCTACACAGAAGTCACCGGCCAGGGCGGAGGAACCTCACGTTACTACAGGTTCAACGACCACGTGCTCAGGGCCAAGGCGAGCCACACTGTATTCGTGGATTTCGGCTGTGGCCAACAGCCTGGAGAGGATTGGGCCCTGCCAGGTCTTTTTTTTGCCCAAGACACAACACATGATGAGGCTATCCACTAATTCCATGCCGGATCGGTCGTCGCCCGGCTACACAAGGACCGCGCCTTCCGTTGGCCACCAGGACGGAGGTGAAAAGTATGCTACTGATGGACAAATTAGCAAGATCCGCACGAGAAACAACATCGTCATAGGAACCTGGAATGTCAGGACCCTAACTGCGGAAGGAAAATTAGAAGAACTGGCCCACGAGCTGGACCACTATCGATGGAACGTTCTAGGTATCAGCGAACTGCGCTGGAAAGGCCTAGGTGAAACAACGACTGACAAAGGCCACAAGCTCTATTTCAGCGGTAGAGATGACAGGCACGAACACGGCGTTGGATTCTTGGTCCACAAGAACATTCTAGCCACTGTCATGGGTTGCCGCCCAGTCTCCAGTAGACTCATTACCATCCGTCTAAGAGCAACCCCTTTCAACATTACCATCATCCAGGCCTATGCCCCAACATCAGACTATGAAGACAGCGAAGTGGAGGATTTTTATGAAAATATACAGGCGGTCCTTGACCAAGTGCCGAAGAAGGACATAGTCATAGTGCAAGGCGACTGGAATGCCAAGGTTGGCCAAGATGCGCACCACAACTGGGGAGACACATGCGGACCCCACTGCAACAACGAGACAAATGACAGGGGTCTGAGGCTATTGGAGTTTGCCAGATACAACAATCTGGTACTGGCAAACACGCTTGGTCTCCACAAAAAATCCAGACGATGGACATGGCACAGTCCCGGCGGGGAACATCACAACCAGATCGACTACATCATGGTCAAGAAACGCTTCAGATCAAGCATCAACATTGGCAGGACACGCACTTTTCCAGGAGCAGACATTGGAAGTGACCACGATCTCGTGATGATGTCTTTCCGGCTCCATTTGAAGAGAGTAAATACAGCAAAGTGCACTAGGCTGAAGTTCGACCTGGACAAACTGCAAGACCCGGAGGTGGCAAAAATATTTCAGGCCACAATTGGAGGGAAATTTGCACCACTGCTTATTTTGGGGGCAGGCGAAGTAGATGTCAACACCATGACCAATACCTTCAACTCAGCTGTAACAGATGCCGCCACTGAGATCCTTGGCAAGCACCGACCAAAGAAGAAGCCGTGGATCACACCTGAACTTTTGGATCTGTGTGATAAACGAAGAGAGTTAAAAAAGAAAAAGAACACCTCACAGGGAGCTGATGTCTACCGAAAAATCAACAATGACATCCGAAAAGGCATGCGCACAGCAAAGGAGAACTGGATAGAAGATCAATGCCAGGAAATAGAGAACAATCTGAACAAGAACAACAGCAAGAAGGCCTACCAGACGGTGAAGCGGCTGACAAGTGTTAAACAGCCCAAAGTCTCCACTATCCAAAGCAAGTCTGGCATTTGCCTTACAGAAGAACAAGAAGTCTTGGACAGATGGACAGAGTACTGCTCTGACCTTTACAACCATACACCAAATGGAGACCCATCAGTTCTAGCATGTCCCGAGAGCAGAGAAGAAGAAGAAATCCTCCCAATTCTCCGGGAAGAAGTTGAGGCAGCAGTGCAATCGCTGAAGAAAGGGAAGTCAGCGGGAGTGGACAACATACCAGCGGAACTGCTACAAGCAGGAGGAGAAGCGATGACTGATGCTCTCACCATTATCTGTAACAAGATCTGGCAGAGTGGGGAATGGCCTACACCATGGACCCAGTCGCTTGTCATCACTCTTCCCAAAAAAGGTAACCTTCAGGAGTGTGAAAATTACCGCACCATCAGCCTCATCAGCCATCCCAGCAAGGTCCTCCTGAAAATAATACTCAACAGGTTGAAACCACAAGCTGAACAAATCATAGCTGAAGAACAAGCAGGATTCATGGCAGGGCGAAGTACCACTGAACAGATTTTCAACCTCAGAATAATCTGTGAGAAATACCTACAGCACCAACAACATCTATATCATGTGTTCATAGACTTCAAGAAGGCATTTGACCGAGTCTGGCATGCAGCTCTATGGGCAACCATGAAAGTTTACAACATCAGCCCTAAAATTATAGAAGTCATCAAAAGCCTGTATGACAAGGCTACCAGTGCAGTCCTCCATAACAGCGTCATCGGGAACTGGTTCAGAACAACAATCGGTGTGCGTCAAGGATGCCTACTCTCTCCAACACTCTTCAACATCTTCCTAGAGCGCATCATGTCAGATGCTCTTGCAGATCACGAAGGTACAGTCAGCATAGGGGGCAGAGCAATCTCCAATCTTCGTTTTGCGGATGATATTGATGGATTGGCTGGAGAGGAACAAGAACTTGAACAGCTTGTACAGAGGCTTGACACCACCTCCAGAGCTTATGGAATGGAAATAAGTGCAGAGAAGACCAAAATGATGACCAACAACACCAATGGCATCAACACGGACATCAAAGTACAAGGCCAATCCCTCAACACAGTGCACAGCTTCAAATATTTAGGAGCCATTGTGTCAGACAATGGGTCTCGACAGGAAGTCCTCTCCAGGATCGCACAAACAACTGCTGCCCTGACAAGGTTGAAGCCCATTTGGAAAGACAGAACCATCAGTCTACATTCCAAAGTAAGACTGCTGCGCTCTCTGGTCATCTCCATCTTCCTATATGCTTGCGAAGCATGGACCCTCACAGCAGATCTCCAACGAAGAATACAAAGCATGGAGATGAGGTGCTACAGAAGACTTCTGTGCATTTCCTATACCCAACACATCACCAACATTGAAGTCCGACAGACCATCACACAAGCCATTGGACAACACGATGACCTGCTCACAGTGGTGAAGAAACGGAAACTCCGATGGTATGGCAACGTCACCAGATCATCAGGCCTTGCAAAGACCATTCTGCAAGGCACAGTGCAAGGAGGTAGAAGAAGGGGGAGACCGAAAAAGAGGTGGGAGGACAACATTCGAGAATGGACTGGTTTGACACTGAGCGAAGCCATGAGGGCTGCTGAGGACAGAGAAAGATGGAGTATGCTGGTTAAGCGATCATCTGTGGTGCCCCTACGACCTTCGGGTTATGGGACAGGATAGGATAGGAGGATAGGAATCCTTCAATATCAAATGAACAATGAAAACTGCTAGAGGGAAAATATACACATTGACAAAGATTTGTCAAAATGGAAAAGGCAAACCTTTGTTCATTCTCGTTTCACATTTTATTAACGTTTTGACCAACATGACAAGAACAATTGTGCATGATTTGCCATTGACAGCAATACTGACAACATAATCCTTTTTTTTTTTTTTTTGAACTTTCCAAATGCAATAAATACAACATATAATCATTTTTGTTTTTACCTGTCCAAACACAATGACGATAGTTCACGGAAAATACTCCAACATAGACCTTGTTAATGTGCAATGTAGTGGAGGCATCAAGTCTTACCTGTCCCAAGTCTCGGCAGCTGTTGAGCAGGCCTACCCCATAAGCCAGAAGAATAATGATTAATCAGTCTTCATACCTCGGTTCAAACCCAAAATGCTAATATAGTGTTAGTTCTTGCCTGCTCTTTTGGTAAACTTCTGCTAGACAGATACCCCATTCTAAGCACTTTCTGTGGTGTTTTTTTTTCTTTTTCTTCTTCTTCTTCATGATCACTGTCTGCTGTTAGAGATGCCGAGCTTAAGGCCACACCATGCTGTCTCTTCCGGCTTACTGCGCTTTCTTGCCACATAGTGATAGTTCCTAATGTAAAGCCCAGGTCTGGCAATCGTTTTGATGGCAATCATAGGGAAAATCATGACTTGATTCACTGATGTCGTGAGACTATCACCCAGTCATCTCTGTAAAATCAGTTTACAATGTGATTTGCGATGATTTTCCACGTTTAGAACATGTTCTAATTTCGACGAACTGATTGCGAGTCATTCAGCATGGGAACCAATGAAACTTTGATCACGTGATCTTGCCAAAATGGCTAATAATTCTAATAAGACTGGCCCGCTAGGAACGTTGAGTGTGAAAAATACATGTGAAGTACTAGAGAAGATACAGTCACATGGATGTTTATGGGATATCGCCTCTTTCTCTGAAATTAGCAAATGAAATGCTACAATTCTTCGTCACAGCTGGTCACATATTTTTGTGTTTTGGTGCAACAAGGGTAACAACTCTTGTGCTTCTGTTTATGTGCAGTGACTGTGCACATGTTTACCAAACTCATCTTAGACCGACGACTCGAAGCGTCAAATCATGACTCGCAACCATTCATTTGTGATTGCAGCCAAAACCTTCGTCGTCAGACCTAGCTAGATTGTACAGTTTTTGATGTACAACTGTTCTTCCGCCTTTACAGTTTACTGCACTTTCCTGCCAAAATAGTTTCTAACATTATTTGGAAACGATTGGTAGTTTCTTTATTTACACTTATTTTTATACACTTTACTTTCTATTCTAAATGGTTCCTCATACTTCTCAGTAATTAAAAAAAGTAATAAAATTGTTTGTTTTTTTAAAAATGTGACTAAATCAGGTTTGCAATGAAACCTCCATTCCGTAAGAGTAAGCCTGCTCTACAGATGCTAGAAGGTAAGCCTGGGCGGGTCTCAGCTAAAATATGTGATTGTTATTGTAGAAGTACAATACCTTGATAGTGGTAATACTGGAAAAGATGCATTGATCATTACAACTTTGCGAGGTATCAATGTAGTAGTGCTAAGATAACCTCCAAGGTTCAGTCCTAGGAGCATGGGCCAGACCTATTACCGTGTCTCAAACACTAGTCCTATTGATTGATTGATTGTTGCTTTAGGTCCAGCGGACTCCTCCGAGCCAAATCAGGACCGGACAACCCCCGATCCGCATAAAAGATCTGCTGAAACAACCCTAGTGGGAAAATTGAATGCCCTCCACCGGCCAGTCACTTTACAATAAAGGCATCCCACGCAGGGGACCTCTGAGGCTTTACCCCAACTACTCGAACCCCCGGTTACAAAAACAAAATAGAATACAAACATCATTATAAATTATCAACAAAACATATACATATAAAATGCCTATATTGCTAAATACTAACATCATAGGAAGCCCTAGTGACCACCCGGCAGAAAGCGTCCAACACTCCCAAGCTGATCCAACAGATCTCATACACAAACAAGGAGTCTTGTCCAGGAAGAGTTTTCAAGAAAAAAGGTAGGTCATTGATCTAGCGAAGAAGAAGATAGTATAGCAGAGTGATAGGACAGAGCAGGAATGGGAAAGAGTAAATGAGGAAGACAGCGACAGTGGGAATTTAAAGCACTAAATTCCCAGAAAGTGGGGATACTATTTATACTGAAACCCCCGGCACCCCAACGGGGGTGCTGTTGCCGCAGTGAATTGGTCATGCCTACAAAGGCAAGACAGGTTTTCAACTGGGGCTTTCACTTTTCCTTTTACAGGTTAGAACAATCTATAGTGGCAAGGTTAGAACAATCTATAGTGGCAAGATTGCTCATGACCCCAAGGGGTCACTAGTCCTAATCTGGGACATGGCGTTACTTCCGACAAGAGAGTTTATAGGGTTTAGTCCTTGCTCCTAGGATTTAAACCCCATGGCTAATGTCACAAGTGTTAACAGAGCAAATGTCTCAAGTGTTAACATAGCAAATGCCACGTGTACCAAATGTCACAAGTGTTAACATGGCAAATGTTAACATAGCAAATGTAACAAGTGTTAACATAGCAAATGTAACAAGTGTTAACATAGAAAATGTCACAAGTGTTAACATAGCAAGTACCATAATCTGTATAGCAATACCAAAATTGAATTTTTAAAAAAAGGCTAATATAGTCCTACTTCCTTGACAGTAACTTTTTCTTTTTTTAACATTACAAAAAAAAAAAAAAAAGATTTCTCTTATATAGCGCACTTACAAGCTCAGAGAGCTTATCAAAGCGCTGGCCCGTAATATCCAGCAATCACACAATAGTTTGCTGAAGTCAGAATTCGGACCCACGTCGCCCAAGACGCACTCACACAAGTTGTACGCTCTGACCACTGAAGAAAGACAATAGTCCAAAGCCAAGCTTCAGACTGACGTGGAATGATGGAACTCTCACACAAATAGTTAAAAGTTGTTCTTACAAACAGATCATAGAAAAGACAAATCTGTAATAGTAATATTAATCAATAGTAATAAAGGATGCTATAGGTGAATTATTCCTAAAATCAGACTCTAAACACGACAGTCAGTCACCAACATACATGCTCACACATGTCGCACGCTCCTACACACACAGCAAACACACATTCATCACTGAAACCTGTGGTGTAAAGACAAGTCGCTTAGAGAAGGTGGTAAGGAAATCGGTTTTACTTCTTAATTTTTTTTTTAAAAGATCAGCTGCGTCCAATACCATTATTGAAGGGAGGGAGGGAGGAAGCCGGAGAACCCAGTGAAAACCCTCAGTAACCTTGAACACTAGAAGGGCAAAGCCCAAATGACTCGCATGCTAAAACCCAAAAATGAGTGCCCAGAAAGAAAAAAAAGAAATGGTGGCAATAAAATGCACCAACTTTCATTCTGTTCCGTCATCAAACTGCTTTTTCCATATTGCCTCATCCATTGTGTGTGTGTGTGTGTGTGTGCATATGTGGGAAATCACTTGGTTTATTACTGCCTCCTCCCCCCCCCCCCTTCCTTTTCCTCCAATCCGTTTTGATTTATCACGCTCACTGCTCGATCCTTACTAGGAAAAGAGCCTGATAATTATTATTATACTATTGCAAAGCCACCTTGAGTAAAATTCACAACACAATTATAAAATACTGATGTTGACTCAACAGTACATTCCAGTGTCTGTATGACGTTAGTCATTGTTTATAGGGTCCAGGGGACTGACTACAAAGACTTCGCTGAAAGAGAACTGATCCGCATAAAAGATCTGCCGAAACAACAATAATGGTAACACTAAAGGCACTCCACCAGCTGGTCACTTTACAATAAAGACATCCCACGCAGGGGACGCTGAGGCTATCCTCTAATTTATTGAACCCCCGTTTACAAAAACTAAATAGAATACAAACATCGTTATAAAATATCAACACAACACATATACATATAAAATGCTTACATTGCTAAATAATAACATCATAGGAAGCCCTATTGACCATTTGGCAGAAAGGGTCCAATATTCTCAAGCTGATCCAAAAGACCTCGCACACAAATGAGAAGTTTTTCCCTGAAGAGTTTCCAAGAAAAAAGGTAGGTGACTGGTCTAGCGAAGAAAAATATAGTATAGCAGATTGATAGAACAGAGTAGGAATGAGAAAGTGACTGGGAATTTAAAGCACTAAATTTTCAGAAAGTGGGGATACTATTTATACAGAAACCCCTGGTGTCCCCACAGGGGGATCTATATAATGAGTTGCAGAAAATAAACATATTACTACATTATACAGACAACATACTATTAAAAATTTTTTTACCACCTTTGTCGACAAAACAACTTGTATAATTATTGTAGAACCGCCAATGTGGATATTACAGGGTCGTGTCAAACAGACAACAGATTCACAGGAGAACTGTACTTTTTTTGATGCTATTTGACACGACTCGGTTTTATCGAAGGATGTTGACTATGGCAGTCCACAAGCAAGTCATCTTAAGCTGACTTATGCTAGACACTGGATACTATTACATGCACTTTTTCCTAAATCAGACTCGAATAAACCGCCTTATGCTAAAACACAGCGATCCATTACCAGCATGTTACTCTCTAAAACACCCAACAAACCACATGTTCATCACTCAAACATGGTAGTGTAAAGGCCAAGAGATTCGTATTAGAAAATTGCACAGAAATTAGTTTTGTGGGTTTTTTTTAAACAGGAAAGCAGTAAAACTGTTTATGACGATTTTTGATGTTTATGTAGTTACATTACATTACATTACATTATTATTGCTTTAGGTCCAGCGGACTCTTCCGAGCCAAATCAGGACCGGACAACCCCTGATCCGCATAAAAGATCTGCTGAAACAACCCTAGTGGTAGTTTATGTAGTTACCGTTTAAAAAACAAATATTTAAAAAAAATATATAGACCAAAATTCTCTCCTTCCTCCCCCCTCCCTCGACAAACTCCTTTCCCACCTCTTCCCCTACCCCCCACAAAAAATAGCGACCATTGTTCTTTGAGGTCTAGTGAGCAAGGGAGCTGCTGAGTGTTCTAAATTTTTATTAATAATAATAATATTAATTATTATTATTATTCCTATCCAATATTACTATTATTATTTTAAAATTGTAAGCGTTTTTGTGCCATTGTTTAAAGAGATATTGTATCTTCCACAAAAACTTCAAAATCTGTGGAAAACATTTGACACTGGGAACCAATCTTTTATGTACAATTTGGCAAGTGAAAGAGTTCAACAGTGACTTGACCTAATTACCACCAGTCACTGGCAGCTCGAGCTGACCTTTTGCTGAGGAATCGCACAGCTGCCAACATTTTATGGAACTGTGCCGTTGTAGAATGATTATTCTTTTTTTCTTTTTTTTCTTTGGAATTGCAATTTCTTCACATTCTGCATTTTAACATACAGTCGTCAATGAATTCCCGAAATCTTGTATTCAGTAAAAAAAATGACAGTACTCAAAGTGTTCCTGTAAACTTGCAGTGGTTGGAGAGAGGTGTGGTTAGGACTTCCATTTTCTCTGGGCTAGCATAATGAGGGCAGTGCCTCTCTCCTCTCGCTCATTAAAACATTCAAAACCCAAGGCTATTACGTTGACTTTACAATAAACAAAAAAATTAAAACCCACAACAAGAAAACAGTCGAACGTTGCATAGCAGTTGCACACAGTCAAAAACATTTAAAGCCGGAAATACTAATTCTATTATTATTACATTTAACAGCATTACATTTACAAAATATATGCAGCCAAAAAACTCGCACAACAGGTATTTACTGCTAAGCCATACAAGCCTTGACCATTTTACAATCCTAACATTTAGCATGCCCAATAAATAGTGCAGACTGTCATCATAACAGTTTGCGTATTTTAGCATCCAAGCCATGACTAGCACAAAGCACGATCACCATGGCAGTGTTAAAAGCTAACTTTGACGTCGACCACCATAGCAAATACTTTCAACATTTATAAAGACATGTACAACAGCATCAGACCTGCCTACACCCCTCAGAGTAAAAGCGGGAGACAGGGGATCAAAAAGCGGGAGATTTTGGCATCGACATCATCGACAAAATGCATGCATCGCACAAACAAAAATTGTGTCTCAGATTTCTTATATTTTGCTGCAAATCACTACTTTTTTTTAAAAATATGGGCCCAACTTCTGTTGTTTCGCTGTTGTTTCGCTGTTGTTTCTTTCATTTTTTTCTCGATGTCTTTATGCTTGGCCCTACTTAAATGTTTTTTTTACATCATTAGCTCCGCCGTGAGAAATTGAGAAATCAATGCAACAAATTGTACACCTAACGTAATTGTCCCCTTTGGCAGAGTTTTCAATGTTTTTGCATTTAGTAGTGAGGTTAGTTTTGAAAGAACACCTGTAGTTTCTTTTCTTGATCTTCTTGCTGTTGCTCGCTTGCTGAGAAAGTTCTTCGACTCCGTCTTCGTCGTCGGTTTCGTGCAGTCTCATTCTTTTGATCGCCATTTTCAAGCCTTGCAAGTCAACGAAAAGCAGTCTCTTATTGGACAAAGCCCGTAAATCAGCCAATCAGAGCAAGCGATACGGAAGCCGAAACTAAATATTATCCTTGACTAACAAAGTTGACTAAATACCGCGCAAGAACGCGCAAATTTTTTTCTATAGTTTTGGACTCGAAAAATCTGGAGAATTTGGACCGTTGGCGGGAGAGCGGGAGATGCATGTCAAAAGCGTGAGTCTCCCGCCAAAAGCGGGAGAGTAGGCAGGTCTGCAGCATGCACCGAAAAATGGATATATTTAACTGCGCCACGCTTTTTGTTTTGACTTGGTTACAAAAAAGAATCGCCCTTTTTCCAGGATTCTATATATCCCAACTGATCCTGCTTGGCCTGCTACTAACATACTACCCAATAGTCACTGCATTTGCAGCATCAGTAATAGTATGTTGCATGTAAGTATTTGGTCATTTCCACGTCAAACGCATATCTCAAAACAGTTTTTGAAATGAGATGTCAAAGCACTTTTCCGTCCTGACCCAAATCTGATCAGTAAATTGGAGTCAGGACTGAACAACAACATGCACAACCTGCTGCAAAACGCATGCACAGCCATCCCACAAACCGCTGAGCCAATTTAATTTAGCAATAGAAACGACAACAAAGAAATGTTTTTAAAAAAAAATAAAAAACTTCCACGTCTTGAACATGGGATAGTGAGCGGACCATTATATTTGTGAATATCTGTATGACAACATTCACCCAGCAGCCATCTCTTACTACAAAATAACCCCACGGATTTATCTCCTTTGACAAACAAAAGAAATAAGCAAATGGTTTTTATCTTCTTCACACAAGCACCCTGTTGACGCTCAAACAGCAAACCAAAGTTACACAGTTGTCACCACTGCTGTGGTATGCCCATGTGTTGGACTACTTTCTTATGAGCAATGATCCACTAACAATTAGTTTACAACACACAATGCACAAGTTCTTTGTACAATAGTTTAGGTGACAATATTTTGACGTCTCTCCTTTTATTTGAATGAACAATAATAATAAAAATAAATAATAATAATAGTAATAATAATAATAATACTTTTATCTGCCTGAATAATCATCATCATCGTAATCTTCATCATCGTCAACATCTACATCATCATCATTGTCGTCATCATCATCATTGTCATCATCATCTTTAAGATTCCCAAGTCAGTGATTTAAGAAATAACAATACTTGCGAAAGAGTTGGTGGGGTTTTTGTGTGTGGTGAGCTAAATGTTTTTCACTGGGACAACACTCACTGTGAATGTTAAACAGATCTGGCGAGGAGGTATGATCAAGGTGGGCCCCTTAAATAAATAGATCAATGTGGGGTCGCAAAAGTCAGCCACAACCGTTATTTGTTGGTAGTAATGTCTATGCTGCTACTACTACTACTATCAACTGTATGTTCCTACAATCGGCATCAGACCTGTTTTCTTCTGGTACTACGCCTGAAGAAAAGCATATAAAGAAGCCGTAATTCTGCCTTCCGACATCATCACACGCACTCGTGAATGATACAATATCCAGTCATGACAACAAAAAAAGAACTTAGGTACGGTCGGAATATATTAAACACAATATCAGCGACACTTCATCTCATCACTCATTACCCATCGCTCTTCAGTTGAAGGCACGGGACAATACTGATATTATGCTTTGTATGCATATCGCTAACAAAAGGGTTTTTAAAGTCCTCAGGCAGGTGATGATCAAAGTTTGTGAACACACTGGCGCATGATATGCCAACAAATCTGGAAGAAAATGACAAATGTGAACACTGTGCACCAAGATATTTGCAAGAAAATGAGACAAACACACTGGCGCATGATATGCCACAATCTGCAAGAAAAATGACAGAACACGCAGGCACATAATATGCCACAAAATAAAGCTTTCTTGCCCAAAACGTTAGGCCGTTTTGCAAAACACACAGGGAGGGAAATAACAGGCCAAAATCTGCCAGAAAATGCTCTTGTTTGGCCAAACACAGACGCGTGATGTGCTGAAATCTGCAGGTAAGATGTGGTTCACGATGTACCCAAAGTGTGCATGAAGGAATGTGCGTAAAAGCAAAAATTGTTCAAGCTTGCCTTTCCATTTTGATCATGTCTACACCACAGCGTGCATAGTCTGGCAGAAATAGCATAATTTCTAGGGCAGAACTGGTTTTCTGCAAATGGTAGTGGTAGCAGGGCAGGGGTGAGCTCGATTCTTTTTCTTGGGTTCTGTAGGCACAATCAATATGCTGATTCCATCTGCTGCTACAGGCTGTCACCAAAAATTGCCATACAGTCTTTCAATGACCCTGTTAATGTGATGTGATGTGATGACCACTACATTACAATACATCTGTTATTATCTCAAATAAGGTATTTACTTACTACTTCAAATCGTGGTCAAATATATATCTCCAAATCAGTTTTAATTGTGATAAAACGTATCTCAAAATCAGCTTTAAGGACAATGTTGCTCTTGGTTTTCTGATTTTCTCGCTGCGGTGGGAGGAGCCAAAGAACCTCTGACATTATTATTATTATTATTATTGTTATTATAAACAATCGTCAGAAAGAGGTAAATGGGAATGCTGCACAGGCGCTAGATAGGGCCAGACCAAAGCTGACCAGCTGTCATCAAACATCATCAGATCTGAAGAGGGCACACAAGCTGTTGTCATCACTCTCGATAAAGTCCACCTGAAACGACACGTAAAAAAAAAAAAGGACATTGGAATATCATTCACCTATAAATTATATACAAAATATAGTGTAATCTAAACAGATCAAACAGATCCATCTTTAATGCTCAATAGGTTAGTGCCAGCTAAACAGGTTAGGCGACTACGATGCTAGCCGAGTGTCGGAGATCTATCAACCGTAGGCTGTGTGTCGGTGCATGCACTTAACAGCCTCTGACACTGACATTGGGGTCAGCATTTCTTTCAGGCCTGCTATGCTGACTGCTTCCGTAAGCTAGCAGCATTCCAACGCAGCCCCACAGCAACAAACGGTCCATAATCAAAACTGCAGGGGCCACAAAACTGCCACCACCAACTAACTGCCTAGTGCCACTGCCTAAGGTAAAGACAACGCGGCCCTGATGGCCATGCTCAGGCAGCGCTGTGACCCTCCTGTTGCCGATGAGAATGTAAACCCAAAGTCTAGTCTGTACATTTGCATGCATTCAATAGCACGGACTTTAAAGATCCCAACGCTCATGTCCTACATCTGCCAGATGCAAAATCGCTCTCTCCCCTCCCCCCTGCAAAAGCACTAGGTCCTGCTCCCCATTGTCCTGTGTGGAGCTGCTCTTCAGCTGCTTCCTTTGCTGAGAAGGCTTGCCCAATTACGCTCGCCAGGGCGACAAATATTATCCGAAGGTCGCCGGTTCAAACCCCGTGTGGAACAAACTTAATGATTTTTTTTTTAAATTTTAGATTTTAATGCTTTATTGTCCATTTTTATTGGGAAATTCTTGGCCGCCTCCCCTGTGGAAGGCGTAGTCGCAGCCTGTGGCGCACCCAAACCCAACCTATCTAACATTAGTTGTGATTTTTGAAATTTAGAAATTCTTTAAATATTTTTAAAAAAAAATTTTTTGAAATTTTGCTGGGGGAGCAAACCGGAGTACCCGGAGAAAACCCCCGAGACGTTGCCCGAGTCGAAAGTAAATAATATTCGGAGAAACATAACGCCCCGATGCAGGATCGAAACCCACACCTGTCAGGCGCCATTGGTTTCTGGCCTGTGGACAAGGCAAGTTAGTCCCGCCTTAGCCCACTTGGCCACAACGCTCGCTGAGACTTAGGTATGACACTTTACAGGACACAGAGGGTTTTCTCCAGGTACTCTGGTTTCCTCCTTCCCTCCCTTCAAAAATGGTATTGGATGCAGGCTAAGTAACATTTCAAAAATAAAATTGGATTTTGATTTCCAACTTCTAACAGCGACTTGTCTTTACACTCCATGTTTGAGTGATGACTGTGTGTTTGTTGTGTGTGTAGGAGTGTGTAACATGTGAGTGATGACTGTGTGTTTGTTGTGTGTGTAGGAGTGTGTAACATGTGAGTGATGACTGTGTGTTTGTGGTGTGTGTAGGAGTGTCTGTAACATGTGAGTGATAACTGTGTGTTTGTTGTGTGTGTAGGAGTGTCTGTAACATGTGAGTGTGTATGCTGGTTTACAGATCGCCGCATTTGAGTCTGATTTAAGAATAACGGCTGTAGAGTATCCAATATTTTTATTATTATTGTTAAATTCCAACAAAACATCCAAAATCATATTGTTACGCTGTGTCCAGGCAGTACTCCATCTGATGACAATAAACTGTGTCATGGCCTCGTTTTTGCAACCTCGAGAGGGAATGTTAATAATATAAATAATGTTTAATAAATTCCTGTTGACCAAATTTTGGAATTGAATTGGATTCGGCAGATAATGAAACTTCAATAATTGTTGCAAAATAAAAAACCCAACATAAAACATGACCATCAACATGAGATAAACAGATTTTTGACAGTAGCTTTTCATTCCCAACTAAACTAGAAGGGCAAGGCCCATATGACTCACATGCTCCTTATGGAACTTGCAATATTTAACCAAGAAAATGAGTGCCCAGAAAAAACAAAATGAAATGGTGCCATTACAATGCAAAGTCATGTTGACTTTTATCTTTCTATGCTCATGACCTTGAGATGACCTTGGCCTCCGGCTCCAAAAACACATGTACTATTCCAAAAACAAAAACGAAACAAAAATCTACAGCAAAATTGTATTATGCCAAAAAAAAAAACGGTGACCTTGGGATGACTTTGACTTTCAGTGACCTTGAACATCACGTGAACTCTTATGCATGTCTGATCAAATAATGTTGTTGCATACTATGCGTTAAATAAACAGCCATTCCACTTACAATGACCTATTTTTTGTTTGTTTTTGCAAGGCCTAAAATGACGTTGACTTATTTTGTTTTAATATCCTTTTTGAACTCTTCTCTCACAGATTTGCAAAAATTTGGAAAATTTTTTCTAGAGGTGCGTACATAGACTCACATGCATAGCAATGCGAGTCAATAAAAAATCAACCCTGAGAACAATGGAATTGTCCACATGCAATCAAAAATTTCAAAGCATAGTAAATAAACTGAAAGGTGTATTCCAATACAGTTATATATCTGACCACAGTATATCTCAGTCAAAACATTCGGTTAATAAGAAGACAAAGAAGAAAAAAAAGAAGAGAAGAATGGTAATAATAATAAATAAAATAATAATAACCACTAATAATAATAATAATAATAATAATAATAATAATAATAATAATAATAAAAATAACAGTAAAATACTACTACTACTAATAATAGTAATAATAACAGTAATAATAATAATAATGATAATAACAATAATAATAATAACAGCAATAATAATAATAATAATAATAACAATAATAATAACAATAATAATAATAACAATAATAATAACAACAATAATATTAATAATAATAATAATAATAATAACAATAATAATAATAATAATAATAATAATAATAATAATAATAATAATAATAATTAATAATAATAATAAACCATGGTAATGCATGATTCTCGAAAACTTCAGTGTCAAAAGTTTCAGCAGAACTTAGAGAAAACATTTCTGTACCCAAACCAACATATGGGATTTTGGAGGACAGAAAACACTTAATGCAAAACTGGTGCAATGGAACCAACAGCAGGCATCTCATATTGCATAATCAGTCATACCATTCTCCGCTTTCCACACCAGCAAAACATACTCAAGACAGCATCTGCCACTCACACTGTTTGACAACATTATGAAAATTACATGGACTGTTTCCCCTCTCTCTCTTTCAAGTCAAGTCAAGTCAAGTCAAGTCAAGTCAAGTCAAGACACTTTATTACCCAATGAATTCAAAATACATAGGATTTTGTTTTGGTGATGCGGTAAAACATTCAGTCCTTCTACAACAACAAACAACCTTCCACTGGACATTAAAACATTAAAATACTCTAATAGAGGAAGTTATTTTAAGGAGTAAAGCACAGGCACACGCCCACTCGCAACCCCCACACGCACACGCATACTCACGCATACCCACATGGGTATCTAAATTAAAACGTAATAAAATAAAATACAGTAAAAAATCAGAATTGCACCACTAACACATTATCGCAACTAATAAGTTGGCGTTTAAGTATAACACCTAGCTCATGCTATGTGGATAACTGAGGACACTGGTACTGAGAGGGCAGCCTCGGGGAAGAAGCTGCGTCTAAACCGGCTTGTTCTAACTTTTAGTGCTCTGAAGCGTTTGCCTGACGGGAGGAGCTCGAACAGATGGTTGGCTGGATGGGATGGGTCGCCAGTAAGGCTAGTAAGGCTGGCAGTCAACTTTTTTATTCCATAAAATTATACCTTTTTTTTTTTTTTTTTTTTTAAACTGGCTCATTCAGTCAGAGGACCAGGATTAAGTTCTGTCAATGTATTTTATTGTATTTATTCTATATTGTATTTGATTGCGTAAAGCCATGCTTGGTTGTGTGTTAATGTTTCTTACATCTTTTACATGTAAAATATATGTATATATGTTTGTTTTTTTTTTAAATATTTTTGTTTAATTTTATTGGACATGCGTATTTTTACGAATTTTATCTTATTGTTTTTAGCTGCTTATAATAATTCTGTGTGTGTTTGTTTGTAGGCATGTGGTGTCAGATGTATGGTTTTTTTTTTTTTTTTTTTTTTTATATACACCATGTTTTAGTGTGTTGTACAGTCTCTTATTGTGCGAGAGCTTGTGTGAGAGTATGCGTGTGAGCGCTTTGAGCAGACTTTTAGTTTGGAATTGCGCTTTATAAAATAAAATATTATTATTATTATTATTATTATTAAGTGAGCACCTCGCGCGGCTTGAGTTAGATCATTTATCAGTCTTGAGAACCATTCCATTAAATAAAATTAATAATCTCTACGTTGACGTCAAACAGGGGCTGCACAGTTATAACTGGTCCAAAGAAACTCCTATCCTATCCTATCCTATCACAGCACTGCCTTTCCCATTCTCTGCGCCACGTAGTCATGACCCATTTTCCTGCTGCTGGCCCCAGGTCAGCGGGCCACAGAGTGTGCCAAGAGCAGGTAACTCTAGCTTGCCTGGCTACCAAGAACGCTCTGTACTGAACGCATACACTACATTTGAGTCACTGGTTTTCCGTAAATATTGGGTTCCAAACACTAAAACTATAGTGCGGTACTTTTAAGACAAAGTGCATTGGCTACTGCAATAGACGTAAGCCGTCAGCTCTATAAAGAGACTGCGGTATCCATGGTCAAACATAAATATGTCGGTTCACAGACACTCCCTAGCTTAGCACCACCATCCCAGAGATTGCTTTACACAGATCCCTTGGAACCACGGATTCACACAGAAGTTTTCAGAAAGAGAGTAGAGTCACTTGGCTTGCATACGAGTGAAAAATTGTTTTGTAGGTACTTCATCTAGCTTTTTTTTTTTTTTTATTTTTACAGATTTGTTTATGTAGTAAATGTTCATACTTGTGTGGTCAAATGTTACCATGGAAGTTTATGCATGTGGATATCACAGTGACTGTGTAAAAAAGTTGTGTACAGTATGTGGTAAAAAACAGCAAAGTTCTAAACCAAAGAGACATTATAATTGTTAGTGTACTTCTTATAAAGAGGACATCAACAATGTGTTTTCATTAGATGTAAGTTGTGAAATTGAAGGAGTGCACCCACCCAATATCTGCCTACTGTGTTATTACACACTCACTAATAGCATGAAAAGGTGGGTGTATTGCAAAAGCAGTATATTTCAGACAGTGAAAAGTTAAAACTATCAATAATTAATCAATCGGAAATAACATATCAGTGCACCTGGATATTGGATTACATGCTTATGTTTGCAGTTTCGCAAGAGGTCAGTCAGGATTTACCTAATATTCTAGGCTTTGACACTTCTTATCCTATCCTATCCTATCCCATAACTGGAAGGTCATTGGGGCACCACAGATGATCGTTTAACCAGCGTACTCCATCTTTCTCTGTCCTCAGCAACCCTCATGGCTAGGTTCAGTGTCAAGCCAGTTAATTCTCAAATGTTGTCCTCCCACCTCTTTTTCTGTCACCCTCTTCTTCTGGCTGCTTGCACCATGCCTTGCAGGGTGGTCTTTGCAAGGCCTGATGTGACGTGGCCATACCATCCGTTTCTTCACCACTGTGAGCATGTCATCGTGGTTGTCCAATGGCCTGTGTGATGGTCTGTCGGACTTCATTGTTGGTGATGTGCAGGGTATAGGAAATGCCCAGAAGTCTTCTGTAGCACCTCATCTCCATGCTTTGTATTCTTCGTTGTAGATCTGCTACGAAGGTCCATGTTTTGCAAGCGTATAGGGAGATGGAGATGACAAGGGAGCGCAGCAACCTTACCTTCAAGTGTAGACTGATGGTCCTGTCTGGGTTTCAACCTTGTCAGGGCAGCAGTTGTTTGTGCGATCCTGGAGAGGACTTCCTATCGGGATCCATTGCCTGATACAATGGCACCTAAATATTTCAAGCTATGCACTGTGTTGAAGGATTGGCCTTGGACTTTGATGTCCGTGTTGATGCCATTGGCATTGTTGGTCATCATTTTAGCCTTCTCTGCACTTATTTCCATTCCAAAGGCTCTGGAGGTGGTGTCAAGCCTCTGTACCAGCTGTTCCAAGTTATTGTTCCTCTCCAGCCAATCCATCAATGTCACCTGCAAAACGGAGCTTGGAGATTGCTCTTCCCCCTATGCTGACTGTGCCTTCGTGATCGGCAAGGGCATCTGACGTGATGCGCTCCAGGAAGATGCTGAAGAGTGTTGGAGAGAGTAGGTATCCTTGACGCATGCCGATTGTCAGCGATCAGCAATTACAATGTACAACTGTAAGAATCGCAATATGTTGCGTTTGGTGCAGGTTGCAGTGCTAGTTACCAGAGCTATCAGCAACCAGCAATAGGAAAATTAACTTAGAACCACCCTATCATCAGTAAAGGGAAGTGATTTTCCCACGTTCCATCAGTCACGTAGGACAGAGATAACACTAAACTGCTAGGACGCGAGGGACTATTAAAAGTGTGATGCAAAAAACAGTGTAAGATTCTCACCCTTGCTTTCTTGTTTCGGCGTACAAAGATAGGAGGCAGGTTCTTGTAGTGGACTTCTCGCTTGAACAGCTGACCAATGTCTTTCTGCGGTCACAAAACAGAAAACACACCAGTTTATTTAGTTGTTTTTTTTTGTTTTAAAAAAAAATTTGAACTCTTATCCCAGTGTTTTGTGTGTGCTAAGATTGATGACAGTCTAGTCATGATGGCATTTGCCTGTGGTGCGGATATGTGCGTGTGTGACTGTTTACCAACATCAAGGACATAGCCATTTGCGATGCTCTGTTGTGGTTGGGCTGAATACATTTTGTATTGTGTACACTTTCCACTGCGTGGTGTGTTTTTGGGGAGGCTCAGAGGGGGCTGAGACATTACAGTGTACAAGCTTGCAGAAAGTTGACATTGTGACCCTGACGTTAGCACGATATTTTGAACATGTTTGACTTCCAGCCCTTTAGAACTGGAAACAAAACTGTCACAACGATACATAATAACGGCATGTTTTTTTAAAATCAGGTTGCTAAGGGTTTTCTCTGGGTACTCTTGTTTCCTCCATCCCTTAATAATGCTACTGGATGCAGGTCACTGACATTTTCAAAAGTACCAAAAAACTATTTTACTTTACAGTCTTGTACTTGTGATCTCCCTGCCATTACACCACATATTTAAGTGAGGAATGTGTTTGTTGTGCATGAGAGCGTGTCTACACATAAAAGTGTGTCTGTTGGTTACAGACAGCCACATTTGAGAACCTGACTGGTCAATAGGGTAAACAAGCCTGACTGTAGCATCCAGGTTTAATAAATATTATTACTTTTTTTTTTATTGTTTATTTTATACGGTTTACTCATTTATTATTATAAAAATTAAAAATTGAGTCTCAAATTGATACAAATTGTAAATAAGACAAGAAATACGGTTCTGGCTTTCCGGTTCTCGCTTTCCCTTTCTGCAAAACTTCTAAACTCAAGCTGGTTATTTTGAAGCGAAATTATTGAAATTACAGGCAGAGACTGAAGAAGAAGAAGAAGAAGTGAACTTACGCCAATAATGTTGGTGATGAGTTTCTTGAAGCTCTCTTTCTTTTTCTTCTCCGACACTCCTTTTTGAGGGTTGCTGTTCTGCAGGAATGTTTTCTCAAAATTCTGAAAGCAGAAGTTTCAAACAATGTCTCCAGCACTCACTCTGGTCATGTACCTCACCTCATCTCAACTCAGTCCATCTCGCCTTAGTCTATCTTGCCTTAGTCCATCTCCCCTCAGTCCATCGACTTCTATAGTCATCGGCAAGGACCCACAGGTAGAAGAGAATAACATTTTCCTCTATTGCATTTTGCTGGCTGTCCAAATGCAGTACCTCAGTGGTAGAGCCGTTTGCCTGATAACCCTGGTTCAAATCCTGATAAAGGAGTCCATTTTTCACTGTTCAGATTAGCAGTATGATTGCTCTGGTGGCTCAGTGCTGATTTAGGTCCCTACTCCTCTTCCCTGCCATATCACCTTCGGTAGGAAGTTAAAATTCAATGTTCTTTCATTCAATTCATAGGCTCTGCTGCCTGCTATCAAAAGAATCTGACGTGGTTACATCCACCCATTCTTTGATGTTGGACCTGCTTTCATCCAGCCAGGCAAATATTAACAGTTTTGTGAAATTTTCAAACACAACTGTGAGAGTTTCAAAAAAATGTTGGCATGTTATTTTAAAAATATTACCGTTTTAAGCAATATTTACAACAACAACAAAAAAACACTATAAAAACTGATCAACTTTACTTACCAACACAGCTTCCAAGTTGCAGCCTGGTAAAGATGCCACTAGATCTCGCAGGCCAGGGAACTCGGAATACTGCAAAAGTAATGACTGATGTACTGGCAAACTCCTATAGTACCACAACTAGCACAATACCAATACCGACATAATCACAACAACAACAATGGACGCTACAGACACGCTTTCTCCCCCTGTTACCCGTCAGGCTCAAATCACGGCAATCTGTACACAAACCTACATGCTCACATACTTCACCCACTCTCATACACACAGCAAACACGGGGGCTGTGAAGGCAGGGAGATCACTATTAGAAGAAAGAAAGAAAATCCAATGTTATTTCTGAAACTTTAGATTGACTGCCTCCAATACCATAACTGAAGGAGTCACCTCTATTTTTTTTAAAACTCAACCAAAAAAAAAAACAACAAAAAAAACCCCCACTAAAAGAACGACATCAAACAGTGTTTCCCACAGCTGACTCTCTGGTGCAAAATTTCAAGAGTCCCCTTACAAAATTTGAGAGTCCCCTTACAATTCCTACATTTACCTTGATTTTGATTACCAACATCACGGACACACAAATACGCCTCAAAGTCAAACAAAGCTTAGTTTTCAATGCAATTTCATTGAAAATTATGAATAGCCATAAAACAAGCAACACAACAAAAGGAATACTGTTCTGATAAATGTTACAAAGGAATCCATCATTGACTAGAGGAACCTTAAAATCACATAAAATGACCATAGAACAAACATGAAATGGTCATACGACAATTTACACACATCAATCTGCATGTACTGACAAATTGTCTGTAAAAGCAGTTAGTGTTAGAGGGGACTAAGTCGATGACCAGAAGAAAAAAAAAAGAGACAAAAAATTCTGTTCAACTGCGTATTGCAGACAAGATCATCATTGCCTAGTCTAGGGAGAACTAAAAATGATGATTCAACATTCAACGATTGCATCGTCTTCCGCATTTCTGCGGGTTATCGTTTTCCGTACAGCTTTTCGGAAACAAACAAAAAGGCTGCGCATGCGTGTCAGCGCGGTCAGTGGGTAGGGGAGATCACCGCGCTTACTCGGCTCAGGCGCACGATAGCTCAGCGGTGCCAGGATACATAACGGCAGTAAAAAAAAACGTTGCGTCCCTTGTGACGCACCATTTTTTTCCCATGCGTCCTTTTTCAGTTTTTGTGCGTCTCTGACTATTACTATTTACTTAGGCAGACCGCTGACTTGCACATCCAGCCTACCCAACACCGCTCAGACTCGCTGGACACAATGCTCAAACACATATAGGACACGTACAAACACATATAGGCCACGTACAAACACATACATGCACTCAACTACCCATACAACGCCCACACACAAAGCACTCATCCAACAGTGGTGCACACACACACATTAACATGGAGGAGGTGTTGGCCTCAGCGGCGACAGGAACAGCTTGAAAAACTGAAGAACAGAATGTTACAAGCCAACATTGCAGGCAGTGGTTTCTAGGTTTTCAAGGTTGTCAGCCTGGACTGCCAAACTACTGACCTCACCCTAAGCACAGACAATGCTTCTCCTTCAGATTGAAACAGGGTTCGCACTCTAAAATCATCCCAACATTCCCAAACTTTCAAGACCATATATATAAATTCTCCAAGACTAATAAACACGGATTAGATTGCTGAAATTTACCACAAATCATTAAAACTGCACGACCCAGGCATCTTTGAAACTGACTTTTGCTTCCTCCGGCAAGAAAACGAACTCATTCCCAAGTTTTGAAAGGGAAATAACTTGAAAGGGAAATAACTCGACCGTGAGAAAACGAAAAGTACACTGATTCTGTTCTCCGACAAAAAAATGTGAAATTAATTCAACGCACCTCCACCCTATCATTGAACTTTTGTTGTCATCTTTTGTGTGAATCCTAGGACCAGAGATTGTGCACTCTGTCAAAATTCACCAACTTTCTCAAACCACAGACACTTTATTAAGTTTTCAAAGAATTTCCAGAACCTGGAAAATGGGACCCAGTTTGTCCCAAACCTTTAAAGACCTTCAAAGACCGTACCAACCCTGTGAAAAAGTGTAACCTGCGTAATCTGTGTAATCTGCGTTCCAGCACAGAAACATTGAAGATCCTGATGCCTATACCCTAGACAGACGAGCTCCATAAATATACGCAGCAAGCGCTAGGCCCATTCTTCTCCCATCTTCAGTCACCCCCAGGAACGTGCTCAGTAGTCAGAGGTTAAATGAAGCGCCTAAGCCTGCAAGTGGGCACCTCAGGCAGCTTGAGGTAGATCATGTTGCAGCCAGCACCTTGAGCAGCTCTTGAGCTGTAAGAGCGCTATGCAAGAACCACAATACATACGAATATTCATTATTGTAAAACAACAACCAAGTCTGCATACATGGTCTGTAGTAACTCACCTCTACTGTAACTCGTATTATACTGTGCACATATATTATATATTTAGTTGTTTGTTTGTTTTCTTTTCTCCATATATACCTTCTTGTTCATTGTTTTAATCGTCATGATTTTCTTGATTGGTGTGTGAATGCGTGAAAATTGCACTTTGAGCCAAGTTTTCTCTGAAAAACACATTTCATAAATATCATTATCAATGTTATTATCAAAATCATAATAATAATAATAATAACAATACTACTACTACTACTACTACTACTACTACTACTACTACTAATAATAATAATAATAATAATAATAATAAAGGTATTTCTATAGTGCTTTTTCCTAATGACATCAGTTCAAAGTGCAGTTGTCACGCACTCATGCTTAACGTTAACATCGAAGTACATACAAAAAGAAGTGAAACAAAAACAAGACACTAATAAACTTTGCAAAGACACACTACAAACATGAAATAGACTATTTACAAGTAAACTATAAAAGACGTGGGAGGGAGGGAGGGGGAGGAGAGTAACTAAAGAGTGAAGGGGTTGGAGAAGTGCTGTGTGACTGGAATGGTCTGAATCACAAAA
Source organism: Oncomelania hupensis (assembly GCA_036898135.1). Classification (NCBI taxonomy): domain Eukaryota; kingdom Metazoa; phylum Mollusca; class Gastropoda; order Littorinimorpha; family Pomatiopsidae; genus Oncomelania; species Oncomelania hupensis. The sequence goes on from CM072513.1 coordinate 91,116,705, forward strand.
GAAGGAATGATGCTGGTGACGGGAGGATTATTTAATTAAGCTCACCATTTCTTCATACAGAGTGAACGCTAAACTGACAAGCTGGGCCTGGACCGCGTCGTGCAGACCGTGAATCTGCAAGCCCGACAGCACGGAGCGTAAGACGTGGACCGCCCCGTCGTTGTTCATGGTGCGGTCTTCTATCAGCTGCTTGACCAGCGTCCAGCACAGGCCCCCACACTTCACGCAAGTGGTGCTGTCACGCCAGGTCAAACCGCTCAGGACAAACAGCAGGATAGAAGGGAACAGCGACTGCAAACGGCAGCAGAATACTTAAGTTATTTAAATGACACAACAAATTTGATGTTTTGTGGAGGGGGTAGGAGGGAGGGAGGGAGTGGGGCATGTTAGGGAGAGAATCAAAATTGCACTGAGCATGCTACATTATAGAGCCATAGTATAGAAGTAGTAGAATAACCACATAGTATGAGCCTCCCCATTCTTTCACTGAAATGAGCATCAGATTCTTCAATCTGTGGAAGTTCAGGGCCTACATCAAATATGCAGAAAAGTGACTGAAAACCATATTTGCATAGTGATGTGCTGCATGGAGAACTCCTACAAAAAACTGTCTCAGACAATAACAGTTCAAAACATAAAGTAAACTATAGCTTTTGTCCAAGATTTAATCCCAGAACTCTTGTTGTATCAGACTGTGCATTGCATTACAGATGTCTATGTGGTACAAAGTGTTGCACAGACAGAGATGATATCAAATCAAACACAAAGCAGCTATCAACGTTCATGATGATAACCTTTTAGATAGCGCGGATATACAACATCGGACTCAGAGAGCCCAAAACAAAGAAGAGATAAATATTGCCAAACAACCCACAACAATTCCTCTTTCTCACCTCGGTGCGGAGACACAGAATGCCCAGCTCGCTGAGAGATCGTTCCTGCCGATTCACCTGCGTGACAGTGACCTCCCCTTCATCCATGGCCGACTCTTCTGTCACGTCTGCCTTGCCGCTGTGCCGTGCGATGCATATGGTTGCTGAAATACGAACACAAAATATGGCAAGGATTTCTAGCCCAAGAATGTTTTCTTTCAATACGCTATGAAACAACACACACAATGTGCGGTTCCAGCGCCTTTCACCTGTTTTGATTTTGTCTTCTTCTAGTAGCATAATAATCACTTGATAATAAACAACTAATTGATCAATGTAGGTGTTAGTAGTACAAACCAAATGTAGTTATAAAACTAACGCAAATGTCAAAAGTTAGCAGAACAGGCTAGCAAAACAAATCTCCCAAATCCGATCAATGCAGACAGGGACCATTTTCATCTGCCAGTTTAGCAGTGACATACTTTTAATAGCTTTCTAATCTTATAACATTTTGACGCCAAAAAAACAAACAAACAAACAAACAAAAACAAAAAAAAGAAATCAGCATGACATTTCCCCACATAATAAATATGTTTTCCCAGCAAACGTTACAGACAGAATGAAGGGATGCATCAGGAGCAATGGATTTCAGCATATTTTTTGAAATTTTGGAGTCTACATGGGTGCAAGGCAGTTGGAAGGGAGATAATCCTATCACCGTTCCACCCTAATGTAGCTGTGGGATGTAAACAAGGGGGCACAGGAATGTAACTGCTGCTGAACTGGACCAAGAGATGATAAGGTCAAAGTTCTACCTTAATGCTAGCAAGCAAACTAAGTCAACAATTTCATCATCATCATCATCATCATCATCATCATCATCATCAGGTCACACAGCCGGTCAGGCCGTTGAATGGGGACATGAAGGATGCTGATGCAGAGGGTTTTCTTTGCAGCTTCGGTCTGTCTGCAACCGTTGACCAACCATCTACCTAAATGTGTCACTAGGTCCCATTGAAAAACGTACCGCTTTGCAAGATTTCATCTCACACAAGCAGACTGACATAATGTTCATCCAAGAAACCTGGTTTCGGCAGACTGGCGACGAGGGTAAATGCTCTGATTTATGCTCGCTGCCTCGCTCAAATCGCGGAGGTGGCCTTGCTATCATTTACAGAAACAGTCTGTCCCGTCACCTTGGCTTCATTACAGACTTTGCTTTCACCCACTCGTCCTTTGAAGTTGTTCAACTTAGCCTGTCCGTTCCACAGCAGAACATTCACTTCATATGCATATATCGCACCTTTCCAAGCAAGAAAAATAAATTAACTGATGCAATTTTCCACCAAGAATATTCCAGTCCTGCTTGATTATTGCAACACACTGTCAGGAACATACATAGTTTTAGGAGACATTAACTTTCACTTTGACCAACCCCAGCAACCTTCCACCGCAAAGATGATTGAACTTTTAGATCAGTTTAGTCTTTCTCAGTCAGTCACAGAACCCACCCACAGCCGTGGTCACATCATAGATTGGGTTATGCATAGGCCTCAGGATAATGTTGTTAGATCAACTTCAGTCACCCAGGAATTAACATCTGACCATTTCTGTGTCATGTGCGAACTAAGCGTCGCAGCCCCCCCTCCTCCCCCCACGTTCAGGAAGGCTCGCAGCCTGCGCACCATGGATAGGGATGCTTTCAAGCAAGACCTTACCGCTAAAGTGACCCCAGAACTGTGCCCCACTGTGGATCAGCTGAATAGTACACTTCAGGCGGTGCTTGATCGGCACGCTCCCGTGGCCCAGAAAAAGGTCAAGGCAACTCGCTCAGCACCCTGGTACGAGTCTATTACGGACGAGCTCTCTGAGGCGAAGAAACACCGACGCAAAGCTGAGAAAAAGTGGCTCAAATCGGGTTTAGAAGTCAGCAAGCAGATTTTCACCGCTGCAAAAAAACGGGTCACTAAAATAGTCCAGACTGCCAAAACCCGGTACTTTAGCGACAGAATTAGCAGCAGTGAAACTTGTAAACAGTTGTTTGACATTTGCAATCAGCTAAGGGGTAAGAGCAATGCAACATCACTCCCATCCACACATCCAGCATGTCAGCTCCCAGATGTATTTTGTAACTATTTCACACAGAAAGTGGCTGACATAAGGGCCGCTCTTGATAGCCATGAGATCCCACTCACTACCCCATTCTCACCTTCCCTCACCACCGCAAAGATGGAAGTTTTTCAACCAGTAACAGAGCAAGAGGTCAAGAAAGTCATCTTAAGCTCAAAACCAACATCTTGCTCTCTCGACCCCATTCCTACCCCCATGTTGATAGAGAATCTTGAACCTCTACTCCCGACCATTACCCACATTATCAACGAGAGTCTGTTCTCTGGTGTTGTTCCGTCTGTGCTCAAAGCGGCTGTCATCAAACCCCTCCTTAAAAAGCCAAGTTTAGACAAAAATAATCTAAAGAACTATAGACCTGTCTCAAACCTCTCCTTCCTGTCCAAAGTCATAGAAAAAATTGTTCTCAAACAACTGTTTGCCTACCTATATGATAACGCTTTACTTTGCCCCAACCAGTCTGCCTACCGACCATTCCACAGCACTGAGACAGCCCTCCTAAAGGTAACCAATGATCTGTTGCTCGCCTTAGATAATGGCAACGTCTCCGTTCTCACCTTATTAGACCTCTCAGCCGCCTTTGACACAGTCGACCATCACATTCTCTTTAAAACTCTTCAACACTATTTTGGAATCTCTGGCTCGGTCCTGGCTTGGTTCCACTCATATCTTTCTGACAGATCACAAGCAGTCACTGTCGATGGCTGTTTCTCCAGCACAGCAGACTTGGTGTGCGGCATGCCTCAGGGTTCCGTTTTAGGGCCGGTGTTATTCACTCTGTACACCAAGCCACTGCTTCTCCTGCTTAGAAAGCATGATGTTGAGAGTCAGTCATTTGCAGACGACACACAACTGTATAAATCCACCGCCCCCTCTCTCATTAATTCCACTGTTCAGACCTTGGAGAACTGCATCACAGACATTAAATCATGGATGACACTCAACAAGCTTAAGCTTAATGACGATAAAACCGAAGCCCTCCTCATTCACAAGCACAACACCTCCTCCTCACTCTCGCCTCTCCCAACATCGCTTACAGTAGGGACAACAAACACTCAGTTCTCATCCTCTGCAAGAAATCTCGGCTACATTCTATCCGATGACCTGTCCCTCAACAACCACATCTCCAACGTCTGTCGCTCTGCATACACGGCCATACGCCAAATCAGCTCCTTTCGCCACTATCTTACAGTCCCGGCCACCAAAACCCTAGTCTGCGCTCTCGTCCTCTCTCGGCTTGACTATTGCAACTCTCTCCTTGTTGGCTCCCCGAAACACATCATTGACAAACTACAAAAGGTTCAGAACTCAGCAGCTAGACTAGTATTCCGAGCAAAGAAACGTGATCACATCACACCTCTACTACATTCCCTTCACTGGCTTCCTGTGCAAGCACGCATAGAGTACAAACTCTCTGTTCTCTGTCACAACTTCTTCACAGATTCTTGTCCTTCCTACCTTGCTGATCTACTGTCTGTCTACTCCCCTTCACGCACTTTAAGATCATCTGCTGACACTCGCACACTCAAGGTTCCCGTCACCCGCACTAAGACATACGGCCAACGTGCATTCGCCTACTCTGCACCTAAGCAGTGGAATTCCCTTCCCTCCCATATCCGCAACATACAATCAACACAAGCATTCAAAAAGGCCCTCAAAACCCACCTCTTCAAACTGCATTATTCAGACTGATTTGTGTCCTGCTGCCATTCTCTCATCTCTTGTCTATGTCTGATCCGTAAGTGTATACACGGCTGTAAATACTTATACTGTTTTCCTTCCTGGGCCTAACCGGGCATATAAATAGCTATGAATAGGTTTTTGCTATTCTACTTTCTGTCTTTTTTTTTTTTTCTGTCATTTGTGTACATAGTTGTAAATAGTATATTTTTGTCTTTTTTGTAATTTATGTACATAATTGTAAATAGTCTGTACCTTTACTGTCCCGTCTTTTGGTGTATTGTAGCAAAAGTGATGTTTCATCGAGTGCATGTATTTATATGTTATGACTATGTAAAGCGTGGTGAGTCTGGTCATAGGCTGGAGTACCCGCTATATAAAAATCCGTTATTATTATTATTATAAATATAATATATATATCTAGCTATATCTGTCTACAACGCTATGAGACAGTGGGAAATATAACAAATCTGAAAGCTAGAAATTTAGTTTCGAACAAAAATTGACGCCACTGAAGCCAAAATAAAAGGTCACAGTTGAACGAGTGGTTGGTGATAAAATGATGGGCAGGGACCAGTGCAATGGCAGTGGTTAGTAGATAGCGAGTTGATCTCTAGCACTGAGGAAATACTCACTGATGAGGTCTAGGTATTCTCGTGTGAGCTGACGCGTGAGCTGGTCCTCCAACACTTCCTGAGACTCTGCGTTGTCTTCTTCATCCACTCTGAAATTTGTATTGAAACTAGGTGGGCAAAGCCTACGTGACTCACACGCTCTTTATGGCACTTGAAATATTTAACATTCCAACACTTCCTGAGACTCTGCGTTGTCATCTTCATCCACTCTGAAATTTGTATTGAAACTAGGTGGGCAAAGCCTACGTCACTCACACGCTCTTTAATGGAACTTGAAATATTTAACATGAAAAGGAGTGCCCACCAAAAAAAAAAAAAAAATTGAAACGGTGGCATTAAAATGCAAAGTAAAACCGAATGATCTTTATCTTCTCTTGACCTTGAGATGACCTTGACCTCCGGTCCAAAATACACTCATGTACTATCAAATAAACTACAGCAAAAGTTGTTTTATGCACACAAAAAAACAGAGACCTTGACCTTCACAGGACTTCTAAACTATGCAACATTTGCACACACAAATTACAAGCTTCAAGAAATATGTACAGAGTATATATCTCTCTCTATATATAAAAACAATGCACATCCATCTTTACTTCCTCCCCCAACTCCCATTCCATCTGTCAACTATTAGTTCTGCTATTCTGTTATAACATCTCCCCCCCCCACCCCCCACTCTCCCATCACTTCCAGGGTTTGTAGTCTGCCCTCTCCACCCTTCCACAGGCCACTGTCCACTCAACAGGCGAACTTAGCGGCCTAATTACATGTATCATCATCGCGTTACGTCACTATCGTGTCTCATCGCTGAAGGCCTCATATTTTAACATTCATTTGAACCCTATGTTGTCATATTCAACCAATCCTGACGTTGTGATCCATTCAGTGGCAACGAACGGTGGCTGTCGACATTCTTCGCGTCAATTCGACTTGGAAAGAGCAAGCACAGCGACTGAAATTGTATTGAATGCTGATGGGGGAAAAAAAAGAGAATGTTGGTGCAAAAGTTGCTGTCAGACATTAAAAAAAATTTCTCCCAGCTTCAGCCTACTACAGAGGTATTGTACGTTACATTCATCGATATGGAAATAATCAAATTCTATTTTTTGTTCAATGCCCTTTTAACGTGATGACCGCATCATACACTGTTGTGTATTGCATTTCAACCCATTTTCAATGCGGTTATTGATAAATGTGAGGACGCTCTAAACCTGGCAGAGTGTCGGAGATCTATAAAACATAGGTTGTGTGTAGGAACATGCCCTCTGACACTTACATTGGGGTATGCATCGCTTTCAGGCTGACTGTCTCTAGAACTTCAGTAGCAGCATTACAGCTGCAAAATATCTATTGCATGGGGTAATGCCCGAACCCGAATTACTGTAAAACATAGAGCAACCCCTTGCTGCACCAAGATTTGGCTCCACTGAGGTCAGTCAGAGAGACCACAAAGAGAGAAGCCTCAGAAGCAGAACTAACCACTCAGAAGCAGAACTAACTGCATACGCCAGTCCTTCTTGCCCACTGCTGTCCGGCTGAACAACCCAAGCCTGCCTGTGTGATCTGGGATTTGGAATGGTGGTGGTGAGACATTCTGTGTGGCCTTTATGCTGATTGTTTTTGGGGTCAGTGACTGCCATGTGTGTGCATTCATGGGCTGGGAGGTGAGTGGGTTGCGTGAGAACCAAAAGCCGTACTGAAATTTACGATTTCATTATTCCTATTATTAATCAATTCCTATTTAATTATTATTGACGACGTGATATGTTTGTTGCAACTGTTTGTTTCATCGATTTGCTCATTCATTATCATCAAATTCGGCGCCATGATCATTATTATCACTATCGTCATCATTGTCGTCGGTGTCATCGCATCATCAGCGCAACCTTTTGTGGTCACTATTATTCCATCATAATTTTTATTGTTTGAAGTACCGGTTGAATGTTATTCTTGCTGTTTTGCTTGGCCGGAAATAATGTTTCCTATGTCATCTTTTGGAGGAATAACATTTGTAATGTCTTATCTCTACACTCCTTTGACAATGAAACTGCTAAACGTACCCGCTTTCCACTCTCTCATTTATCTGAGCCCATTTGACTGACAGCCTCTGCAAAGACAAAAGCACAACATTTCATTTCGAAAGCCCTCTTTTTTTTTATTCAATTATTTATTTGTAAACAGTTATCATACACTAACAGCACCAAAAGCCATTCGCTAAAGATGGTTCAAATATCCACCGAAAGGATATCTTTCTTTTTTTTTTTTAAAACAACAACAAAAAAACTTCTAAATAGAACAGATTTTTGTGTGTGCTGCTGTTGAAATCCTCATCAACAAATATTGACGTTAAGACTCCTCGCCCATCATTGGCAAACATGGATAACCATCCCATGGAAGAGAGAGGGTAGGGTCCTAACTCAACACTGAACCACCAGAGCAATTATGCTGCTAAGATGGACAGTGAAAAGTGGCCACGTTTATCGCAGCCCACCGCAGCACTCGACCCTGGGTCGTCGGTGTGCGGTGCCAACTCTCCATCTCTGAACTACAGCGGTTGGGTAGACATGGTGCCAATACCAAGGCCTAGCTTTACACCTAATGGCCTGCAGGGCATAACCAGAAAAGCTGCGATCACACCGCAACAACACTAATGACCTGTAGTATGGAAGGACAGAGGACCACAAGCGTCGGCACAATGGCAGTGTGGAAGTACTGTGCGGGACAATGGTTGATGAATGGCTTCATGAAGGCCCCTGTTTACTGTCAAGGATTATGGCATTTATATTGAAACGCGTTGTTCTTATCTATCGTACACTCTTCTGGCTCACCAAGCAAGTTGGTTACTCAGTAAAGTGATTCAGGCTGAAGGCAAGAAACAGTCTGAGTCCAGGCCTTTGAGGTTGTTCAATCCAAAAGGCTGTGGTGGAAATGGTTAGCTACTGTACACATTCGTTGTTTATTATTGCAATGGAAAAGGAATGACATTTCAGAACGTTAGGATGCAAGAAATCGTCATAATGCTAATGCATTCTATATATTTGTTAGTTATATTTATTTTATTGTTCTTAAACAGAACATTTTTTTCAGCTCAAAAGCTGCTCAAGGGGCCAGCCAATACAGGGTCTCACTCAAGCTGCCTGAGGTGAGGTGCCCACTTGCTGATCTTTCCATTCCGTGCAACAGAATGCATGCGTGCACAGACAAGACCTCAGTTTATAAACTCATCCAAACGAGTATTGGGCACTTACATGTGCTTCACAATCACGATTTAAAAAAAAAAAAAAAATTTTGGGCCCTCCAAGCCATCAACCTTGATGTTTTTGACTACTGCATGCTTACAGTGTTATTGCTTCACATTCAATGCTGCAGCCGTTTTGCCGTCGCTTTTGCCACCACGCTCTGCCCCACTTTTTGGTCATAGTGAGGACAGGGGAAAGGACAAACATTAAGTTTTCCACCAAGTCTAAATGAACGCACGTTTCCCTTGACCACCCTGCAACAAAAGCAGCTGTCATTGTGCTAAGCTGTGCAGGGGTGACATGCAAGTTAAGTCATGTACTAAAAGGATACGGAAGGCAGGCTTGACCCTGTAGTCAGGGAGATGGTCAATGTTGCGGAAGATGGAGTCCACCAGGACAGGACCGAGGTTTTCCCATTTGTAAAACTCATGGCCCAGGCAGTGACCCGCATTGCCCAGGATGTGGAAACTGAATCACGCAAATAACAATATACAATTACAACAGATATATACAATTACAACAGATAACAATATATAATTACAACAGATATATACAATTACAACAGATAACAATATATAATTACAACAGATATATACAATTACAACAGATATATACAATTACAACAGATAACAATATATAATTACAACAAATAACAATATACAATTACAACAGATATATACAATTACAACAGATAACAATATACAATTACAACAGATATATACAATTACAACAGATAACAATATATAATTACAACAGATAACAATATACAATTACAACATTACATTATTATTGCTTTAGGTCCAGTGGACTCTTCCGAGCCAAATCAGGACCGGACAACCCCCGATCCGCATAAAAGATCTGCTGAAACAACCCTAGTGGTAAAACCGAAAGCTCTCCACCAGCCAGTCACTTTACAATAAAGACATCCCATGCAGGGGACAGCTGAGGCTTCACCCCAACTTATCGAACCCCCGTTTACAAAAACAAAATAGGAGTCTTGTCACGGAAGAGTTTTCAAGAAAAAAGGTAGGAGACTGGTCTAGCGAAGAAGACAATAGTATAGCAGATTGATAGAACAGAGCAGGAATGAAAAAGAGCAAATGAGAAAGACAGCGACAGTGGGAATTTAAAGCACTAAATTTCCAGAAAGTGGGGATACTATTTATACTGAAACCCCCGGCACTCCAACGGGGGTACAATTACAACAGATGAAATACAATTACAACAAATAACAATATACAATTACAACAGATAACAATATACAATTACAACAAATAACAATACACAATTAAAACAGGCACAGACTTACAAAAGACAATATTCTTGCACGTACAGTTTGTTGAGTATGTAGTGTTTGTTTGTTAGGGTTGTTTAAAACACAAACTGGCACTTTATCAGCAAATCATAAGATTAGTATTTTTAAATTGAACTAAAATGGTACTGGAAAATTTAAATACAAATTGTGAAGAGATTTTGTTTGTGAGGTGTTGTGTTGTTTTTTATTTTTTATTTTTTGTTTTGTTCTTGAGGGCGGTGTATGTGGGTGTGTCAAGAAATGCTAATATGTAAAAGTCCACCACTAGCTTTAAACAATGTAAAGGCATTTGTTCATCATTCTCATCATCAGGTTGAGCCTGTTGTCAGGAGACTCAGCACATCCAGTGCCGTGCATGGTTTGACATCATCTCTCCAGCTCTTTCTTTGTTATTGTCCTCTGCGCCTGTCTCATTCCACCGTTTTTTTGTAGGATGGCTCATGTTGTGCTGTGTGATGCTGCCAAGCCATACCAACTTCCTCCTTGCAAAGGCAAGCAGTGGATCTTGAGGGGCCCGCAAGCAACATGATCAGGCTCTTAACATGATCGTTAGTCATGCGTTCATGCCAGGCGAAGTGCAGCATTCTGCAGTAGCATTTTATTTCAAATGCCTTGATGTGTACATGATACTCTAAATCAGTTGTCATAAGTAAGAGACACGGACAAGTAAAAGCATTAGATTGATTGATTGATTGATTTATTGTTGCTTTAGGTCCAGCGGACTCTTCCGAGCCAAATCAGGACCGGACAACCCCCGATCCGCATAAAAGATCTGCCGAAACAACCCTAGTGGGAAAATTGAATGCCCTCCACCGGCCAGTCACTTTACAATAAAGACATCCCACGCGGGGGGCGGCTGAGGGTTGACCTCAACTACGCGAACACCCCGGTTACAAAAACAAAATAGAATACAACCATCATTATAAATCATCAACAAAACACATACATATAAAATGCCTATAGTGCGAAATAATACAATCATGTGAAGTCCTAGTGACCACCCGGCAGAAAGCGTCCAACACTCCCAAGCTGATCCAACAGACCTCATACACAAACAAGGAGTCTTGTCCAGGAAGAGTTTTCAAGAAAAAAGGTAGGTCATTGATCTAGCGAAGAAGAAGAAAGTATAGCAGAGTGATAGGACAGATCAGGAATGGGAAAGAGCAAATGATGAAGACAGCGACAGTGGGAATTTAAAGCACTAAATTTCCAGAAAGTGGGGATACTATTTATACTGAAACCCCCGGCACTCCAACGGGGGGAACTGTTGCCGCAGTGAATTAGTCATGCCTACAAAGGCAAGACAGGTTTTCAACTGGGGCTTTCACTGTTCCCTTTATAGGTTAGAACAATCTACAGTGACAAGATTGCTCATGACCCCAAGGGGTAAAGCATTAGATACAAATTGTCAAGAAATCAAGTTGTCAAGAAACTGTCTCCCTTCCCATCCAAAGTGCTCGTAGATTTTATTTCCTAATGTAAATGTGCAATTACCAGTTGTCGTAGGCCACAGAGATGAAGTTCTGCATGCGTTCTAGAGGTTGCTTGTTCACCAGGGAGTCGGTAGCATCCACAGACGGGGGCTGAATGCCTGCAACACCAGCTATAATGCGAACATTGATGGAAACATGTACACTACAGACTGGATAATGTTGAACCTGTTTATAGTTATAGTGAAATACTGCTTATTTTCAAGCCTGGCTGTGTGTTACATGCTATTTAGTCGATTCAGCCCCGTACATTTGGTAAGTGGAACTCTAAATCCTTTATCCACGCAGCCTGTTCACTCAGCAACAAGGCAGGAGTCGTAGTATAAAGTTTTCCAACTTTACTCAGCAAACACCAACAGCTGCATACAAGATCGCTTTCCCAAAATTACAGAAATCATTTTTACAAGCAGATAGCGCATTACTTATATAGCCTCTCTGCAATCTAGAGAAACTTCGAACATTTCAGAATGACGCAATAACACCCAATCAAAATAAAACTCGCCACTGGAACTATGTACTATCTTACATTACATAATGCTTACGAATCTACATAGTCGACCAGCTGTTACTTGTAAGATATGGAAAATTCAATCGATGATAAACAAGTAATTTCCAGAAAATTCTCAACACTATCGATCGCCAAAAAATTATCAACATTATACCAAGTTTCTTCTAGCAACAGCGCAAAATCAAATCAAAGGTAAATACACGCTATCATTGCATGCTTTGCAACAGAAAATGATCAGAACTATCGTGCGTGTTTCAATTGTAACACTGTGGTCTCAGCTGTTCTTAACCTTTCTTGAAAAAGAAGATAATAATAATAATAATAATAATAATAATAATAATAATAATAATAATAATAATAATAATAATAATAATTTATATAGAGCGATTTCCACAATTACAAAAAAGAGCTCAAAGAACATATTTCGCAACTTGGAAGACAATGTTAATTGAAAAAATGTTATTTGCATAAAATTTTAATTGCAATTAAGACTTTGTACACAACAGACACACCTACACTGAAAAGGAATATACCGCAACTAATAACAACTAATACATTGCACAATTTATTTATTTTAGAAGAAGAAAAAAAGATATTACCACATCTCTGTGTCAACCCATGGTCCCCATCCGTCTCTCACCGACACATACCATAATTAAAATACATGCACTCATCCATCCAGAGGAATCAAACACACCTAAACATTCAATTTTATTTAAATGGAGTACTATATACAATCAAAAGATTAATATTCATATACAAAGACTGGATGTAATCAAAGACAATCCTAAGCCTCATAGCACTTGAAACTGAAATTATCAGTCTCCACTGTAGTGCTCAAACTCTCAGGAAGTTACTGTTCACCAAAAGAAAAAATCAATGCATGTGGGTTGAGGGGCACCAATACTCTTCCTGCTACAACTATAGACATTTGAAATATAATTCATAAACTAAACTATACAAACTAAACTAAACAAACTTAACAGCACAAAAGCTGAACTGCAAGTCCTATCCTATCCTATAACTCGAAGGTCGTTGGGGCACCACAGATGATCGTTTAACCAGTGTACTCCATCTTCCTCTGTCCTCAGCAACCCTCATGGCTTCGCTCAGTTTCAAGCCAGTCCATTCTCAAATGTTGTCCTCTCATCTCTTTCTCTGTCTCCCTCTTCTTCTGCCTCCTTACATCGTGCCTTGCAGGATGGTCTTTGCAAGGCCTGATGCTCTGGTGACGTGTCCATACCATCAGAGTTTCCGTTTCTTCACCACGGTGAGCATGTCATCATGTTGTCCAATGGCTTGTGTTAAGGTCTGTCGGACTTCGTTGTTGATGATTTGCTGGGTATAGAAAATGCCCAGAAGTCTTCTGTAGCATCTCATCTCCATGCTTTGTATTCGTCGTTGTAGATCTGCTATGAGGGTCCATGTTTCGCAAGCTAAGTAGCTACATTTTTCTAGAATCAAACAGCCTAATAATACAATACAATACATCTTTTCTGTCCCACTTTTACATGAAATAAATAAAAGTAAAAATTCAATACAATACAATACATCTTTAGTATCCAACTGTCATCACTGCATTAAAGAAAGTGGTGGAAAACTGCATTTGCAAGCAAAACTTTACACAAAATTAATAAATGAACAATAAATAAAATATTTTTCGCTGCACGTATAATATATCACAAACACATCTGAGATTACTTCCCCTCTCTCCTTCTCCCTCACTCTCTGTCTTCCTTCTAATCCTAAACTAAAATCAACAGAATTTGCCAGATCATGGCAAAAAAGAAGCAAATTCTGAGAGCAGAAAGTACCTTCACACTGCAGGTGAAACTTATAAAGCTGATCAATAATACTCGAAGTGTCAAGAGTTAACGTACCAAGCACAGTCAGCCTATCATTCTCCATCAGGTCATAAGACTTGCTAAACTCTGGATGGCGAAGCTGTAGAAACTCTGGATTCCATAGACAGCAGAACGTTCTGGAACAACAGTCTGCAGTGACATCATCAAGAACAAGAATTCACATTTCATTATCTATGTAGTGAATCGTCGTTATATGGTGCTTTTTTCAGCTTAGGGGACTGGTCGATGCAGGATCTACCTAATGCCGATTGAGCCAACCCTTTGCTGCCTATGGGCGCCCTGTCTGACGCCCAGAGCACAGTTCTGGCTGACTGGGGATGAGGAGAAGGAAGCTGGTGCAGCTGGGGTTTTTTGAGTGACCGGCACTCACCTGTTTAGGACATTAGCGACAGGATCTGATACATTTATTCTAAAGCTGCAGCTCCATACATGCCAATTTGAGGTGCACATTCTCTAGCAAATAGCTAACAACAGAGCATTTCGCTTTACCACGCCTGCACTTTTCCCTGTTTCCCATCAATGTCTATATTATTACAAGGGTGCGTCAAAAAGTCATGCCATTTTTTTTTAATTTCAGGTGGCGTTTTTGATTTTTTTAAATACCTGAAATGTTTCCCAGTTTTATCATTTACGTTATGAAATATATTGTTTCTTACTTTGCAGGTTTTTAGACTTGCAAAGAAACTTCAAAATGGCTGCCCCCTTAGAATTGCGTAAAAGACAAAGAGCATTGTTTGAATTCCTTGTTGCTGAGGGGGAAACCCCTGTGAACATTCACAGACAATTACAACATGTGTCTGAAGACACTACTTTAGCAGTGTATGCAGGTGGGTTCATCATCTGAATTATGAAAAGGTGGGAACTGTGAGCGTAACCAATAAACCCCTCTCTGGCCGGCCGCCCGTCCTCTTCTGTGAATCCTGCCAGTCAAGCAAAAGCAGATGCTCTGATCAGAGAAGACAGGCGGATAACTCCTGATGAGTTGGCAGAAAACCTTGCAGTGAGCCATGGAAGTGCTTACAACATTGTCGAACCACTTGGCTTCTGAAAAGTGTGTGCCAGTTGGGTACCAAGAGGCTGACTAGACCAGTCAACAAAATTTTATGAGGCAGTGATACATGCTCTCATTCAAAGGTGGAACATTGCTATTGAGAGAAATGATGGCTATGTAGAGAAGTAGGGATGTGATCCACAGAGGGAGGACCAGCTTCATTTTGATGTATGATACATGTTCCTGTTTTGGTAATTATACACGTCCTAAAGAAAATGGCATTATTTTTTTACTCACCCTCGTACCATATGCCCCTAAAGGGTTTTAGGAATACAACTTGACTTGAATTTTCTACCCATCCTCTATACATGCCAAAGTGCATGGAAAGAGAATTGGTTTTAGCATTTAAAACACTCAACAACACAACACAACTGCTACTTGAAACTAATGAAACAAATTTCGCCTGTCATTTCCTTCTACTGTACAGGTGTACCAAATAACAACATCCAATGTCAATACCGAATACAGAATGCATTCCGCCAAGCAACGTTACACAAGGAACTTTATGTTGGTAAACACCCACACCTCAAGTACCTAATTCATTCCTTATTCTTCTCATGCAAGCACCACACCATTATAAAATACACAATCTTTGGCTAAAACCTTGCAGTGACATACCCTAAAACCTGTTGACTGATTTTTTTTTTTAACTGAGCACCCTTCAGATTCACATGTTCAGCTTGAGAAACTGCATTCTACAACCAGCAAATGCCATGGGACAAAAAAAAAAAAAAAAAAAAAAAAGACTAACAGTAACACACAGAACGATCAGGTTTTGAAAAGGCAATGGTGCAATTTTATTCAGCCTAATTTCCCTAAGGTGGATGATAATGTAGACAAAAAAGAACTTACTTGATGAGAGCAAAGAGGTTGTCCAAGAATTGCTGGATGTGAGCAGTGGCCGGGTTGCGTAAAACTATCGTGCCGTCTTCTTGTTTGCACAGTACAAACCCTCCCCTCTCTGCAACCTAGGTGAGGGAAAACAAATTGGTTTAAAACGCTGCAGCCATAGCTCAGAGGCACAAGGTTCGCCTGGCACACCGATGACCCAGGCTCAAATCCCGAGGTGAGCAAGATGGAAAGTGGCCATGTTCCACTGCCCATCCTAGCAGTATGATCGCTCTGGTGGTTCAGTGTTGATTTAGGCCCCTACCCATCTTCCTTGGAACGTAACATTATCTCCATCTGCCATACTGCCAAAGGTGGGTGAGGACGTTCAGCTTCAATGTTTATTCCACACAAAATGGCAATATAAATATGGGACAACATTACGGTATTGTACTGTACTGCATGATGTTGTACTGTAGTGCATGATGTTGTACTGTAGTGTATGATGTTGTACTGTACATACATCCTACAAACTAAAAGCGTGCACATGTCTAAGCGCGTCATCCCTATTATTACTCTTTCACAAAGGAAACTTTGTGTGCCATTATAGCAACCCACCGGGCAAACGCAGAGAAAACGCCGACACCTACAAGATAAGATCATGTTGTAAGAGAGCGGCACAGTGACAGTGATGGTTTGGAATAGTGGCGTGCCGCTGCAGGACGTCTACAACTGTACACTACGGTTGCTGTGCCCAACACCTTATCAAAGGCTGGGATTCTATCAGGTGACATTAAAACACCAGTGGTTCTTTCAAACTCTTCTCCCACTATCTTTTACTTTTGTCTTTTTTTTTTAAATTAGATAAAAGTTATTTATTCATTGCTTACAGGGTCCAGCGGACTGCAATGAGCCGAATAAGGACCACAAAATCAAGACCACAACTTGGCTGAAAGAGGACTCACCCCTGATCCGCATAAAAGATCTGCTGAAACAACCCTAGTGGTAACACTGAAGGCACTCCACCAGCCGGTCACTTATAATAATAATAATAATAATAATAATAATAATAATAATAATAATAATAATAATAATAATAATAATAATAATAATAATAACTGGCATTTATAAAGCGCCTACCCTAAGGATCTAAGCGCTTATACATAACATGCACACTTTCCTACGCAAACACATATACACACTATACATATACTCTAATTATAAGACAAGTTACTCTTTCACGCATACTTACTACTGCTGTGTAAATCAATATGACAAAAACATACTAAATTACTACTTAACCCCTCCCACCCCTCCAAAGCCTTTTTACAACTACAGATACTGCTGAAAAACTTTTGAGAAGAGATACGTTTTAAGGTTGGATTTGAACGATTCACAGGAGGTAGAATGTCTAACATGAAAGGGGAGATAATTCCATAGGGGAGGGCCGTGGACAGCAAAAGAGCGGAAACCATGAGATTTTCTTTTGTAACGGCCCTGACGGAGAAGACGACAGTCAGTGGATGAGCGAAGGGAACGAGATGGAGTGTAAAGGGAGACAAGATCAGATAGATAAGAAGGAGCAGAAGTGATGACAATATTGTAGCAGATACAGGCAGTTTTATACTTAACACGTTCTGCGACAGGAAGCCAGTGTAGCTTAACAAGGAGAGGTGTGGAGGGTTGGCGATGATTTACTTTAAAGATAAGACGGGCAGCAGAGTTCTGAACTTTCTGAAGCAGAGAGAGGATAGAATCTGGACAGCCAATGAGAAGGGAATTGCAATAATCTAATCTAGATAGAATACAGGAAGTAACCAAGGTCTTTGTGGCGTCTTCTGATAGAAATTTCCTAATTGAACTAATTCTCTTCAACTCAAAGTAGCAAACCCGACAGACTCTAGTGATATGCTGTTTCATAGAGAGAGTAGAATCCATGATGAACCCTAGGTTTCTAGCAGAGTCAGAAAAAGAAATTTCACAAGAACCAACAGTGATAGAGATAGGCAGAGAAAGATCAGTGACGGAAGAGCAAGTGAAGAGAAGGGTCTCAGTCTTGTCATCATTTAATTTAAGCATGTTTGCATTCATCCCGGTTTTTAATGTCAGTGGTGCAATTCTGAAGTGTTTGTATAATAGAGTGAATGTCTGCAGGCTTGCATGATTGCTGTAGTTAGGTGTCATCTGCAAATAATTGGTGGTTGACAGTATGCTGTTTTATGATTATAGATAAGGGCGTGGTGTACATAATGAACAGGACAGGGCCTAAAACGGAACCCTGGGGCACACCATAGAGAAGCGGAGAAGGAACTGAAGAGGAATTATTGACAGACACATACTGAGTACGGTCTAGGAGATAGGAAGTGAACCACCGAAGAGCTACTGAACGAACACCAAAAACAGTTTCAAGACAAGAAAGGAGAATAGAATGATCGATAGTATCGATAGTATCGAAAGCAGCAGAGTTGTCAAGAAGAAGTAGAATAGAGAGTTTGTCCTCATCCAGAGCAGTGAGAATGTCATTGACAATGCGAAGCAGAACAGTTTCGGTGCTTCAGCCGGCTCGATACGCAGACTGAAAAGGGTTGTGTAAATTGTTAGAGTCAAGGTGAGACAGTAGTTGATAGAGCACAACTTTCTCTAGAGTTTTTGTTTTCTTTACAATAAAGACATCCCACACAGGGAACGTTGAGGCTATACTCTAATTTATCGAACCCACATTTACAAAAACAAAACAGAATACAAACATCATTATAAAATATCAACAAAACACATACATATAAAATGCACACTTTGGTAAATAATAATATCATAGGAAGCCGGCCAAAAGCGTCCAATATTCCCAAGCTGATACAACAGACCTCACACACAAATGAGGAGTTTTGTCCCGGAAGAGTTTTCAAGAAAAAAGGTAGGTGGCTGGTCTAGCGAAGAAGAAGATGGTATAGCAGATTGATAGAACAGAGTAGGAATGAGAAAGAACAAATGAGAAAGACAGCGACAGTGGTAATTTAAAGCACTAAATTTCCAGAAAGTGGGGATACTATTTATACAGAAAAGCCTGGCACACCAAGGGGGGAAATGAGATAAAAGGGATTAGAGATCAGAGTGACAGAAATACAAAGCACTTACGTTGATGTCTTCTGGCCAGGTGGTTCTCTTCATGCAAGCCAGGATCATGTTGATGCAATACATTATCTGAAACACAGGACAGGGCCTAAACACTACAGCCAGGATCATGTTGATGCAATACATTATCTGAAACACAGGACAGGGCCTAAAGACTACCCATTTCACAGAAACAGATCCTTTTCAAATTGGAGTGAGCGTGAACAGTTTAAAATATCACAAACACCTGTGTTAAGAGCAACACATTTTCCATTTATTACAATTTTTTTCAAGTAAAAGCAAGGATTGAGTCAAAATAAAATGAGTGTTACCCCACTGTGGGGAAAAAAGGAAATGATTTAGTCCCTGAATAACCTCATTTTAAAGTGAGGCTTTGACATAAATTGATAAATTCACCGTTTATAAGCCTACTAGTAGCATCAAGGTTGATCTTAAAAATAGCACCACTGCGAAAGTGTGTAAAGTATGAGTTGTGTGTTTACATGACAAAGAAGTTTGAGCAACAATTTACACAAGATTCTATCCTATCCTATCCCATAACTCGAAAGTCGTTGGGGCATCACAGATGATCATTTAACCAGCGTACTCCATCTTTCCCTGTCCTCAGCAACCCTGAGGCTCAGTGTCAAGCCAGTCCATTCTGGAATGTTGTCCTCCCACTTCTTTTTTCTGTAGCCCTCTTCTTCTGCCTCCTTGCACCGTGCCTTGCAGGATGGTCCTTGCAAGGCCTAATGATCTGGTGATGTGGCCATACCATTGGAGTATCCGTTTGTTCACAAGATATATCATCTTTTAATGTCACAACAATTCACATTTCCCCAAAGTCAACTCAATCTCACACAAAACTAACCACACACCCTTGATAGGGCTATCAGAAGCCCTGTAAAAGGGTTGTAGGAGATTCAACATCCCACAGCACAACATACTTTACACTTGTAGTTCGCTCAAACGCTTCGTCAGCAGCCACAAGCCAACAAGCTATAACATTTCTCCAGATGAGTTTTTTTTTAAAGCAGTGTAAGAACAGCGTTAGATACAGAAATTAAGAGTAAAAATTGGATATCTGTTTCCTGGAGAAGCTTACATGTGATCGGTTGATGCCACAGCTATCGGCAGAGCTGGGCTGTACAGGTTTCTGATCCAAACCAATGTAGGACATGAATTTGGCTGGGTGACTGAATGCTCTGGAAAAAAACAACCAATAATAATAATAATAATAATAATAATAATAATAATAATAATAATAATAATAATAATAATAATAACAATAATGCATGTTATATAATAATAATAATAATAATAATAATAATAATAATAATAATAATAATAATAATAATAATGATGCTAAAAATGACAACAATGATAATGGGTATTATAATAATAATAATAATATTAATAATAATAATAATAATAATAATAATAATAATAAAATTCATAATATTTATAATATTGATAATAATCATTATAATGCATGCATTCTATGAGGTTTTTTTCCCACCAATTAACCAATCGTGCTCAAAGTTGGGCGATCTGCACCAACATACCAACTGTACCAACATACATGCCCTCATGTTACACACACTGTAACATACACAACAAACACACATTCATCACTCAAACATCTGGTGTAAAAGCAGGTAATATCACTAACAAAAGATGGAAAGGAAATCACTTTTTTTATTTGTGAATTTTACACAAATTCAGATTGCCTGTATCCAATCCTAGTATTGAAGGATGGAGGAAACAGAAGTACCTGGAGAAAAACCTCGGTAATCTGAAAAACCTCAAAACCAAGTCACATAAGTACCAAATTGCAACCTTGAGCCCAGGAACTGACACCTTCCAAACTGCGCCTCTTGTCCACACACAACATATTATCAACGCAATTACTGTTATGTGCATACTATCCTATCATATCCTATCCTATCCTGTAACTCAGAGGTCTTGGGGCACCACAGATGATCGTTTAACCAGCGTATTCCATCTTTCTCTGTCCTCAGCAACCCTCATGGCTTCGCTCACTGTCAAGCCAGTCCATTCTCGAATGTTGTCCTCCCACCTCTTTTTGTCTCCTTCTTCTTCTGCCTCCTTGCACCGTGCCTTGCAGGTTATTCTTTGCAAGGCCTGATGATCTGGTGACGTGGCCATATCATCAGAGTTTCCGTTTCTTCACCACCGTAAAGACGGAAAACGTGTGAACACATTTGTAAATATCTATCTATCTATCTATCTATCTATCTATCTATCTATCTATCTATCTATCTATCTATCTATCTATCTATCTATCTATCTATCTATCTATCTATCTATCTATCTATCTATCTCTAGAGATAGAGAGAGAGAGAGAGAGAGAGAGAGAGAGAGAGAGAGAGAGAGAGAGAGAGAGAGAGAGAGAGAGAGAGAGAGAGAGATTTATAATTACTTCATCATTTTTCCTCCTCAAAAAGGCATTGGCTGATATAGGATTTATTTTTTTAGATAATCGCTCTTATATAGCAGGTTTTTTTAGCTAAAGAGCTGCTCAAGGTGCTGGCCAATTACAGGATCTAACTCAAGCCACCCACTGCTTTTTATCTATCGTGGTCCATCCTTTCATGAAACAAACACAAACGCAGACGACCAAGTTCTATGTAGTTCCCTGACTTACTCTGTAAACTCAGGCGAGACCCACAGATCCTTCACAGGGGTCAATACTCCCCTGATGAACTCTGACTGACGCTCAAAGTCTGCAAACTGATTGCTGGCAAACAAACAAACAACAGCAATAATAAAAAGGATCATTTCATTACACAAGCTGCAGAACAACTTTGAAAAAAAATCTCTGAAGTTTTGCCGGGGTCTAATATATCTAGGGTCCGCCTAGGCCTCTGTGGGGTCCAGGGGCAAAGCCCGAAGGAAAAGAAAAATGGCACTTTTTAAGGCCATTTTGTTGTATTTCCTGGATGGAAATACTGGAAAATGTATAGCTATGTTTTGGGGAAAAAAAAGGTTTTTTTTAGTATGAACAGGTAAAAAAAAAAAGTGCAAATTGCCTTTAAAAAAAATTTTTTTTTAATCATTTATTGACACCATCAGATTTCTTCTTGAATACCTCACATCAAAATAAGTTATTAAAAAAAATGGCACTTGTGACTTTTGAATTAAAAAATCTGAAAAATGTATGTTTTCGAAAAAAAAAAGAAGTTTATTTTTAAGCACAGGTGAAAAAGTACATTTATTTTAATTGTTTTACACTTAATAGGAAAAAAACTGGACCTTTTAAAGGTCATTTTCCTGTATTTCCTGAATCAAAACATTGAGGATAGAGGAAAAAACTTCACATCAAAAGAATACTTCACATCCAAAAAAGTTATAACAAGTTTCATTTCTTTTACTTACACTTAATAGGGGAAAATGGCTCTTTCAAATGCCATTTTGTTGTATTTTCTGAATCAAAATACTGAAAAAAATGTTTTGGAAAAAAAAATTAACAGAACTATGAACATATGGGGAAAATAAGCAAAATGTTTTTAATTTTAAATCATTTATGACACCTTCAGATGTTTTCTTGAATACTCAACATCAAAAAAGTTATAACCAGTTCAGCTGTATTCCTTTGATGTACACATATATGGGAAAATTGTCACTTTCATATACTATTTTGTTTATTTTCTGAATCAAAATACTGAAAAATAAATAGTTAGTTATGTTATGGAAAAGGTTATTTGTAACAAAACCATGAACATCTGAGATAATTGTTTGTTGGCACAGCTGAAAGATTTTGATTAAGTTTTACTTCTTAAAAAAAGAGAAAAGGGATGTTTGCTTTGCTTGGACTTGGAGGTCATCACGAGAAACTATATCTGTTGCACACTTTCTTTTAGCAGCTGTCTCATGAGCCACAGCTGTGTAGGGCCGTTTTTTCATGCTGAAGAACTGCTAATCCTTAATGAAGCGTGTTCATCACAGAAGAAGCGGCTTAGTCTAACGCACAAAATTTTAATCACAGTTCTACAATGTCTCTGTTGACGTTCACAGACTTAGCGCACAGACTAAAAGAGAAACTCAGAGAATAGCATATGCGGGCGGCGCACCTTTCTTTCAGTAGGTCAACAATACACGCAAAATGTACAGCATAAGAGGCGCCCGCTAAAGTTGTAGCCTATAACAGTGAAGCAGTATTAGCGGGCAGCGCACCTCTCTGTCAATAAGACGCCATGAAAATGTGGATCGGTACTCGGAAGAAAAAAAAATCTCGGGATTCTTTATCTCGGAAATTTTTTTATTCTTACTTGGAAAATCGCGGATCAGAGTTCTGCAGCCTGATTACAACATGGATGACAAACAACAACCACAACATTGCATGTTTTGGACTGAAATAGCTTTATAAAAGTAACCAGTGAAAACAAAGAGGACAAATCTATGATAGTGACACTTAACGGAAAATGGGAGCATCCACAAATATTTGTAATTAGTTCCATCAAGATGCAAACTGCACAAAGATCCTGACGCTCATGTCCTAGATGGGTGAACGCCGGTTACATAAATACATCCAGCAACCTCTAGGCCTCTTCCCCCCCCCCCTCCTCCCACCTCATTCCTGGTTGCCCTGGATACAGCCCAGTTGTCTGAGGTATTTGATGATGCACCTACGACTGCAAGTTTGGTGCCTCGGCTGGTGTGACAGTGTTCCCTCCACACACAAAAAATGAGAGTCCTTGGGACTCCCAGGTATAAAATTTTAAGAGTCCTTGTGCAAATTTTGAGAGTCCCCAAATCGGTGGATGAACGGGTTTTGGGCCCAGTCAACCAAGTCAGAAGCGACATGATCGTGTATGATAGAATCAAAAAATGGATTAACGAAGATTTCTTTTGTTCAGTGAATGTATTGCTTGGAGGAAGTTTACAATGCGTGCGCATGCGATTTTTAAGGATGACAACTCCTGACACAATCTTTAATCGTCTGCAATGGCAGTCTCAGTTGGGTTCTGATTCTGATTATGCCGTGAATTAGTTCGCCACTCGTTGGTCGTATTTATGACTTCAGCGATTCCAAAAAAATGTGTGCGTCCACAGGACGCACGCATGCAAATTTTCCTGCGTCATTTTTCATATTTTGTGCGTAATTGACGCACTACTGTGCGTAATCGGGAACACTGTGTGAGTACTGAAGAGCCTGTTTCAGCCACTGTTTTGTGCACCAGTTGAACTGGTAAAACTCTATGTAACAGCAATTATAAATAAATAACATTCCGTATTAAAAGAAGTTTTCTAAGACGGCGTATTATTTGAACATTTAAAACAAAAAAATTCCATGTAGCACTACGATTCATATTATAATTTTATAGGTAACCTATGACTGTACCTGACAATAATCAGGGCCTCGATCAGAATGCAGCGCTCCATTTGCGAAAGCTGTTCAGGGTCTGAGTCGATGTTCTTGATGCACATGTACAGGTGCTCAAATTCAGGCTGAAACAAACATCACCATCATTCAAAACAAACGTCATTACAGCAGGGGAAAGCACTCTAGGTGGGAGCATCAGAGCAGCTGCCAATCTTTTTCAGTTTTCAATTGTCTGGGCTGTGATAAACCATTGCAACAAGTGTAAATGCATTGATAAATGAACAGTACATGCTAGAGTAAACATTTGGATACCTGCCATGACAAACTTCTGCACCATGTTGTGAACTTAGTGTGTGTCACTGAACTTTCTAGCAGTCAGCCATCCCCCACAGTGCCAACTATTCTAAAGAAGTGTCAAAACAAAGGGGTTTTGAGAACTTGTGGAAGTTGAATATCAACATAGAGACCTAATTTATTGATTGCTCATGACCATATCTCCTGTCATCTTCTTTTTGTGTCAGCAGAAAGACACAGTCAAACATAAACATCTTCATGATAGTCATTAACTTGAGAGAACTGTTGCAACACTGTGATTTACACATTTGTACTCTGGTGTATACTTCAACAGAAACATGAACTATCTCTTCACTATGAAAGATCAGGCTGTGGTTTTTGTTTTTTCTGGCTCTTTTTAGTAGCCAGTATGCCCATTCTGATCACCATTGGAATTTTTCAAGTAGAACAAGTGAACTTGTTACGTTGCCTCAGTCCAAGAAGTTTCATCATGGCTAACCCACCCCAACTTTCCCAAAATAGGAAGTTCTGCTCCTGCGCATTAACAGATCCTAGGCTAAAATCGAAAGGAGGATAAGTCCACATGATGTACTCGCAGAAAAGTACCTATTTTTCCAACTGGCCAAAGTCACGTGACGGATTGCTTGTTTTCATCTTGTGCAACAGAACTCATCGCCTGTTTTCGCGTGTACCCGCATGTACTTGCTTCAAAGCAACACGCAACTGGTCTGTATCAGTCAGAAACATAGGCCTAAACTTTCCATGCTTTCAGAGAGGAAAGAGCTTCAAGGGAAGTAACTGAATTATTCTCTTTTCTTTGTTCTTCTGCTATGCGAACCCAAAGTAAGAAAGTGTTATCATTGGAGGTGCCTTGTATGTCCCATAAGCATTGCAAGGCAGTCAGAGACGTTGTAGGTCCTCAGCGCAGGGAAAGGGTTCAAACAATAAAACAGGAGACAAAATAAGTCTGCCAAAAAGCACCGCATAAACCAAAATAAACGTACAAAAATGATGTCGGTGTATTCCTTGCTTATTTTGACGAGTACGGAGCAGGCGTGCTGCCTCACGTTCTTCACTGCTCGGCTTCTTGTTGATTTGGTCTGACCAGGCAGGTTGAACACCACACAGGCAAAGATCTTCACAACACACACACAAATAATTGCTAAAATGACAGCCACAAAACAAAACAAAAATCTAAAATATTTCTATCTCCGAGATCATTATCTCTAAAAAAAAATAACATCACAGAAATGTCTATTTCCAAAAATTATTTTATCCCCCAAAAAATATTTTTCGGCCTAACTTTTCGGATGTCATAATTGTTTTGTACCATTATGCTGTTTCCTCCGGTTTTTTTGTCATGACATTTGTGTTTAGTTTCAATCACCATTCCTAAGGCTAGATATAATAGTGACAGATACACCACTCTATCAGTACAAAAGGGAAATCACTTTTGTCAACACACAAGTGAAACCACTCTATCTGTACTTCTTCAATGACCAGGCAACCCAATTTGATTGGGAAAAAAACAAAATAAACGATGACTAAACTTTTGATTTTCTGAACAATTTGTCATACCCTTCAGCGAAGACAAGACCCTCAAGCTGTGTATGTTACCGTTTCACTGTTGCTAAGTTCTTCTACAGAAGTAATCAGTCACTAGGTATTCCCAACCCACAACCAACCCACCATCTCTAATACTGCAGGCAAGGCTTCAGGATTGTGGCGAAGGTATGGGAACAGTGCTGACACACAGCTCAGCACGCTCGACTTAATCAACGGATCCTGAAAAACAAACAAACAGATATAAATTAAGAGGATTCACCAACCATCACCAACACTAACAACCATCAGCCCGTTGATCCTGAGCGTCTACTGGAAGAAGAAGACAAAGAAGATGGGAAAGAGTTTAACTATGCACAATTTTAACTCAGTAAATTTTAATTTTAAACAATGGCACTGTAAATCATGCAAACAAAGTCAACAACAGGAGATGAATAAATCTTCAACTGTACACTACAGTAGCCCTGGCCAAGCCCTTGTTACAGGTTTGGGTTATATATATATATCTAAAGAATCAAGAATAGCCTTTGCAAAAATAGGTGGTTCAGGTAAACCTTAAGACTGCTTGCCTCATTGGCCTTGATCAGAAGTCAGTTCTTGCCGAGGGCCATGCAGGCAAAAGACATTCTCCGCGATACAAACAAATGACACGGACCTTTATTTCATCATTCTTATATAGCGCTTCTCCAGCTCAAGGCGCTGGCCGAAACAAGATTATCTGAAGCCACCCAAAGGTGCCAACTTGCAGCTTTGGGGCACGTCATCTGACGCCCAGACAACTGAGTAACTATGGGGAGAGATGGGACCTAGTAGCCGGCACTCACCCGTCTTAGACATGAGCATCAGGATCTTTAAAAGTCCAAGCAATGGAAAGCGTGCGTGCACAGACTACCTTGGTTTTATTCTTTCATCCGAAAGGAGTAGGGGCACAGTGTCACAAGGTTATATTATTTTCCTCTCGGCACTCCAGGCCGTTAAGTCAGCTTTGAGCCACTGCCTTCCTACGAGTGGCAATGTTATTACTGAGAACCCAATGCTTCATTTGTTTTGCCGTTTGCATACGCCACTGAGCCAACTGTCTACCTGATTCTGGTAGACCAGGAGCTGCTTCAGCAGGTCCACACCGAGGCTGACATCTGGCGTGGGTTTGTCCGACTGGAAGATGCGCCACATCACGTTCTCCAGGAAGATGGTCACGGCTTCCCATTCCAACACTTCAGGTGAGTTGGAGGTGAATGGGGCTTGGTCCGCTTGAAAGGAAAAAAAGAAAGGTTAGGAAATAAACTTTAAAAGTCTGGGAGATTCCCTGTTCAAAGTTCTCTAGGAAAATAGTCATGGCTTCTCATTGTAAAACTTTAGACAAGCGTGAGGTGAGAGGGGCAACATTTTTGGAGTTAAGTTTTTAATCAGGGCCGAGTTCAACGTGCATTGTAGAGCATTTAAATGATGAAGTACATAGCTAATTCCTTCCTAAGCACTCTCCATTTTGCGCACAGCTTAAACACAGTCGCTGTTCAATATGAATACACACCGTCCAAGCGGCGAGTATTTAGTTGTTCACTTGTGATGTGTGCTACACAGTAGGCCTATGCTTTACATCGGTGTTCCTGCGTGTTTAGCCGTTGGAGACAAATACTGCCGAAGACGCAAAGTAAATCACACTACGTAGCTGAGACTGCCCCAGGTTTACGTTCGCCTCTCCCCAATCACTGCTGCGGTTTACAGACTGCTAGTTTTCTTCTTGAATTATTACATAATCTTTGTCCCCAAAACTGAAAAAAAAAAAAAAAAAGGGATAGACTGTAGCCCTCTACGTAGCAGAGATAGTTGAGGCTTATGTGGCCTCTCATGGTGGAGTGTGCAGCGTGAGGCTGTAGGGTGAGCTACGTTATGTACTAAGTAGGCTGTACAAGCAGCAAAGAGAAGTCAGGTAGGCCTTGGCCAGTCAGCTACACAATGTGGAAGGAAAGCAGCATTAATTTCATTTATTACATGGTTGGTCCTGTCTTTAAACAGGTCCAGGGACGTTAATCTACCCACTGAACTGAACTGAACTTCAAACAGCTGTAGTCTACGAAAATGATCAATCCAGCGATTTTGACGGTCCGCCATATACTTTCAATGCAATACGAATTTATTTGTCTCAAACGCAGCAATGGTGGAAGCACATTTCTCACATTTTCTGGCGTTTTCTGGGAAATCGCGTGACCTTGTGTCCTTAGTACTCCATAATTACTACTGATACCTACTTTTTACTGCCTATAACTTATACACAATTTATATAGTACTCCATAATTACTACTGATACCTACTTTTTACTGCCTATAACTTATACACAATTTATATAGTACTCCAAATTACTACTGATACCTACTTCTTACTGCCTATAACTTATACACAGTTTATATAGTATATAACTTAATAACGGTTCATTAATCGTCTTTACCTTATATAGTCTGCAAACTGATTATATACTCCTTATTTAGAGCACACTGAACTCAGTCCGGGCAGACAAAACACAACAGAAAACAACAAATAAAACTTACCAACACAACTCCCAAAATGAATGAAATTATGTTATTTAGAAAGGAAATCAAGAAAAAGAAGTAGTAGTTATAATATTTGAGGGATAGTCAACATCTAAATCCATAAAAACAAACACATAATTTAAATAAAATTTTTAAAAAATTTTTTTTGATACTACTACTACTTCTACTACTAATAGTACTACTACTACTAATAATAATACAATAATAATAATAATAATAATAATAATAATAATAATAATAATAATAATAATAATAATAATAATAATAATAATAATAATTAAATAAATAAATAAATAATAAAAGGAAAAAATAAATGAATAAATAGATAAACATCTTTATTTTCTCAGTTGCCCCAAGGACCCACAGTGCAGACAACAAATACTAGACAGCAAGGTTACCTGGCTGTGGTTTTGCTAGTGTCCGCTGTAACCACTGGGACGCCACACAGAAGGTCAGCTCAGGAATCAGCAGAGTAATGCTGCGTATTGTCTCTCCTATCTCACAGCGATACTCTGAAGCAAACAAACCCAACCCGTGTCAAACCCATCGGTTTGCTGCTGCATGTTCCACATTTCACCTTTGGGTATGCTAAAAGTACAAAGGGTTTATATTGTCGCAAACACCCATCGCTGCTCACAACACGTTCAGTATCAAACAAATCCACAATCTCAAATGTCCACTGAAAACAACAAAACAAACAACCACAATGCTATCATGAAAATATTGTATTGTAGAGTGAAGAATAATAAAATACTCGCATCTCCAATCCCTTTGAGATGCTTGCGCATTATAAATTCTTGTGTATATTGTTATTATTATTATTATTTCTATTATTATTATTTCTATTATTATTATTATTACTATTATTATTATTATTATTATTATTATTATTATTATTATTATTATTATTATTATTATTATTATTATTTATAAGAAAAGGAACTATAACTCCATGTTCCCAATGAAGATTTCCCATGACAACATTACACTGCCTTGTACTTTGTAGGTCAAGTGAAGGTCTTTGTGGAATACTGTTCTCCACCTCTACACAAGGAACCTTACCTTCAAAGTACAAGATCATCCATTGTTCAATAACGCAGACCTTTGCATTGTACTGTTTTGCCTTGGTTTTGTCCAAATGAGAAGTCTGTTAGTTTCTGTACAGCTTTGTCTTGGTTTTGTCCAAATGAGAATTCTGTTAAGTTTCTGTATCCATTGGTTTGTCATCAATGTTAACGTTTGAATGCTAGCAGATTTCTAGTTTGTTTTTTTCTCCATTTATCAGGAATATGGCTGCCACTGTGTTTTGACTGAGACGCGCACTATATTTAACAATAATAATAATAATAATAACAAGGTCTGCAAAAAAATAAAAAAACAATAATAATAATAATAATAATAATAACAATAATAATAATAACAGGTCTGCAAAAAAAATTTCAAAAATCACAAATGTTAGGTAGGTTGGGTTTGGGCGCGCCACAGGTTGCGACTACGCCTTCCCCAGGGGAGGCGGCCCAGAGTTTCCCGATAGAAAGGGATAATAAACTGCAACAAATTATAGCCTTTCGTTTCCTTTGACGTTATTTTTACTGGAGGGTCTTATATAACGTTTGCTTATTGATGGAAGATTTGAGACCTATTTAGTAACAGATGAGTATAATCTCAAAGTCTGTACACCGAGTCTATGATGTTAGACAGTGCCTAACTCCGGCGACGAGTTTTATTTATGATTGGTTGATTGGGTCATTCTGGAACATTCTGAATTTTTTAAAGTTCGTTGATAGACTATACAAGTAGCTCACCATCTGCTTGTCTGAGGGGTGCATTTGGAAAGAGAATTTGTATGCAATTGTTGATGCTGGTTGCTGAATAAAGTTGGAAAACGAAAAACGACGACTCCTGCCTTGTTACCCGAATGGATAACAAATTGGAGTTACACAAGATTCAAGCATTTGGGGCTGAATCCACAACTGCTGTGTAACACACTGCTACATTAAATCTTGCTATTAATTTATTTATTTTTTAAAACTGTTCCTATATAGCGCTTCTCCAGCTCAAACTGCTCAAGGCACTGGCCTATACGGGATCTAACACAGGCCGCTTTTTCATTATTGTTTTGAGAATTTTTCATGTTTTAAACTCAATGCCTTCATCTCATTTGTCAGTTTTTAAGTTTTCGATCTGGGCTGGGATCAATGTAATCAATCACCAGGGCAAGAAGAGGTCTGACCAGAAAACTTACTGTGAAACAATGTGAGAAACTCTTCGTCGCTGTCAAAGTCGATGCGAGAGAATTCACAACCAGGCGAGTTGTTCTGGGACGGAAGGCCAACCTGGACAAAAATGGATGAGAACTTGGTCAATACATGAAAGGAACAGCTGTTAACAATGCTGTAAGCGACAGCAAGACAGCTGAAGCATTGCTTGGCGATAACTGTACAGGCGACAGAGGGGCTCAAAGCGGGTTGAAAGCCTCAAAAAGCACTTGCCAATACCAGGATCTCACTGACGCTGCCCGAGGCGCACACTGGCTGCCTTAAGGCGCATCATCTTGACTCCCCAGACAACTGAGCACAATCCTGGGAGACCGGGGATAAGGGACCTAGTGCTTGCTGGGTGTGTTTGTGTAGCTGTCGCTCACCCCCGCCTAGGACAGGAGTGTCCAGGATCTTTTACAGATGGAATGTGTGCCCAGACTAGCCCTCGCTTTACACTCTCATTCAAAGAACCAAGGGACGCTTGCCTGTGCATCAGGGTCAAGTTCTATTTTTAGCCAACTCCAGGCCGTAAACCTTGCTCCAGGCTGTAAGCCTTGACATTTGTAAACCCCTGCCTTTGCTTTATTTAACGCTTAAAATGCAAGCGTTGTGGCCAAGTGGGCTAAGGTGGGACTAACTTGCCTTGTCCACAAGCCAGAAACCAATGGCGCCTGACAGGTGTGGGTTCAATCCAGCATCTGGGCGTTATGTTTCTCCGAATATTATTTACTTTCGACTCGGGCAACGTCTCGGGGGTTTTCTCCGGGTACTCCGGTTTGCTCCCCCCAGCAAAATTTCAAAAATCACAAAAATAATGTTAGGTAGGTTGGGTTCGGGCGCGCCAAAGGCTGCGACTACGCCTTCCCCAGGGGAGGGCGGCCCCGAGTTTCCCGATAGAAAGGGATAATAAACTGCAACCAAAAATCCAAACCAATGCCCTCACCACGGAGCCAACGCGCCTTCAAGCACATGTCTAAGAGCAGATGAAGACACAGTGATAAAGCTGAGAGAAGATTGTAATGTTGATGAGTTTTGTACAAAGTCTATACCATCGATTCAACACAAAGTGATATTTTTCTTTCCAGATATAATATTAAATTTTGACATGGTGTCTAACATTTAAACACTGGTCGTTCCCCTTTCACACTTTATTTTACTTGTGTCAAATCTGTATCACAATGACAAAGCTGAGAGAAAATGGCAATGCAAACTTGTTCTGTAGAAAAATTTACCCATCGATTCAAGACAACATAATATTTTTCTATCCAGATGTAATATTAGATTTTGCCACGCTGTCTTACCTTGTGTAGGATCTGTGTACAGATTTCGGTGAGTGTCGGTAGGAAAGACAGCATCACTGGGTCGAGGCTGATCTTGGGATGCTTCAGCATGGTCGACCACAGGGACACTGTGAAGCTGCGTAACGTCTGAACAAAACCAAAACCAGGTATATCTATTACCAAACTAATTATGCAGCCCAAAACAATAATTTTCTGAAATCACAGATCAAGGCACATTAATATG
Organism: Oncomelania hupensis; assembly: GCA_036898135.1. Classification (NCBI taxonomy): domain Eukaryota; kingdom Metazoa; phylum Mollusca; class Gastropoda; order Littorinimorpha; family Pomatiopsidae; genus Oncomelania; species Oncomelania hupensis. The sequence goes on from CM072513.1 coordinate 91,148,961, forward strand.
AATTACATTTACTGTCCTCCCTATGATGCATAAGGATATGTGTTTGCCGATGTATAACAGAGATACGAAAACAAAGTATAAAATACATTGCCACTGAAAATGTTAACTGCACAGCACCAACATTTTCTCAAACACTGACCCACCGCCGCAACACACACACACAAACCCGACCTCTTCACATTCACAGAAACATCCAGCAACCCCTCTAAGTGAAGTCAAGTCAACAAGTCTTTATTACCCCCTGCGGAGAATTCAATACAGCATACTACGTTTAAGAAAATTATAAGAATTTCCACCGTAAAACAGCAAATCGGACAAGGGCAAAAAACAAACTTTCTACGTTCAGAATCAATGCAAGTAAGCATCTCCACAAAGATCATAAAAACTCAATTCCCAAATGAGATGAAAGATTTGTGTGCCCCTATTATGACTTAGAACATTTGTCTTTCAGCTGACTTACTAACAGACAGACTGAAGTTCATTGCACAGGCACCATGGGGAGAAAGGAGTGACAGAACCTGTCTCCTCATGCTTGGGAGCTGGAGCTAGCTGATCAGCCTGTCAGATCTGAAGGACCTTGATGAGGTGCCACAGTAAGTGCTTGGTGAAGATATTCAAGTTACACAAAACCTGATTGAAAGGCATTCTTGCTGACTATCTGCCTTCCATGTTTTGCTGCAAATGTAAGTTTGACAAGTTGTGAAGGGTAGCTAACACTTCCATACAGAAAGGAAAGAGAGGTAAACCTCCACGTACTATACTTGGATGCTGCGTAAAGGCCAAGACGGCTTTGAGGTAGGTGTCAAACTCCTCCGGTCTTTCAACATCCTCTACCTGACCCTGAAACAAAGAACGCCAACATGACTAAATAAATAAAAGCAAACAGGTTCAAACATTTAAAAGAGCGCACAGAAGAATCCCAAATCAAAGTTAATAAACAGGGAAGTTGAAAAGTCACTCCCTCTTGAGAAGTGTTTGTAACTCTTGTGAACAGTTCTGAGTTTGCACGGAACAACGTGTATTGTCATCCTAACAGTGGTACAATTCTATTACTGAGCTCTGATTTTATCTAACAGGAGGAGAGCAGCAGCCCATAAAAGGCCCATCGCCTAACTGTTGTCAGTGAACTCAGACTGGCCCACTTTCTCTGAGGAACTGATCATTTTGCCTCTTTGCGATAAAGTATTTACCCCACCATCCCAAACCTCTCTAACAATCCCCACCGAAATTATATAAATAAATAACGTCGGTGTCCATTCAAAACCTCGTAACTCCGAAAAAGTAGTTTTTGCAATCTTTTCATGGTTATGTCCCTTGAATTTTGGCGCTTTTTTTATCACAAGCTCGGAATTCAAAGCTCAGTTAGAAAGCATCAGTAATACAAAATATCAAAACCTCGTATGTCCCAACAGGTCAAACGATTTGTATCAAAATCTCGTATCTCACTTACGAGGTTTTTAATCATTTGGAATAAATTTCTAAAACCTTGTAACTCAACTTACGAGGTTTCATTCAAATAAATGACGCGCTAAGAAGTTGGGTTGACGTCACTTACGCGGTTTTTGTTATTGTCATCGTGGAAATGTCAGCAGCTTCTGGTCGTTTTTTCTACATTTTGGTGAGTACTGATGATACATGTTGTCCTTTTATTCAATCATAATTTCTTCTAGATTGATATTGTCCAGATCTTCTCTATATTACTCTTCAGGAATAAACGAACATGCACGTTATGTCACACTCTGTGACTAAATCTGACACTGAATGAGTGCAGTCAAAGGCATACTGTGGCATAATTCTAAATAATTTACAAAAGAATACAGAATAATATTGTGTGTTTTTAGTTTTTAGTTTAATGCCCGTCACCCCTGCCAGGGTATGGGCCGCCAACAACAGCTCTCCAGAGTCCTCTGTCCTATGCCATTCTTTCTAACTGACTCCAGGTGTAGCCCATCTTGGTGGTGTCGGCCTCGAGGTCGCGTCGCCAGGTGTTCCTTGGACGTCCTCTCTTTTGCTTTCCCTGGGGGTTCAACTTCAGCGCTTGCCAGGTGACGTTCGTCGCTGGTTTGCGTAGGGTATGCCCTATCCAGCCCCATCTCCTTTTCATGATTTCATCTTCAGCAGGGAGTTGGCGGGTCTTTTCCAAAGGTTGGCATTGCTGATGGTGTCGGGCCAGCGGATCTGGAGAATCCTTCTGAGGCAACTGTTGATGAAGGACTGGACTTTTTTGATGGTGGTCTTGGTTGTCCTCCATGTCTCTGCTCCATACAGTAAGACTGACTTCACATTGGAGTTGAATACCCGTATCTTGGTGGCCAAAAACAGCTCTCTGGAGGTCCAGATGTTCTTGAGCCGAATGAAGACAGCTCTTGCTTTGCCGATCCTAGCCTTCACGTCCGCATCTGTGCCGCCCTGCTGATCAATGATGCTACCCAGGTAGGTGAAGGACTGCACTTCTTCCAAGGGACTTCCATTCACGATGACTGGTTCGGTACTGATGGAGTTGATCTTCAGGATCTTGCTCTTGTCCTTGTGGATGTTGAGGCCGACCTCCGACGATGTGGCCGCCACTGCATTTGTCTTCTCTAGCATCTGTTGTTGGCTATGGAAAAGAAGAGCAAGGTCGTCAGCGAAATCCAGGTCCTCGAGATGGTTCCACAGTCCATTGGATTCCATTCCTACTTTCCCTGGTGGACATCTTCATAACCCAATCTATGGCGATGAGGAAGAGGAAAGGTGACAACAAGCACCGTTGTCGGACTCCGGTTTTCACCTGGAAGTTGTCTGTGAGTTGTCCGCCATGGATAACTCTGCAGGACATGCCGTCATAGGAGTCCTGATCAGATTGACTATCTTGGTCTGGATGCTGTAGTGTCGAAGGAGCTTCCAGAGGGTATCTCGATCCACGCTGTCAAACGCCTTCTCATAATCGACGAAGTTGATATACAATGGCGAGTTCCATTCCAGGGACTGCTCCACGATGATGCGGAGCGTTGCTATCTGGTCCGTGCATGATCTATTCTGTCGGAAGCCTGCCTGCTCGTCTCGTAATTGTGGGTCGACAGTATCCTTCATCCTTTCCAAAAGGACCCGGTTGAAGACCTTCCCAGGCACAGATAGAATTGTGATGCCCCTGTAGTTGTTACAGTTGCTGAGGTCACCTTTCTTGGGAAGCTTGATCAGGTAATCTTCCTTCCAGTCTGCCGGAACATCTTCTTCCTCCCAGATCCTCTCAAAGAGTGGGTACAGCATCTCCACTGATGCTTCCAAGTCCGCTTTTAGAGCCTCTGCTGGGATGTCGTCTGGTCCAGCGGCCTTTCCGTTCTTCATCAGGGTGATGGCCTTCTTGATCTCTTTCTTGATCGGTTTCTCACAGTTGATGGGAAGATCCACATTGGCTGGTTCAATGACTGGGGAATTCGTTGGTGCTGGTTTATTCAGAAGTTCATCAAAGCGTTCAGCCCATCTGTTCAACTGCTGGTCTATACTGTTCATAGTGTTTCCCTGCTTGTCCCTAACAGGTCTTTCTGGTTTGCTAAACTTTCCGGAGAGAGTCGCTTAGTGGTGTCGTACAACTGTTTCATATTGCCGCTGTACGCTGCCTGTTCCGCTTCAGCCGCCAGTCCATCCACGTAGGCCTTCTTATCTTTTTTTGATGCTTCTTTTCACTTCTCTATGGGCTCCTGTGTAGTTTTCTTGGGCCTTGGCCTTAGCTGCTCTGGTTCTGCTGTTGTTGACTGTTGCCTTCCTCTTCTTTCTTTCTTCTATCTTGACCAAGGTCTCTGCTTCGATCCACTCTTTCTGTTGATGTTTCTTTGGCCCCACTACTTCTTGGCATGACGATCTTAGTGTCTCTTTCACTTTCTGCCACCTGTTGAGTACACTTTCTTCTTCTTCTTCAAATAATTCCTGAAGCACTTCGAACCTGTTCCTTAGCGCCAGACTAAACTGTTCTTTTGTCTTTGGGTCTTTCAGAAGGCTGATGTTGTACTTCATTCTTCTGCCTGACGAATGTCCTCTTCAACTTTAGCTTCAGTTTCGCCACCACCAAGTGATGGTCGGACGCCACGTCTGCTCCTCTTCTCACTCTAGCGTCTTGCAGGGATCTTCGGAATTTCTTGCTAATGCAGATGTGGTCGATCTGGTTCTCTGTCGCATTGTCTGGAGATTTCCATGTACTCTTGTGGATCCGCTTGTGAGGAAAGATGCTGCCTCCGATGACTAGGTTGTTGAGTGCACACAGATCCGCAAATCTCTCTCCATTCTCATTCATTACTCCTAAGGCGTTGGTGCCCATAACTGGTTCGTATCCGGTGTTGTCAGACCCAATCTTGGCATTGACATCTCCCATGAGGATGGTGATGTCCTTGTCTGGGTAGGTCTCAAGGATCTTCTGTAGTCTGCTGTAGAAATGTTCTTTAACATCCTCTTCACTGTCGTTCGGTGGAGCATAGCACTGGACAAGGTTCATCTTGATCTTCCTCATCTTGGTACGGAAGGATGCTGTGATGATCCTGGGGCCATGGGCCTCCCATTCTATAAGTGCCATCTGTGCCTGATTGGACAACATAAAGCCTACTCCCTGCGTGTGGGGTGCAACGTTTTCTTCGTGCCCGGAGTACAGCAATAGTTCTCCTATCATCAGTCGCCTTTGTCCAGCTTGGGTCCATCGTGTCTCGCTGATGCCTAACACGGTCAGGTCATTATTCCTCATCTCAGCCGCTACCTGTGCCGTCTTTCCTGATTCGTACATGGTCCGAACATTCCATGTGCCGATGGTGGTTCATTTAGGCTTATGTTATGGTAATAAATGTTCATTTAGACTTGTGGTAGTAAACCTTTCATTTATTATGGTAATAAAAGTCCATTTAAACTGTTACGTTAATAACAGTTAATTAAGACTATTACGTTAATGAAAGTAAATTTAGACTATTATGTTATGGTAATAAAAGTTTATTTAGACTGTTATGTTATGGTAATAAAAACTTCACATAAGTGTCATGTGTTACTTAGCTTACATCTTATAATTCATTTCACAGGAAATATCCGAGAAGGGACTTCGTGCTACTTTAAGTACAGGGCTTGTACTGGTCAGAAAGACATTATTATGTCAGTGATGAATGCAACAACGGGTTCATTGATTGCTGGGTGTTACAGTGTTAATGTATCAATGGCCTATAAGCCTATTTCAATTTTGTAAAGACAAGGGTTGTGTTTGCATTATAGAATAAAACAACATTGACAATGTTTTCAACTGCATTTTTCGGTCTTTTATTTTGTATTAATGTTTTCTTTGTTGTTTGCTATTGTGACTAATCCTTATAACTTGCAACTTCAAGCTCAAGCAAAACAGTCAAAACCTCGTAATTTGCAACTTCCAGCTCATACAAAATAGTAAAAACCTCGTATGTGAACATTTTTGTCTATTTCTCAAACAAGCATGCGCTCTAAATCTTGTCACTATTACTGCCAAATTTCCTGTTCAATACTGAATGCAAATTATACTAAAACCATTTGTTTTGGTGACACCTGATTTTTTAAAACAGTTTTTTTCATTTTTCTCAAAACTGTATTTTTGGACATACGAGGTTTTGAATGGACACCGACGATAAGTAAAACAAATATTTATAACAAAAGCGCATTTACCCAGAGAGAACACAACTGTTTGCCAATCTCTGTCAAAACCTGACACAACTGTTTCAGAAACAGGTAATGATGTTCATCTTGCAAATTCCTGGCTGCAGCCCTGAAAACCAAACACTGCGAGGTAAAATGAAAAAACAAACAAACAGAACTGCTATTATTGGACTCTTCTGTTCAAACTGTCACTGAGCGCTGAGCTCACCACTGAACTAACTGTGTCTCAGGGTCATAATTTTGTTGTTGTTGTTTGTTTCGACACCACAAGCTGTAAATCGGCTTTGACCCACTGCCTGTACTGGTTGCCAAGTTATCTTTTAATAGCATTCAACACTTCAACCTTTTTCCGCTGCATACACCCCTGAGCCAACGGCGCAGTCCGTGGTAAGTTCAGGAGTAGGTTATAGCTTTAAGCTTAGGCTGCATTTCTCCTCAATGCTTTTCTTACCGTTCCGAGATTGAAACCAAGGCAGCCAAATGCTTTGAAATGGGAACCCGCTATTTTACACATAACTGACAACAGAAGGGATTTATGCATGTACCAAACAGCATCATGACCATATTAATGATTCGCAAGTTATTCATGCCATAAATGGGGATGACCGACAGACTGACTGAAGAACTGCTCCTAAAAACCCAAGACACAACGCAACATCCTCTCCATGGCAAGGTACTTACTCCGCAGCCCCTAAGATGGCTTTCATGGCTAAAGGGGTGAACAGAACTAACAACGGCTTCCTGTCTTCGGGTTTACCCTGGGGAAAAAACAAACAAACAGTAAGTAAAACAGAAAAATAATAAAAGGTCCTTTTCTATCGTTACCAAATGCTATCACAAATATATCAAACTAGTATCAGGCTGGAAACAGTGACCAATAAAGCAATTTACTCAAATGCACTAACTACAGGTCTACACCTTTAACAAATATTTTGGTTAATATTACATAATAATAAATAAATAATGAGTATGCTTTGCACATCCATCCTAAACTCTAAACGTTCCATATTGGTGCCAAGACTGTAGCAAGATAGGAGCCAATTTCTAAAGATGACAGGTTGGAAACCTGCAAAGGTACGAATTTATGCGACTTGGGTACAAGACTTTTTCAGGTTGCTGAGGGTTTTCTCCAGGTACTTTGGTTTCCTCCCTCCCTTCAGTAATGATATTGGATGCAGTCAATTGATAATTTCAAAATATAAATTCGACTTCCTTTTCGTCTTCTATTAGCGATCTCCCTGCCTTTACACCACATTTTTGAGTGATAAATGTGCTTGTTTTGTATGCAAGAGTACGTTGTAACATGCAAGAGCGTATATGCTGGTACAGGTCGACACTTTTAGTTTGATTAGTGATTTGGGGGAAATACATACAATGCACCAATCTTCTTCTTCTTGATGTTGAGGGCCCACGATCAATGCGTCGATCATTCTGGTTCTTATGGTTATTGAGGGCGATTTTACTGTAGATTTGAAGTAGGACTAAAATGGTCAAGGGCTGCCACAGTTATAGTCTAGATGATTTGCTGTCTCTTCCACCACCAATCAATCAATCATCATTTTCAAGAGAGACAGAATGAACATGTGTTTAATAAAGTACTACGCTATCAAGCTGCGAATGACAGGGGAAACTTAAATTTTTGAAGCGGTAAGAGTCCTGACCTTTCTGCTGACAATGAGCAGCAGACATTCGGCAGCATGCAGCTGTGTGTCAGGGTCCCCCAGCAGCTGGCACAGCATGGAGAGAAGGCGAGCACTGTCGTTGATGATGTGGGAGATGTTGACCCAGTCCACAAACCCTGACAAAGCTGACAGCACCGTCTGACGCACCAGCAATCATGCAACCCAAACACTACGCTACAGCTACAAGCATGGAAGCCACCCTCCCTCCAGTCTCCAAAGATATCCTCAGTTGTGTCAGTTGCTGGGTGTCAGACATTGTGTGCAGGTGGGCACAGGTGTGGAGTGTTGGCGCCTTATCCCTAAAAATAACCGAATAGGTTGGCTTTCCCCTGCTTCCCCTGCAGCATTACACAATACATGTTGACAGCATGTAACCGAAAGTAGGTCAATAGTAGTCAATGAGAGTTGCTTCCCCTGAAAAGCGGTCAAAATACATGTTGACAGCTATTTACGAAGTACTCCTATTAGATCCTGTATTGACCAGCTCAACGAGCAGCCTGTGAGCTAGAAAAGCGCTATACATTAAGAACAAAATAAGGGTAAGGTTTACAGAATAGGTAATAAGAATAAGTGGACCTTCAGCAGAGATAAGACCCCACCAAAATCTACAAAGGTCTCCTTGTTTTTCATTTTCCATAAAGACAATTGTTTCTGAAAACATTTCTCCACTTCACTTTTAAAGAATTACACTTGGTGTTTCTGCAACCAAACATGGTCTGATCGTCTTAACAGCTGTTAGGCCACTTCGTTGGTTTAGAGAGTGATTTAAGCATGGCAGCTTCATGTTATTGTTTAGAGTTTGTTTCACTATCTATTGCAAAAAAATTAATCTTTCACAGTCGTACCACTAAAGCCTCTGGCGTGCTGAAGACTTCAAACATCTGCAGGAAGAACTGGAAGAGATCTTGCATGGTGGACACCAAGGCTTGCTGGATCTCTCTGCGACGCTGGCTGGGAATGTTCTGGAATGCCACCACGTCCTCCACCAGCCGCAAGAATGCCTTTAGCACCAGTTCTGTCTGTGTAGCCTACACACACACACACACACACACACACACACACACACACACACACACAAACACACACAAACACACAAACACACACACACACACACACACACACAAATGTTTTTAAACTAAAAGGGCAAAGCCCATATGACTCACATGCTTCTTAAGGAACTTGCAAATTTTAATATGAAAATGAGTGCCCAGAAAAACACAAAATAAAATGGTGGCATTAAAATGCAAAACAATACCGACTTTGATCTTTCTATGCTCTTGACCTTGAGATTCTCTTGATCTCCCGCTCCAAATACACTCAGGTACTATCAAATAAATTGAAGCAAAAGTTGTATTATGCCCCCCAAAAACGGTGATCTTGGGATGAGCTGATCTTCAGTGATCTTAACCTTGGGATGACCTTGACCCTCATGCATGTCTTATCAAATAACCCAACGTTGTTGAATACTATGGGTTAAATAAACAGTCATTTTACTGTACGATGACATATTTTTTGGATATTTTTGCAAGTCCTAAAATGATTTTGACCAACACAAAAATGGAAAATATATAAAAGATCAATCTATCACCACGAAACACAATGAGTTTGGATTTTCTATCTCTCATAGTGTAGGGTCAAGGTTGCTTCAAAGTGCCTTTACTAACCGACTTTGGATAGCCCCAGTGACCTTGACCTTGGAGTGAGGTTGATAAAATTTGTATAGCATGTGTGTCTCATTGATATCGATCATGCATCAAAGAATCATACATTCAATATTAACTCTTAGCGTCCTATAAGGTTTTCTGTACATTTGCGCCTATATCCTGTAAGGATTTCAAGTTTATTGCAATAAATTGGGTTATGAATTTGAAAAAATTTCAAAAAATTTATTTATTGTCACATTAACTTCATATTTTAGGATATGTTTACAAAATGGTTATTCTATGTACCCAAAGAACCATTTTGACTTTAGTACTATTTTTACCTGTTGGAATCTTGTAATTAATTCATAATTACAGGTATTTTACGGACTATGTTAATAAAACAACAAGACAGTGTGGATTGCATGTGAATGTGTGCACAGTCAGTCAACACAGACAAGAAAACTCACTCTGGTTGTCTACACCAAGTCCTTGTGCTCTTTCAGCAATAAGCTCATCAATAAGGTTACAAAACTCACTATCACTGTCGGAGCTATCCCCTGCCATCATGGCCGAAAATTTTGCAAACTCAAACCTCAAACAAAATCGTTTAAAAAGTTCACAAAACCACGTCAAACTTGCGAAAACGATAGCGGAAAACACACGGGAACCTTTCCGGAAGTTGACTAAACCTTCTCTCACGCACAGGAGAGTTCCTATTTCCTGTGATTTACTGACTAAAAGGTGCACTAACGAGGCGCGGTTTACCGCGCTTCAGGATTATGGGCGAGGCGCGCATTACCGCGCTATAGGACGCTAAGAGTTAATAACCTAGAAAAAAATTGAAATTTTGTGAAAAATTGTAATTTCGTAACCAACACTTGTTGATCCTGTGACTGTGACCTTGAAGTGGTCATTCTTTCACAAGGTCTCATGGGTATACACTATCTTAGCAAGTTTGGTTAAAATAGTTGAAAGAGGTTCCGAGATATTAATTCACTTGCAAGTTTTGCAGACACAGACGGCGGACAGACGGATTTTTAAAATGTAATTTTGGAACTATTTAGGACTCATCTCGCATAAATAAGCAAAAATTTAAATTAATTTTTTTTTTTTTTTTTTTGCAGGGGTGGGGTAGGCAGGGTGAGAAGGGGGGGGGGGGCAGGTTGGAAGGTGGGAGTACATAGACTTACTTTGCTATGCACGTGAGTCAAAAACTGAAATAAAATCAAAATATATAATCTACAATGCAATTCTCTCTACTACTACTACTTTTGAGGCCCAGCTGGCTCAGTGGTATAAGCATCGGCAAAACAAATGAAGCATTAAATAATAAGCCGTAACATTGCAGAAAGCTTGCTGATGGCCGGCAGTTGCCTCAAATATATCATCATCCTGATGTACAGGCCACTGCTCCCTCCTCCTTCCGATGAGAGTATAAACTGAGGTCTAGTCTGTGCATGCAGGCATTCCATAGCCTAGACTATAAAGACCCTGACGCTCATGTCCTTGACAGGCGAGCACCGGCGACATAAACACACCCCCGTGTGATGTTTGTTGGGGGTTCAGTGTTGACTGAGGTCCCCGTCCATGTCCCCTAGCATGGTTATCTTCGTCTGCTGTAACCAGGGTTCGTACTGAATCAACAAAACAAAATTCCCAACCTTTTCCCAACCTTTTCCCAACCCATGAGTAAAATTTCCCAACCATAGTCGGCATATAATAAAAATCAGATATCGAAACAAATTAATTTAAAAAAAAAAAAAGCTTTAGGAAATTTCTTTTTTTTTATTTGCAGTAAGCTTAAAATACACCAAACTTTCACTTAATGAGTTAATCCAAAACATTCAAACAAATTTTTAAAAAAATAATTATAAAAATGTCTAGTTTAAAATTTACAAGATCACAATCACAATGAAAGTCATGGTTATATTAGGTAGAAACTTTCATTTAATACAAAACATTGATTTAAAAAATCTTTCTAAAAAAGCTTAAGAAAAATGTCTTGTGTTATTTGCAGTTAGCTTAAAATTATAAAAACAATTTACATAGTCAACATCATACTCATCACAGACATTGTAGGAGAGCCTGGCTCTTTTCCGCTGTCTTTATTTACACTGGCTATTTCAGCCTTCTTTTTAGTTGCCCTTCGTCTCAGGGCATTAGATTGAGAGAGCAGAGATAGAGCACTAAGTCGTTCCGCTTCATCAGCCTTAGCTGCAGCCTCCAAACTAGTGATGTCCTCTTGAAGGCGCTGTCTCATAGCCTTAAGCATATCCACCTCCTCAGTCGCAGCCTTTCTTTTTTGTGCTCTCTGTGGCATGTTTCTCCCTCTCGTCCTCCAGATAGGCATGGTATTTACTCCTAGATGAAGATGCATATACCAGCATCTCTTTAGTTACTGCAACTTTGTCAAGGCCACCAGCTCTCCTTATTTTATCTAACACCAGCCGCCTGGCAACTAGATTATTTTTCTTTAGGTTCTCCACCATGGTCATCTTGTTAATGCTGAACCCCTTCTCTACTGTCGCCTGGCCATGGCTGAGGATCAGCAGCTGCTGGACGTGTAGTCCCAGAGAAGAGAGAACCCCTTTCGACCAGCCAGATGTTTGAAAAACAGTTCATCTACTCGGTCATTGCATAGGTCGAAGTTTTGAAACTGTAGTATGCTGTTTTCTGACAGCACACTTTCACGAAATCGCCTGAACTGAGACTTGATTTGATCGCAGTTGACTTCTTTTACTCTTCCAGCATCACAGAGAATTCTTAGTGACAGCTCCAGTTGTTTCAAATTTAGACAAGCCTTCTTCTGACAGAAGCAGCTTAGGACTCATCCATGCTAAATTTCTAACAATTTGCTATTTAATTGGGGCTTTGTCCATGATCTTTTTAACTATAGCCAGGAGAAAATCACGGCATTCCATCTTAAAAGTTTGACAAGCCTTTTCAGTTGCCCCATTCTTGATGGTGGTTTTTGAGCATGTAATTGTAAATGAGACATTAAAGATTCCGAGAGAATAAGAAAGAAAATATTTAATAGCTTTGAATTTAAGAAAGTAAATAAAATATTATTTTAAAAAATGAAAAAAAAAATTAAAATCTTTAAAGGTCTTTAGGAAGATAACTGTGAAAAAAAGACCAATCTGCCAGAAAAGGGAGGTAATTCAAAAACCGCCCCCTAAAAAAATTAAGATTTCAAAGATAGTTTTCTTTATTTTCAAAATTGTATGCTATAATAAATTGAATAATGAATGTTAACAAATAATTATAACAATTTTAAAAAAGGTCAAAACTAAGTATTATGAAAATTTCTTATGGATTTGGATAGAAAAATACGTTTTTCTTTATGCAAAATTTTATGGTCAGTGCATGTGTTTGACATGTATGAAAAAAACAAAATCCCTTGTTGCCAGCCAAAACGAGAAGATCCGTTGGATCTCATTTTTGATATGATGATGATGGTCATTGTTGTCAGGGTGGTGATGTGGTGATCGTCCTTAACGCTCATGCAATAGGACATTAAGCATCGTTTTTCGTTCAGCCAAAACGAATTTTCCCAAACTTTCCCAACCTGATGCCAATTCTCCCAGACTTTCCCAACTGGGAAAAGGGTACCTCAGTTTTCCCAAACTTTCCCAACTTTCCCAACCGCGTACGATCCCTGTGTAACACCAATGGTGGGAGCGGACGCTTAAAAACTTCAATGAAATTCAGGAACTGACCCCATGTTGACAAATGTCATGAAGATCGCGGAAGAGGTTGGGCCACAGTTGGGGCCAGACCCGTTTCATGATCTCCACCAAGATCCTCGACACGGCGTCCTTTATGTGCGCCTCTTCTGCCAGGATGTTGTTGGTCCCCTGCTCAAGACACGGGAAACAAGAACATGATACAATAAAAGAGAATTCTCCACAGCAAAGCAAAAAAAGCAGGCCAAGCGCCAGTCAAACACTTAACATCCACCTGTTAGATACTAGTCTCAGTGGATGCTAAATTCCAAACAACATCAGCAGCAGCAGAACAAACCCACAACATTATTAGGTCATACATATTTTCTAAATGCCATTCTGTAAACATTCTTCACAGCTAACACTTTAGAGTCTCCGTTCAACTTACTGTAATCCCCTCTCCATCTCCTCTTCTCCCACTGCCGCCCTCAATTGGAAGCTGTTTGGCCCAGAGAGAAATGATCTAATTTGGAAGCTGTTTGGCCCAGAGAGAAACAATCTAAGGCAAGGGTTTCAAACTCAATTGCTCAGTGGGCCAAACCTCAAATCACATGTAAGGTTGTGGGCCGAACAGGATAAACATTCAATAAGCAACATCCAATAACATTCAATAATAATAACTGAACGTTGCTAGGTTACTGTAACAACAAACCTCCACTCACTACACAAATTTTATTTTCGCTTATTCTGATCGAAATGAGAACACTCGGAAGTAGCCTATCGTTCGGCAAGGCTGCTAATTAGGGAATTTGATTTGCACTTTATACTGCAGGGCCATTAGAAAAATATTTTTGCCTAAAATTCTCTCTCCAGCCAGAAATAATTATAGGCCATCAAGACCTCTCGGGCTTGATATAACTGTACGCTGGGCCTGATGCGGCCCGCTGTCTTTGAGTTTGACACATGGGATCTTAGGGGTGGTTTGAAATGAAAAGTTACTCCCTATTGAAACTTCCTTATAACTTTAGTAAACAGCACTGCAACTGCATAAAACAACACATATTGTGATCCTTACAGAGGGAGAATTTAATGGCTGATCTCCAATTTCATCTTACAGTGCCGAGAGCAGCCCCATAATAACCTATCGCCAAAACACTGCATGAGCAAACTCAGCTAAGACCAAGCGTCAAGCGACGGGCTGTTATGGACTGCTGTCGTCACTGTGAGACGAAACTAAAAAAGCCATTAAAAATTCTACTACAGTAAGGATAGCACTACATTTTGTTTCAGGCAAGTGCAGCATTGTTTACAAAAGTTCATTGGTTCCCATAGGTCTCAAAACTGGCAGTCAACATTGATGCACTGATAACCATTCTGAGGGTTATTCAGGGATGGATTTAACCGGAAATTACCGGTATTTTACCGGTTTGAGAATAAAAATACCAGTTGAAAAATCAGTAGCCGGTAGAGCCTACCGGTTCTTATTTTGTTTGACTGGTTTCAAAAATAAAGAAAAAGCAAAAGAAAAACAAGAGAAATGAAAAGAGAGAGAGAAAGAGAGAGAGAGAGAGAGAGAGAGAGAGAGAGAGAGAGAGAGAGAGAGAGAGACGCTTTTGACGCTTTGATAGTTTATTGTCTATAACTTCACTTGTTTTTAAGACAAGGATTCGCAATCCGAATAGATTAAAACATTAACAAATTAAGACATATAGCAGCAAATAAACACAAAAGCAAAACAAGCAGATATTGAAAACACCTCTAGTATTAGAGCCACATGCCTAGAGAATTATTACAATACAAGGACGTACACTGAATTATTAAAAGGAATATGAATTATCCTAAATACATACTGTTAAAAAAAGTTAATAAATAAAACTAAAAACGTTATTTAGGAAATGGAAATGTACTCATTTTCCCACTCTTTTCTTTCCATTTTCCATCTTTTTCATACAGTATCATACTCAGATTTTTACGGGAGAGGCAACACATTCATTCCGTACTTAAATAGGCTACATATTACAGATATACATTTGTGTATACAACCACTCAGTTTGACAAGCAGTTTAATAAATTTACATATTTACATAGGATCATCATGTACATCAAGAGCTAATTTCCAACAGTTTGTTTCGCAAACTCATAGCATCAGCAATGTATTTTGCTAGATCAAACACCTTACTTTCATTCTTACATGCCAACAAGAAGAAAATGACGTTCCAAGTTGGGTTATGTTTAATGGACATCAGCATTATGCTTTTCCTTCGTAAATGATCATACGCTTCACAATGAAACAGAAAGTGCAATTCGTCTTCTTCAGCTTTACCACATACTGGGCACTTATTGTTTTCATTCGTTCTGTCTGTAAACCACAATACATTATTTTTAAAACCACATACTCTCAGCCTAAAACGAACAAAACACTCTCTGTACCAACGATTAGTTAAGAATAAAAGGTATCGCTCGGTATCAAAAAGAGACTTAAAGGAATAGTACCATGTATATTTGTCATTGTTCTCTATTTCCGAATGCCAGTTCTGCATGAAGCATGAAATTAACCTGTCTTTAAATTCTAAAACGAAACGTGATTTTTGTCCCACACCCTGACTTAGCCAAACAATTCCAAACCCATTTTCCATTAATATTCTTTTTATCCCTGCAACCCAGTTCAGTTTTCCTTTCTCGTGTTGATTCAGCATCATATCATAAGCCTGCCTACAGAGTCTGGCACTCGGAAGACGCATTAATTTCAACCAATACTTCACACATCTCACATGGATTCTGATGTACACTGGATATCTTCCGGTCTCCCCGTAAACCATATTATTGGAAGCATGCAGAGGTATAGATAAAAACCTCTTTAGGGCGAAAGTGTGTACCTTTTCTATATTGTTTGCACTCTCGTCAAAACCCCATACTTCTGCTGCATATGTCAGAATTGGCTCTATCTGAGTGTCAAACAATTTCCAAAACAAAGTCAGGTCATTTGTGTCAAGCTTTCTGAGAGATCGTAGTATTTCCATGACCCCTTTTCTACCTTTTCTGCGCACTTCCTGCAGTGCCGAATTCATACTTAATTTAGTAGTAAATGTCATTCCCAAATATTTGTACGAGTTTGTTACCTTTACTTCCTCTCCCCCATAGAACCACTTCTCCTTTCCTGCTAGATGTCCTCCCTTTCTAAATACCATAACGTTTGTCTTATCCAAATTGACAGTGAGATAAAGCCTGTCAGCTTCATACTTGAGACATTCTAGCTGGTGTTGCAAGCCTATAATTGTGTCCGACATGAGAATCACATCGTCTGCAAATAAAAGCAGAAAGATTTCAATTGCTCCTGGAACCAGCTGGATTCCATGTTTACCTTTCTTAGATAATTCTACAGCTAGCTCATTTATAAAGAATGAAAACATTTTCGGGCTTAGGAGACAACCCTGCTTGACTCCGATAGGACACTCAAAATAATCAGAATACACGCCTTTATCTCTCACACATGCAAGTACAGTGCTGTACACACTTCGCAAAGCAAAATACAGTTTACTGTTGACTCCAGCTCTGCGTAACACATGCCACAATCTGTTTCTGTCAACCGAGTCAAAGGCTTTTTTAAAATCAACAAAAGCGACATACAATTTTGCATTTTTCTCTAAGTATCGCTGCACCACGGCGAACAAAGTAAAAATGTGGTCTATGGTGCTGTAACCTGCTCTAAAGCCTGCCTGTTCCTCCACTATTTTCTCGTTTTGTTCAGCCCATTGTGTTAGCCTTTTGTTTAAAATATGCGTATACACTTTGCCAACAATGCTAGTTAGTGAAATTCCCCTGTAGTTATCTGGGATATTCACATCCCCCTTTTTATGAATTGGTACAATGATAGACTTTGACCATTCCATTGGAAATGTACCGCTATCAAACAAATAATTAAAAAGATTGATCAGATAATCAGCAACTGCATCTCCACCATTCTTCAGCATTTCTGAAACTATTTTGTCTGGACCCGCGCTCTTTCCAGTTTTAAGGTTACCAATGCTGGCATAAACCTCATCCCTTGAAATAGCCTGGGTGAATAGTGGATCATATTGTTCAGATTCCATATTTTCATCATTACAATCTTCATCATCTGTCTGGGCTTCACTCTGCTGTACATTAAAAACATGAAAAAAGTGTTCATACCATTGGTCTTTAGTGATGTCATTATAAATAACAGATTTCCTATTTACTAATCGTATTGTCTGCCAGAACACCTTGGGGTCATTAACGGACTGTTTCAATTTTGTTAACCTACTTTGGTCAAATTCTCGTTTCTTTTCTCTCAAAAGTTGTCTATACTCTTTTCTCTCTCTAACATATTCCTCCCTCTTTTCTCGGCTATCTGTCCCAGCCCGCTGGAAAGCACGCAGCAGCTTTCTCAGGCGAGACTTCTTCTGCGTACACTCTCTATCAAACCAGTCTTGCTTTTTGTTGCTTTTCTTTCCAACAGTTCTTATCATGCATGCTGCTGCACCACACATTGCCGATGCGAACACATCGACTGATTTATCAACGTTTTCCCGTAATAATGTGCGAGCATTCTGCATTTGTTCTTGGAAGTAATTAGAATTAATTTCATCTTTGAAAGTTTGCATAAAATTATCAGCCCACACAATGCGCTCTTCGCCACTGGGTCTAACCTCTTCTGAACCCGGTCTGCTATGCTTTACTAATATTCTGAACTCTACTGGAAGATGCCAAGACTGGATATGATCTTTAACCTTTAAGGAGCAGGAATGGGTCAAAAATAAGTCTTCGGATAAAACAAAATAGTCAACAACACTACAACCATGTGGTGACACGTAAGTGTATTCCCCTCCAACATCCCCCTCACTGCTACCGTTTGCTATGATACAATCAAACAGAAAACACAAATTCAGCAGTGACCTGCCGAACGAGTTTACAACTTGATCCTTCGATCGTCTCACCGTGCCTACATCATTATCATCAAGATCGGGTGAGTAATTCAACATGTCCTCTCTGTGAGGTTGTTCAAGACCAGTTCTAGCATTTAAATCACCAAATATAAACAAGTGACAATTTTCAGTATGCATTAAATTACTCAGCAATTCTTCTAAAATGACTACTCCATCATTAAGGTTTTTGTTGTTATACGCTGGGCTATTTTCAGGCGGAATGTAACATGCCAGTAAAAGTACATCTTTGTCAGCTCCAAAAACACATTTATCTATTTTTACTGCAACTACATTGTCGCAGTCTACGTTCACTTGGGTTAAAAATTTAGCAAAGCAATTTTTTACCAAAAGTAAAACCCCACCCGAATTTCTGCCTTTATGAGAAAGAGAATCTTTCTGTGGTAGTTTCTTAGCCGGTGCTACTAGTTTTAAGAAATCCGTAAAAATTCCAGTAAAATCGAACCCTTTGTCCGCCCATGTTTCGGTCAAGCAAACAAAATGAAAACTTGAAACGTAACTTACGAAGGAGGGATCACTTAGCTTTGCTGGCAAGTTTTCAACATTATAGGTAAGGAATGTAAGCTTGTGATTGTGTTCATGATGATCCTGCCTGTCCTATTGTTTGTGTCTTTCCGGACGCCTCACCCATGGACCGATGCCTTGTTGCTCGTTGCTGCCCCTCTGCCTTGCACCTCCCCCACTGCCATTGCCGCCTTCTCCACCTGTAGCTCTAACCCTGGTGGTTCGGTCACCCATGGCGCCACCACCAACAACGCCAGCTGTGTTGCCTTCAGTGCCATCCCCAGTAGCGCCAACTTCTGCAACGCCATCACCAGTCACGCCAACTTCCGCTGCGTCAACTTCCGCAGCTTCCACTTCTGTAACGCCATCTCTAGTAGCGCCAACTTCTGTAGCGCCATCACCAGTAGCACCATCTTCTGTGGCACCAGTTCTGTCGCCTCTCTCTCCAGCTCTGTCGTCGTCGCCTTCTCTGCCGGTGCTGAAGTGGTTCTGTCTGTCGCAAGACAATCCTCTTGTGTCTGTTCGAGCGTCCTGGGTTGACCCGTTTCCTTGTTCGCCTTCTTTGCTCTGTTTATGGTGTCGCCTGGGTCGGGTGTCTGCTTGTCGGTCTCGAGGTTCAGCAACTATTAGTTTGCCATTTTTGAAGAACATTACCTTGCCGTCTTTTCTGGCCTGTGCCGCTATTTGTGATTGAGCCTTGGTGAAGTCGTTGGCGATCCTTACCCCTTTCTCCTCCAGCTTGCCACGGAACTTCTTGTCTGTGATGACGGTCATTTTGTTACGCCGAGTGGTAAACTTCACCATCATTGTTCTTGGTTCACTTCCTCTGCCTCGGCCTACTCTGTGTGCACTGATGATATCTTCTGTTGACCATGTCTTGTGTTTTTGTGCCACGCTATTCAGAGTGTTTACCACTTTCTGTATACAGGCGTTTCCGTCTTCTGCTTCTTCTCCCTCTGGAACGCCAAACATTCGCAAGTTGTCTCGTCTGTCTGCGTCTTCCTGATTGACCACCTCTGAATTTCTCGATGGTTACTGCTATGTTTTTAATTGTCTGCTGTAGACTATCAATGCTGTGCTCACTTTCACCCGCCGCAATCCTCACTTCTGCAATGTCGTCAGTCATGCCAGCCAGCGCCTCTGTAAACTTCTTGTTTTCTGTTTCTAATCTGCCACATCGCCTGTCTATTATTTCATATTTTCCCTGCATTATGACAAAGTCTGCTCGCAAACTGTTCAAATCCTGCCGCATGCCGCCCATATCAGTCCTCATCTCTCTAATCTCCTGCAGGATCAATCTTCCAACATCTACCGACATGTCATTGTTCGTTTCCATCTTCTTATTTGCTTCAGTGGTGCTGCTGCCGCTCAGTGTATTTGTTCTAGGACCTGGGTTCATTTCAATATCGCCACAACAAAGCAAGAGTGTTGTCACAAATACAAAGAATACAATGTCCAACCTGTTGCGAATCACGATTACTCTTGCTTTTATCTTGCGAGCGAAGTTGGCTCTTTTTATCATGAAGCTGATAAAAGTGCTCACAAAACGTCCACACGATGTGCGAAATTCAAGATTATGTACAGGCATTTTGCTGACTGACCGGCGTATTACAACGAATAGTGCTCACTCCTTTTTGTCACCCAGTTACTTGACTTTGTCGCTGTGCCGAGCTCTACGAACTGGATCCAACCTGTGTTTTTTCCTGCCGTCCGAGATTTTTAAAGTCCACTAGGCCTACTTTCAGTTGTTTTTTTCCAGAGTCCAGCCAGAAGAGAGAAAACGAAAAGAACAAAATCCCAATGATGTCCACTCAATGTCTACTTGCCCGTTACAGGTGTTGTCTTGTACTTGTCGTTATACTAACCGAAGGCTGTTTGTTACTCGTCTTTCTCCCTCCTGTCCACTGTGGTGTTTTCTTTCGTTCTATGTAGCTTGTCTAGTACTATAACTTGCTGTATCCTTCTGTCGGCCCACTGGAACCAGAAGATGAAGGGCTTCTTGTCTAAAACATCCAGTCACTATATGCAAAGTAGCAGCAAATGATTGATTGAAAAAACAAATTTCTTCTTTACCTCAATACTTCAACATATAGGCAAAGTGGGCACTGCAAATATTAGTAATACATTTAGTAGTACTGTAGCAGTAATCACTGTTCAGCGAGAGCTCTGAAAAAACACGTCAGAGAGAGAGAGAGAGAGAGAGAGAGAGAGAGAGAGAGAGAGAGAGAGAGAGAGAGAGAGAGAGAGAGAGAGAGAGAGAGAGAGAGAGAGAGAGAGAGAGAGAGAGAGAGAGAGAGAGAGAGAGAGAGAGAGAGAGAGAGAGAGAGAGAGAGAGAGAGAGAGAGAGAGAGAGAGAGAGAGAGAGAGAGAGAGAGAGAGAGAGAGAGAGAGAGAGAGAGAGAGAGAGAGAGAGAGGAGAGAGAGAGAGAGAGAGAGAGAGAGAGAGAGAGAGAGAGAGAGAGAGAGAGAGAGAGAGAGAGAGAGAGAGAGAGAGAGAGAGAGAGAGAGAGAGAGAGAGAGAGAGAGAGAGAGAGAGAGAGAGAGAGAGAGAGAGAGAGAGAGAGAGAGAGAGAGAGAGAGAGAGAGAGAGAGAGAGAGAGAGAGAGAGAGAGAGAGAGAGAGAGAGAGAGAGAGAGAGAGAGAGAGAGAGAGAGAGAGAGAGAGAGAGAGAGAGAGAGAGAGAGAGAGAGAGAGAGAGAGAGAGAGAGAGAGAGAGAGAGAGAGAGAGAGAGAGAGAGAGAGAGAGAGAGAGAGAGAGAGAGAGAGAGAGAGAGAGAGAGAGAGAGAGAGAGAGAGAGAGAGAGAGAGAGAGAGAGAGAGAGAGAGAGAGAGAGAGAGAGAGAGAGAGAGAGAGAGAGAGAGAGAGAGAGAGAGAGAGAGAGAGAGAGAGAGAGAGAGAGAGAGAGAGAGAGAGAGAGAGAGAAGAGAGAGAGAGAGAGAGAGAGAGAGAGAGAGAGAGAGAGAGAGAGAGAGAGAGAGAGAGCCAGCCAGCCAGCCACGCTGATTATGTGTTTAGGGAGTGTAGACGAGAGGCCTGCTAATGCGTTCTGTAGCCTTGCCATATACTTTGAGGTAATTAATACAGAATGATATAACAGTGGCGGGCGCAAGGCTATCGTGAATACGGATAAATTAAACTCGCGCACTTATCGATTTTTTCTTCCCTCGTGCTCGTCAGTATGTATTGCGACAGTTGCAGATAAGCTAGTAATAATGAAGAAGCAAAAATCTCTTTTTTTCATTTTTTGCTAGGGGGGAGAGGGGCGATAAAAGAAGTTTATGTGAAGACGAAGATGTTTCTAATAAAACAGAAAGTGAAATATAACAAAACAAAAAAGCCATTTGAAGCACCACACTCTTACGAAAACGACGATACGAAAAATTAATCCTTCACTGTCCAAGAAGTTATCGTAATCCAAAGTAGAATGTCGAGCATCCGAAAACACAACCTTCGCTCATGACGCATGAGCGGCTTTTTTGTTTTGTTATTTTTCTTTGTGACTTTTGTGTAGTTATAATTTTTGTCTTCGTCAACCGGTTTCTCAGTCACTGTTATTTTGTTTGGGTGTCTGCCATTGTGTCGCATTGCGCTCGCACGAGCTTGATTAGACTCGGTTTGCACGTGAACTCCGGCGGTGTCTATCGGATAGTGCAGCGTAGGCTTCGCCTGAGAAAGAAAGAAGAGTATGGCTGAGGGTGGAAAGGGCGAAGGGACGCAGAGAGAGGAGAGATGCGAGCCCGTATTCGTGATAAACAATCAACTGCCGTCGTTTGATAACAAGGCTTACACCACCGCAGAAATTTGCGCGGCCGCAGAACGAATTTGTGGTTATAACACCATTGAAGGAGCGCAGCGTATCGGAGGGTTATGGAGGATCTATCCTCGTTTAAGAGAGCACAGACAAAAGCTCCTGATACAGGGAATGGCTCTGAGGGGGGTCCTAATCAGCCTGAAGAGTAGAAATCCCTTTCTGGAGCAAAGTGCTAAGAATCAAGGTCAAACAGGACTGGAACAACAGCCTCCGACAACAAAACTGATCGTCAGTAACATTCCGTTGTCCTACACAGACACAGACATTGTGCAGACGGTTAAGACCCTTGGGGTCAACATTTTCTCTAAATTAATACATGAAAGAGATAGGGACGAAAAGGGGAAACTCACCCACTGGAAAACAGGACGGAGGTTTCTATATATAGAAGTGCCACAAAACCCGTTACCCAAGACAGTGGACATTGGACCGTTTCGAGCATCCTTATACCACAAGGAACAGAAGACAGCGGATCGTCAGCAGGCGGCTGCTTGCAGGCGGTGCCTTGAGGTAGGACATATGGCGGCCGATTGCTCCGCTCCAATCAAATGCAGGCAGTGCAGACAAGACGGCCACAAGGCAGGGGACCCAGAGTGCTCCCTCACCCCAGCGGGGTACCAGACGGCGATGGAGAAGAAGGACGAAGCACCCGCGAACAAGGACTCCAGCCAGAACAGCACACCAGCAGGTGGCGAACCCAGCACCCCGTTTAAAGTCCCGCCAAGGAAGGACGGAGGTGGAGGCAAGGAGGACCACACAGGCAGAAGCAGACCACGGACCAGAGCGACGTCGGCTGGCCAGCTGACACTGGACGGCTTTAGGAGGGCGTCTTCAGGCTCCGTGAAGCGCAAGCAGATGCAGGAGGGCAGCACGCCGCCCGGCCAGGCGGAGAAGCACCGCAAGGTGGACCTAGAGAATGACGCAGGCTTACACATCGACGATGACAACGAGGGTGGGGGGTGATGTAGAGGTGAAGGTTGGTTGTTATACTAACGGCGTCAATATGTTTATGGACTAATGGCTTTCTTATTGATTTGGACGGATGTGGTGGCAAGCACTAGTAGCGAGTACTTAAAG
Source organism: Oncomelania hupensis (assembly GCA_036898135.1). Lineage (NCBI taxonomy): Eukaryota > Metazoa > Mollusca > Gastropoda > Littorinimorpha > Pomatiopsidae > Oncomelania > Oncomelania hupensis. The sequence goes on from CM072513.1 coordinate 91,171,936, forward strand.
TGCTAATGACGAGTATTTCTGTATGCTCTTTAAATGTACGCGGTTTGCGTAATAGACTGAAGAGAAAATCAATGTTTCACAATTTTAAGAAAAACCGATTTGATATAATTTGTTTACAAGAGGCCTACATATTGGATAACGATGTTGATCAATGGGAAAGGGAGTGGGGAGGGCAGATTTTGTACTGTCCTGGTACTAGCCACAGCATGGGCCAGGTTATACTAATAAAGAAACACTTTCCATATGCTGTTGAATGTGTTAAGAGCAGTCAGCGCATTATGATTATTTGTATACAAACTGATTATGAGCCTATTTGTATTGTGAATGCATACGCACCTAACTTAAGTACTGACAGAGCAGCTTTTTTACAACAACTAAAAATGTGTATTAACAGTAGACACGAAAATCAAATAATCTTATGCGGAGACTTTAACTGCGTGCAAAATAATGAAATGGACATCATTAGTGGCGAACGCCACAGAACAGTGGATGTAGACCTTTTTTATACTTTTTCGATGGAATGCGAGCTACATGATGTATGGCGTTTGCACCACCAAGAAGAAAAAGAATATACGTGGTCGCGAAAAAGCCCTTTTGTTGCTAGACGGCTCGATTACGTGTTTGCGTCTGATGCAGCATTAGAGAAATGCTTCAGCTGTGAGATATTTTCTGTAGCGCAGAGTGATCATAGGATGTTATGCATAAAGTATTCTCTATCTTCTGTTCAGAGAGGTCCGTCTTATTGGAAATTTAACGATAGTCTAATACAAGATAAGACGTTTGTGGAAGGTATGAATAAAATGTTAGCAGAATATAGCGATGTAAACCAGGAAATGGATCCACAGGAAAAATGGGATTACTGTAAAACTGAAATTAAAGAATTTTGCATTAGATTTAGTACACAGAAGAAAAAATGCCTTGATCAACAGAACAAAAATCTACAGACAGAATTAAATGAAGTAGACAAACAGCTGGCAACAGACAATACAAATATTGAATTACTTAATAGAAAAATATCTTTACAAAAGCAATTAGAGGTTTTTGAAATGCAAACTGCAAAGAGTGCGCAAGTTAGATCAAGGGAGAAATTTATTGCTCAAGGGGAAAAAAACACCCGTTACTTCTTAGGCTTAGAGAAAGCAAGAGCTAGCGCTAAAGTAATGGACAGACTTAAGGCTGAAAATGGAGAAATGTTAACGAATCAAAACGATATCTTACAAGAGCAAGTCAAATTCTACAGTAATGTTTTTAGTAGAAAAGGAGTTTTTGATGAGGAGCAAGCAGAGGACTTTACCTGTGGATTAAACATTCCCCAGTTACGTGAAGATCAAAAAACAAAGCTAGACGAACCGATCTCAGAACATGAAATAGGAAAAGCTTTACAAAGTATGAAGACGGGTACCGCCCCGGGACTAGACGGGCTAACAACGGCATTTATGAAATTTTTTTGGCCTAAGATAAAAGAAATGGTAATACAGTCAATACAGGCATCTTATACTAAAGGTGAAATGTCAGTCTTGCAAAAACGGGCTGTTATTACTTTAATCCATAAAGGCAAGGAGCTTCCTAGAGATGAACTAGGCAATTGGAGACCAATTTCTTTAACTAACACCGACTACAAGATTCTAGCAAAATGCCTCGCACTACGTTTATCAAGCGTTATTTCGGATCTTGTCTCAGATGACCAAGTGGGGTTTATTAAAGGTAGAAAAGCAAGCAACCTAATTAGACTTATTGATGATACTATTGAGTTTATGGATAAAAGCAATAAACCAGGGATCGTTCTGGCGCTGGATTATTCCAGAGCTTTCGACTCTATCTCTAAAGAATACTTAATTTGGGCCTTTAAGAGGTTTGGGTTTGGCTCAACATTTATAAACTGGGTTAGGGTATTAACCAATAACACTGAGAGCTGCATAAACTACCTAGGCTGGATCTCAGAGCTCTTTGCAGTAAATTCCGGCATCCGTCAAGGTTGTCCCTTCTCGTCGTCGGGCTTTGTGTTGGGACTTGAAATTCTGGCTTGTAAGATTCGTCAAGACGCCCGTATTAAAGGCGTTAAGCTGCCGAAGGCGTATCTTGGACCATTTAACTTGACACAGATACTTAAGTTGGCGATGTATGCCGATGACATTACCTTATTCTTTACTGATAGAGAAGACATGAATTTGGCATTAGCAACTATAAACCAATTCACAAACATATCCAAATTAAAAATGAATGAAAAGAAAACTGAAGGGATGTGGATCGGTTCAATGAAAAACAGTAATGAAAACTTGGGACACTTTAAACTCAAAAACAGCTGAAAATTCTGGGAATTGTATTTAGAGGTGATAAACCTGCTTCTATGATTGAAGACAACTGGGTAAAGAGGGTGGAAAACACAGAAAGAATCATATATCAATGGGCAAAACGTAATTTAAGCATTTCTGGTAAGCTTTGTGTTATAAAGTCCTTTCTAATATCTCAGTTTGTATATCCTATGCAAGCATTAATCATTCCAGAAACCGTACTGATTAAAATTAACACCATATTATTTCGTTTCTTGTGGAAAAAGAAATATTCCAATAGAAAGGCCTTTGAGAAGGTGAAAAGAAGAGTCGTGTGTAACAATAGGGAGGAGGGCGGACTTAACATGATTAACATCCTGGACATGCAAACTTCCTTTCTGTTAAACTGGATGGCGAGACTCAACGAACAAAGCAACGGAAAATGGAAACTGATTCCAGTAAACCATTTCAACTGTATGGGAAGCAAGTTAGTTTGCTTTAACGCTTCAGCTAGTGTAAAATCATTTATTGGTTTAGATAAAATAAACTCGTCATTCTGGAGACAAGCTTTCGCTTGCTGGTTAGAAAATAAAAGGCTTTGGGTTAAAAAGAATGCATTAATCCAATCATATCTTTGGAATAATACCAAATTATTATTCAGGAATAAAGTTATCTTCTTTGAGAAATGGGCCAAAGTGGGCATTAATTTTGTCGAAGACGTGTGGGTGAACGGTGATTTGCGTCCATTAGGTGAAATCGCTAACGTTGTTGGTCATAGCCCATCGCTGTACTTTGAGTATGCAGCTTTGGGTACTGCACTGCGTGCGGCGTGGAGGCAACAGCAGAGAGAGCGCGAGACAGAAACACAGGCACTGTATGGAGAGGCCTGTAACCCCAATGATATTACACCCCGCAACTTTAGGACGCTCTTGACTCAAGACAAAGCTTGTCCCCCTATAAGTATTAATTTTTGGAGAAACAAATACAACATTACTATTGACAAATGTCATTGGTCCTTACCTAACGTGTGTACTAGGGAAGAACGCCTGCGGTTACTGCAGTGGAAGCTTCTTCACAATATTTATCCAACAAACATTCTCCTACATAAAATGAAAATTAAAGACTCAAACAGGTGTGACCTATGCAACGAAGTAGATTATATAGAGCATTTTTTCTGTAAATGCGACAAACTATGTAACTTCTGGGAGCATGTTAAAAAGGAAATTGCTTTCTACACAGGAAAAAACATAAGACTTACTGAACAGGATATTTTACTTGGCTATAATGTAGAGAACATGCTTAGAAAAGAAGTGCAATTGATTAACCATATTTTATTGATTGGAAAAATGTGTATTAGTAAATTCAGATATGGAGACAGATTGATAATTGAATATATTTTTGATTATGAAATGAAGCTTAGAGGTTTTAAAAAAGATTAATAATGATGAACTTATGCAATGACAACCGGAAAACTGCCTATTGCTTTTGATATTATAAATTTACATGTATACATTTATGTTAATTTAAAATAAAATGTTCCACATAAAGAAATATTAAAAAAGAACCAATGAAGAAGACCTAAAAAACCTGATTGAAAAAAAGAAGAAAAAAAAAGAAAAATAAAAAAAAAGAAAGAATTAAAAAAAAAAGAAACAAAAAGGTGAATTAGGTCTGCATGCAACTGAGGTTCAAAAAAAAAAAAAAATAAAAAATAAAAAATAAAACAGAAAGTGCATTAACAGAGTCGCCATCTACTTATATAAAATAGTGACGCATTATTAAGCTTTGCTATGGGTCATACCGGTTTCCGTGACTGGCCTACCGGTTTGCGTTCGAGTGGGTTTGTTTACTGTGACGCCGTACCGGTTTTGCAAATCCCTAGGACGATCACTGGTCATTTCAAAATTTTTAAGGGTCAAATAAAAATTGATCAAACAGACAATTACTTACACACATAAATCTTTTACCAGTCTACTAGTACTTGCTTGGGCAAGGCTTACACTCGATTCATCATCAGTTTGAGACTGAGACTGAGTCTCAGACCGAGTCCTCGTCAGCCACATGTATAGCACCATGTTTACGCAAAATAATGGCAAGGGTTACAACTCTACAAAACTATGTCAGCGGAAGTATAAAATCGTCGTCTGCTGTGCACTGGTGTCTATGGACGTTAAGCAAAAATAAACAAACAAACACCAATTCAATAGTGATACCGATCATTGCTGTAAGGTCAGGAAAAATGACTGTGTCTTGGCAGAGAAAAACGTGTGCGTCATAAAGACGCACAGATCTGAAATCTCTGCGTCATTTCTGTATTTTTATGCGTAAATTACTCGCTGCAGTGCGTTATGGGGAACTCTGAAAGTTATAAGGACGTTTCAATAGGGAGTTTCTTTTCAGCCACCCAGTAATCCATATTTCATGTTGGACGTAGGGGCACTATAACATCACAACCCATTATCACCGGCTCTTACCTGATCAATCAGCTCCAGCGTTTTCTGCTTTAGCATTTCTCTCTGTTCATCGTTTATCTCTGACCACCGAAACCTGCAACAGGGCACAGCACTACCAGTACAGAATAGAACTGACCGTCTCTTTTTTATTATTATTGATGAGCCTGTCACCAACAGTACACAGTCCAAACTACAACAGTAATTAGCATAAACCGGGGGCACTAAAAGCACTTGACCGGTCGCCAAATGCGAGTAATTTCAGAAAACATTTTCTCGGGTAACTGAAACCTAAAGTAGTTGACTCACCCCAACTAGCGACTGTTTTTGCCGTCATCCAGTTGCTCAATCAATACAATTTTAAACGATCCGTTTCACCGAATCACAAACAATTACGAATGAGTGGGTGAGTAACTATGCCCGAGTCTCTAGCCTATAGTGCAAGTTGAAATTTTTGGCTTGCCACACCCTCTGATGAATGTTCACAATGATTTGACTTGCTTAGCTGTTACCTGATAAAATGTTCCACCAGCTGCAGACCAAAGTGACGGATGATAGGTCCATGCTGCTTGCCCGCCAGGGTCATACCAAGCTCAAGGCACTTTGGAGATTTTTCTCGGAATTCTTCACATACCTGTTAAAACACATAATACATTATCTAACATTGTTACTGAGCTAAATTTATCAATAATAATATTGTCACTCATTGATATCAGCCAGGGGTTGTTGCTGTACGTGTAACTGTAGAGTGTAGTGTGAGCTTCTTTGTCGGTTGTCGGCTGTGAATCAGAACAAGAGCATATGCAGTGTTTAGGATGTGACATCTTTGAGATGTGATGTGCTTTGTGACGTGATCCCCCGTTGAGGTGCCGGGGGTTTCAGTATAAATAGTATCCCCACTTTCTGGAAATTTAGTGCTTTAAATTCCCACTGTCGCTGTCTTTCTCAGTTGTTCTTTCTCATTCCTGCTCTGTTCTATCAATCTGCTATACTATCTTCTTCTTTGCTAGACCAGCCATCTAGCTTTTTTCTTGAAAACTCTTCCAGGACAAGACTCCTTATTTGTGTGTGAGGTCTGTTGGATCAGCTTGGGAATATTGGATGCTTTCTGCCAGGTGGTCACTAGGACTTCCTATGATGTTATTATTTGGCAGTGTAGGCATTTTATATGTATGTGTTTTGTTCATAATTTATAATGTTTGTATTCTATTTTGTTTTTGTAAACGGGGGTTCGAAAAATTAGAGTATAGCCTCAGCGTCCCCTGCGTGGGATGTCTTTATTGTAAAGTGACTGGCTGGTGGAGAGCGTTCAGATTTACCATTAGGGTTGTTTCAGCAGATCTTTTATGCGGATCGGGGGTTTGTCCGGTCCTGATTTGGCTTGGAAGAGTCCGCTGGACCTAAAGCAATAATCATGTAATATAATGTAATGTGACGTGATGTACTTTGTGATGTGATGTACTTTGTTTTGAGGATGACATTGATGGATTGATTGGAGAGGAACAAGAGGCTTTGGAATGGAAATAAGTGCAGAGAAGACCAAAATGATGACCAACAACACCAATGGCATCAACACGGACATCAAAGTCCAAGGCCAATAACTCAATACACTGCATAGCTTAAAATATTTAGGAGCCATTGTATCAAACAATAGGTCTCAACAGGAAGTCTTCCAGGTTTGCACAAACAACTGCTGCCCTGACAAGGTTGAAGCCCATTTGGAAAGACAGGACCATTAGTCTAAACACCAAAATAATGTTGCTGTGCTCCCTTGTCATCTCCATCCTCCTATACACTTGCGAAACATGGACCCTCACAGCAGACCTAGAATGAAGAATACAATGCATGGAGATGAGGTGCTACAGAAGACTTCTGTGCATTTCATATTCCCAGCACATCACCAATAATGATGTCTGACGGACCATCACACAAGCCATTGGACAACATGCAACATGATGAAATGCTCATAATGGTGAAGAAACGGAAATTCCGATAGTATAGCCATGTCACCAGAGCATCAGGCCTTGCAAAGACTTCCTGCAAAGAATGGTGCAAGGAGGCAGAAGAAGAGGGAGACAGAAAAAGAGGTGGAAGGACAACATTTGAGAATGGACTGGCTTGACACTGAGTGAAGCCATGAGGGTTGCTGAGGACAGAGAAAGATGGCGTACGCTGATTAAACGATCATCTGTAGTGCCCCAACGACCATCGAGTTACGGGATAGGATAGGTACTTTGTGGACATGGGATTGTAGCGCTGTTGGCTTTTTCCCAGAATCGCAGCTGAGATGTACTAGACTGTTGGGACTGACCGTTAACAGTGAGTCGAGTGACTGTAGGTAGTAAAGTAAGACATGTATGCGAGCAATAGAGGATAGAATCCGGATGCATTGTAAGTATGGTTTATTGTGTATTGAGCAACTAACTGATAGTGATACTAAGTGATAGTGTAAAAGCGAGTGGTTGACATGAGAATGGAGATCCTGTGAGAGTTTTGTACTTGTGGGTTTCACACAGTTATGCTTGCAGGAGTGCGCTTGAGCTGTGTTTGTTTGACCGCGAGCCAAACAAGCATGCTTGTCGTGGGCCAAGCGGTATGAAGAGTGCCTAACAAACGGTCAGCAGAAGCTTATTTTGAAAATAGCGTACATTTCGAAACGCATTGTGAAGGCGATAATTTTAGTGAAGATGTCTTCGGATTCTGGCAGTGATAGTGCACAAACTGTCATTATTATTATTATTACTTATGCACCTAACCTAGACTTAGCTCTAGGTGCTTACATGAATACAGAACAACTTTGACTATAAAACAGAACGAGGAAAACTCATGAACTATTAATAGTAAGCTTATAAAAACTAATGTCATGTCGACGGTGCAGATGGTATTTTGCCTGCCGGTGGACTTATTTGGATAAGACAAGAAGAAACGGAAACTCCGATGGTATGGCCACATCACCAGAGCACCAGGCCTTGCAATGACCATCCTGCAAGGCACGGTGCAAGGAGGCGAAAGATGAGGGAGACAGAAAAAGAGGTGGGAGGACAAGATTCGAGAATGGACTGGCTTGACACTGAGCGAAGCCATGAGGGTTGCTGAGGACAGAGAAAGATGGAGTACGCTGGTTAAACAATCATCTGTGGTGCCCCAACGACTTTCGAGTTACGGGATAGGATAGGATAGGATAGGATACAAAAGAACCGTGACCTTTGAAGCGTTAAGCCCGTGCAAAATGTATAGTTATCCAATTATTTTGTTGTTGTCAATGAGTGTGGGGTGTTTTGACCTATGTATATGTCTTGCATAATATGGCATAATATAATGCACACGTTGTATTATTGTGTCCTTTATCTGTAAGTAGTGTATGCAAGTGATGTGTACCAATGTGCAAACAACACACCAACTGCTTTGCAGTTACAGCTCTTAACAGCGCGATTTATTTAAATTCTTCTTGAGGGGATGGATACCACAAGAAAACAAAGCAGCAACATTTCTATGCCCATAACATTATTACAAGTACAAACTGTACACACATTTTAAGAATGACATCCATGTATTTGCAAAAGTATACACACCAACACACACATCTCATAAACATGACTACCACATTTGCTCGTTCCAACAAAATGACGTCCCTGTCATTTTAGTCAACGTAAAAACATGAAATTGTTACACTGAGTTGGCAACGATTCATCCACTAAGTCGGGCAATACTTACGGCTTTACATGTGACAATTAAATTAAATGTGCAAGACAATTATGAAATACTGATAACTGAGCATAATACAAAACGTAAATATGTAGCAAGCAAAACACACTATACTAACACACATACTAGCAGCACACAAATACACAAAGCATACAAATTACTGACAATAAAATGTTCCGACTCGGACACATTTTGGTGACTACCTGAGATGTGAAATATAAATAAAGGCCTTTTAGCTCATTCAAATGAACTAAAGATATGGGGACCCTCACACTGCTACACGCCACTACAAAACATGCCAGAAAGGCGTATCTAATAACATCATCATTTCCTTTGCACCAGCCGTCCCGCATCTGTACTAAATATATTCAAACAAGCATGATGAGGTCAATCGAAATGAATAAACTTTGAGGTTCAAGCTATTCTAAAATTTTAATAACAAATGAAGTTTAAATAAAATCTATCCTTTATTTTCTGAGAAATAGCCTTTACAGACACATACACGCACACACAGACGTGAGTGAGTACATCTCCCTTTCGAGGCTATGCCTGAAGGGACGATAAAGAAGTCGCAGCAGTCACGCACACGTCGCCATCTTCAGACTAGGGAGGTAGCTTTTCTTCGGTGGCACGAGGGTCTTGGATCTTGTAGATGTGGCCCTTCTGCACGCCAGTCACATCTAAATTAATACCTTCTTCCTTCACCAGCTCAACATTCAGACTGGCCAGCTCACCAACAAAACCCTGAAGGTCCATCTTTTGTCCTGCAAAAACAAACAACTTATGGTAGTACCTAGTCCTAGAGATGCACCTTTGATGCACAGGCACAAATGTATGTCAATAATTTAACAAAAACAACATTAAAATTATAATGAAATATAACTTAAGCCCATTTGAGTTGGAAGAAGAAGAAAACTAATGACTGGAATGTCATAATAACACTCAAATTATTACTTTATTAAATGATTACGAATCTATTACTAAGTGAGCACTTGTAGTCTACTTGAAGATTCACATTCAGAACAGCCCAGTAATTGTGCATGCACCCATGTGTACAGATCAAATAAAATTTATATTGTTCTTTGTATTTGTTTGTTTGTAATTTTTAAAAACACTGATGGATGCCATCAGGTCCTCAACACAAATTGTATGGTGCCTGTCAATCAAAATAAGAAAATATCAAACCACAGATAAAAGTGGAACAAAAAGTTGAATTAAGTCAAATTGGGGTAACAAAATATGATCTCTACCTCTTCGTAAATTGGAAGATAAAAAAAAACAAAAAACAGCAACCACAAATGATCGAGTACTCTGTAGAATCTGCGTGCTTTCCGGGATAAAATATAATACCTTCAATTATACACCAAAAAAAAGGTAAAGGTGGTCCCATAGCCTTGTGACCGTGATGTTGGAGATCACACTTATCTTGGGCCAGCGTAATGAGGGTGATGCCCATCTATCTCCCTAGCTGCTTTACCTTCCCCACACTTAAGAGAGTAAGTACTCAGTCACAGTTGAGTCAACTGGGGGCGTTGTTATTTGTCGCTTCACGTTTTGCGGTCACCCATTCAAGTGCTAACCGCACTGGACGATGCTTAACTTGCAACACAGTAGCGAGTGCTCTAACCACTGCGCTATCCTACACCCCTAAACAAAACTGCATGCAATATTCAAGAAAATACAAAAAATATAACTTACCGTGCTGAAGGATTTTCGAATATGACGTGTCCGTATCTAGGTTAAAGAAAAAGCTGTCGTCAAACTCGGTGCCAAGCGCGACAGTCCCCATTTTTGTTCTTGAAGTAAGCATGCTGGCTTTGCTTGCCAAGCCTCTCGTTTAGCTTGGGACCGTAAGCGGGCGCTAAGAAACGCGCTTGCCTTTTTTGCTTGTCTCAACTTAATTTTCTTGGCTAAAGAAACGCACCTCCACACTTACAGAAAGCGGTCCATCACTGCCACAAAGTGGAGCAAGTGTTGCGAAAAAAATTGCTTAAACAGCACACGCTACGTCTGCTACTGTTGCTGCTGCTGCATTGACAAAAGACTGCAGTGCAGTTATTAGCAATAGCAGCCTCATTTATTGCACTGCATTTCTGCAAGACTGAGAAGTGAGATAACTGTTAGCCACACGTATTGTGCAAGAACTAAACACATTTTTTAATTTGTACCTGATGCGCCAAAGCCCTTGATTGTGGTGTAGCTGTTGGGCTCATCACCGTCTCAACAGCAGCAACTAAGTTTTCCAGCGTTGTATCCATCTTCCCCGGTTCGGCAGCCATGCTGATTATGGGACGCTACTCTATGGATTTTGGGCCTACAAAACAAGTGCAAAAGAAATTAGCATTAATTTTTCTGTTATGACTATAAACAAACAAAATGGTTTATCACGCTAAACAAATCTGCTTAAATTAACGAAATTACTTTAATTTTCACATCGAACAAGTAAATAGGCTAATATATAGCATGTATTGTCACAAACACACTTGACTCTTGAGTTAAATTGTCAGAAGTGGAGTTCCATACTGTGGCCAAAACACAGAGCTTCCTGCGCGATCAGCTACTTCCAAATTGATTTGTGACATTGGATACTTTTTCTGTTGTGTGTAAATTAAAAAAATAAAAAATTGAGCCATTGATCCCCGCACGGCTGCTGTTGTCCTTTCTATCTTATCCTATCCTATCCCGTAACTTGAAAGTCGTTGGGGCACCACAGATGATCGTTTAACCAGCGTACTCCATCTTTCTCTGTCCGCTCCCCGTGGGGGTGCCGGGGATTTCTGTATAAATAGTATCCCTACTTTCTGGAAATTTAGTGCTTTAAATTTCCACTGTCTCTGTCTTTCTCATTCGTTCTTTTTCATTCCTACTCTGTTCTATCAATATACTATAGGCTTACTATCTTTTCTTCGCTAGATCAGTCACCTTCCTTTTTTCTTGAAAACTCTTCTGGGACAAAACACGTACATTTGTGTGTGAGGTCTGTTGTATCAGCTTGGGAATATTGGACGCTTTCTGCCAAATGGTCAATACGGCTTCCTATGCTATTATTATTTAGCAATGTAGGCATTTTATATGTGTGCGTGTTGTTGATATTTTATATATGTTTGTATTCTATTTTGTTTTTGTAAACGGAGGTTCGATAAATTAGAGTATAGCCTTAGCGTCCCCTGCGTGGGATGCCTTTATTGTAAAGTGATGCGGCGAGGCTACTGGAACTACCTCAACAGTATCTTCTTGGGCGACGACAACCCGGACCAGGCGGGTAAAAACAAACGCTTTTGGACTTATATTAAGAACCAGCTAGAGGTCTTCAAATGTGGGAGTCGCATCGCTCACTTCAGACCCAGAGGCCCAAGCCACCCTTCTGAATGAGCAGTTCCAGTCCGTCTTCGGTGATGACGCTTCATACACTGAGAAGCAGTTCACCCTCAGGACGGGCATGACCAGCCAATTAAGACGTCCCAGCCATGCCAAACATCACCATCACGGAACATGGGGTTTGGAAGCTGATGAAAAACCTTAACCCCACCAAAGCTACTGGCCCAGACGGAATCAGCCCGCGCCTACTCAAGGAGCTGGCGGAGGAACTGGCCCCAGCGCTGACGGCGATTTTCCGGTCCTCCCTGTCTTCAGGAAAAGTAGGCCTACCATCAGACTGGAGGGCTGCACAGGTCACACCGATCTTCAAGTAGGGCGAACAATACAATCCTGCCAACTACATACCAGTATCCCTGACGTGTGTGGCCTGCAAACTTATGGAGCACATAGTCGTCTGCGCCGTCATGCACCACTTCGACACCAACAACACCCTTCACGACAACCAACACGGCTTCCGAAGAGGGCGGTCGTGTGAGACCCAACTCCTGGAGTTTTCGAGGAGCTGAGGTGCAACATGGAAGGTGGACAGCAAACAGACGTCCTAATCATGGACTTCGCGAAGGCAGTTGACCGAGTCAACCAAAGTCTGTTGGTCCACAAGCTCAGCTGTTACGGCATCCACGACACGGTGCTCACATGGATCGCCAGCTTCCTTAGCGACAGGCGCCAGGCTGTAGTGGTCAACGGCAGCTGCTCTTCCTTTGTCAGTGTGCGATCTGGGGTCCCCCAAGGGTCGGCGCTGGGGCCATGCTTATTCCTGGTCTACATCAACGATCTACCGGACCGACTGACTGCACTGACAAGACTGTTCACAGCCGTATACAGAGTGGTAACTAGCAGCCAAGAGCAAGCCCAGCTACAGCAAGACCTCCAGCGCCTTGAGCAATGGGAGAAGAGCTGGGACATGCAGTTCCACCCTGACAAGTGCACAACTCTGCCAGTCACGAGGAGCAGACGACCCCTACAGTCTAGTTACACCCTACACGGTCACACCCTTGAGTCAGTCTCTGAGGCCAAGTACCTCGGGGTGACCCTCCACAGCAACCTTACCTGGGACGCACATGTCAGCAGTATCGCCAACAAGGTCAGTAAGACATTGGGCTTCCTGAGAAGGAATCTCAAGGTGAGCTCTACGGCCATCAAGGAGCGAGCTTACATGGCCTACGTGCGTCCTATCTTGGAAAACGCAGCATTTGTTTGGGACCCTCACACCCAGAAAGGCATCGACAGGCTGGAAGCAGTTCAGAGACGCGCCGCCCGGTTTGCTACTAACCGCTATCACAACACATCGAGTGTTAGGGACATGCTGGAGTCACTGGGGTGGCAGTCCCTGGAGGATCGACGTCGCACTGCACGCCTTCAGATGCTGCGCAAGACCACTAGTGGCAATGCGAACTGCTCCATCATCAATGGGAAAGTGGAACAGGCGACATCGCGCCAACGCCGCAGACACAACAAGCAGTACAAACAAGTCTCATGCAGGACTCAATATAGAGCCGCCTCTTTTCTGCCACGAACCATTAAGGACTGGAATGCCCTCAACAGTGAGGCACTGGAGGCTCTGGCTTCTGACACCTTGGTGTCGGGAGTCTCCCAGTAAAGCCCTCCAGTTCCCCTGCCTCCCCTCCCCACCACCCGCCATCCCCCCCCCCCTGTCTCCTCACCCAGCATTTCCCCACTTCACTCACATTTCCCATGGTCTGATCCATGTAGCGACATGATTCATTATTTTGCTCCGTATCCGTACTTGACATGCGCACAAATCCTTCCTTTCAAGTGCCGAAGTGATCAACACGATTGATTGTGGGCGTATACGGCAAGACAAGACAAAGTCGCTCCCTATTGTAGTAAGCAGCTATAAATAATAACGTGACAAATTGTTTTTCAGGAAGAGGTATGACTCTGATTTGGCCATCTGTCGTCGTCGCGTTGGTGATGCCAAAAATACGTCGATTGCGTACACAATTAAAACCAGCCCTAGCACAACAAATTGCAGACAAAACCAGTTCATAGTCACCATATCCCACCCCACCCCATTTACATCACTCCCACAACTGGTCGAGCGCTACAATTTAATAATAATAATAATAATAATAATAATAATAATAATAATAATAATAATAATAATAATAATAATAATTGGACAACACGATGACATGCTCACAGTGGTGAAGAAACGGAAACTTCGATGGTATGGCCACGTCACCAGAGCATCAGGCCTTGCAAAGACCATCCTGCAAGGCACGGTGCAATGAGGCAGAAGAAGAGGGAGACAGAAAAATAGGTGGACAACATTCGAGAATGGACTGGTTTGACACTGAGCGAAGCCATGAGGGTTGATAAGGACAGAGAAAGATGGAGAACGCTGGTTAAACGATCATCTGTGGTGACCCAACGACCTTCGAGTTACGGGATATAATAATAATAATAATAATAATAATAAGAAGAAGAAGAAGAAGAAGAAGAAGAAGAAGAAGAAGAAGAAGAAGAAGAAGAAGAAGAAATTAATGATCAATATAACTAGTACGTTAATTAATGGCAATGGTAACTCCATCTTCTGCAGTCATAATTATTCGATAATTTAACCGTGCAGCTTACCACACAGCACAATTAACACGCACAGTTTCTTAAAAGGGTTTAGCCTATGAAGGATGTTTCTGTATTTTTTAGGTGTGACAATGAGTTTGCTTGAAGAAATTGCTTTGTCTTCACATTAAAGATAATACAATAGTTAATCTTGTTCAACCCGACCGCTGAAGCTTTGACGTTAATTAGGCGTCTCTTCCTTGTCATGGAAACATACAACAGTGCCTCCAATACACACTTTTGCTGTGCTATTTTCAGAATCAACCTTGATTGTGTGTTTTTAAAATGTATATACTTATGCATTGTATTGACGGATTGTTTAGTGTGTTTGTACACATGTGGAGGTGTGTGGAGGTGTCCGCATGGCAAAGGCAATTTTCCGCTGTTAGGTTTAACGTGAAAGTTGAACAATAAAGCCAGTCCATTCTCGAATGTTGTCCTCCCACCTCTTTTTCTGTCTCCCTCTTCTTCTGCATCTTTGCACCGTGCTTTGCAGGATGGTCTTTGCAATGCCTGATGTTCTGGGGACGTGGCCATACCATCGAAGTTTCCGTTTCTTCACCATTGTGAGCATGTCATCGTGTTGTCCAATGGCTTGTGTGATGGTCTATCGGGCTTTATTGTTGGTGATGTGCTGGGTATAGGACATGCCCAGAAGTCTTCTTCAGCACCTCATCTCCTCGCTTTGAATTTCTCGTTGTAGATCTGCTGTAGGGGTCCATGTTTCGCAGGTGTATAGGAAGATGGAGATGACAAGAGCGCAGCAGCCTTACTTTGGAATGTAGACTGATGGTCCTGTCTTCCCAAATGGGCTTCAACCTTATCAGGACCCAGTCCTAAAGAATAATATTAGGGTCTATACCTCAATCCCACTTCCTCAGTTGCCCAATCAAATTCAATGTCCATTAAATTTTATGTTGCGCGCAACTTCGGGCCAAGAATATTCTGAACTTTAACAGTAGGCTAAACACGAAGGAGAGAGGGGAAGGTACTGAGGCTATGGCTAGGGGTGGGATGGTTACACGATTGAGCATCCTCAACAGGATTAATCTTCCACATTAGTAACCTATAAATCGATCATAATGATCCATAGTGACTGACGCACAATGCACACGTAGGCTACGTATGAATTTTTGTTCCGTAAATTCCGCCGATTTCTGGATCTTTCTAGGGGCTTGCTCTATAAAAATCCACCTAAGCTTTCAATCTTTCCATCATTCTTCGCCTTGTACCGCCTTCTCTTGTTTAAGTACCTTGCTGCCACCGTATTATTAATAGTACTCATTTCATCTTAGCAGGCTCTGAATTGTATCAAAAGAGACGTTTGCTTGCCTACAGTGACAATTTTCTTGTATCCTCAAATCGGTATTTAATTATCGTGATCGCTTCGGCCCTTCGACAAGCATCAGCAAATGCGGCACGAAAGACAAAACTTCCGATTTCTTCAACTGCTGGTGTTGGTTGCACTGGTGCTTCTTGGATGGGTACACACAGCAGAGGGCAGACCTAAGGTAAGATGAATTAATGAATAACTTATAAAACGCATAAAGGGGCCTATATTCACACTTTTCTGCTATCCTATGCACCAACGGGAATCCCCTCTATGAAAAATACTTCCGGTTTTTTTTCTCCGCGTGTTTTAGTGAGTTATTTCCAAATATTCAAGAATAATAACATGTGTCACTGGCCACCTGTATCGTACCCTCACATATTTTTATTTTTTTTTGCTGCAGTTTATTATCCATTTCTATCGCCAGTGGCGCGCCTAAACCCTACCTACCTAACATTATTTGTGAATTTTTGAAAAATATTCGGAAAAAACATAACGCCCAGATGTTGGCTCGAACCCACACCTGTCAGGCGCCATTGGTTTCTGGCTTGTTGACAAGGCAAGTTAGTCCCGCCTTAGCCCACTTGGCCACAACGCTAGCCTAACATATTCAGTAACTTTGTGTTTTGTGAAGGTTGCGACGGCGAAGCTATGGAAAATTACAAGAGTTTTCAGGTCCCGTTTCACTTTCTGTCGATGATCGACGCACCTCCGAAATCGCCACAAATACAGGCCTCTACGATTGGTTTTTGCATTCTTTCACTGAGCATGTACTTCCTCCACCGTTTTTATACTTATCCCACTCGTTTTCTGGCTCTAACAATCGTCGTTTTCGGCAATTTGCCATATTTAAAAGTCACGCATCAAGCTTTGATAAAGCAAAACAAGCAAAACCGGAACTTGGTTTCATATAACCTCGTTTTAATTTATAATGGCGATACCCACGAGTTTTCATGAGAGGTGCCGGAAAGTTGTGAATCCACGCCGAAGGAGCTATTTCCTAGTAATCAAGTTGTTAGATTGTCAATTGGTTGGTTGAGTTGGCCGGTTACTTAGTTAGTTATAGTTAGTAAGATAGTTTGTTAGTTAGGTTATTGGAAATTGTCTACTGTCGTTATCAAACAACCTAATTTTCTAATACGGTGGATAGGCATATCAACGTCCTCCTATAGGAGAACATGAAATTTTGCTCCGGATTGGAGAGAAATGTCATCATATGATGTAACTAGAATTTAAAAAAAAAATAGGCCATGTGTTGGCACCACAATGTTATTTCTCAATGAGATGATACAGTTTGCGTATCCGTAGTCGTATCGTTTAATAGGATAAATAAAGGTTTTTTTTAGGTTCTAGAGCCCAGTCTTATGCACAGAGAGAGAGAGAGAGAGAGAGAGAGAGAGAGAGAGAGAGAGAGAGAGAGAGAGAAAGAGAGAGAGAGAGAGAGAGAGAGAGAGAGAGAGAGAGAGAGAGAGAGAGAGGGAGAGAGTCTAGTGGGTGGGTGCGAAGACAATGTGTAGTCTAATAATGTCCTGAAACAAAATGAAAGGGGTGAGGGGAGAGGGGGCTATGTGGTTGGGGGGTGCGATCTTAGTACGACACAACCTGCGATGAGCAGCCAGCTAAATGAATGGTGCTTCTCCTGCTTAGAAAGCATGCTGTTGAGAGTCAGTCATTTGCAGACGACACACAACTGTATAAATCCACCACCCCCTCTCTCATTAATTCCACTGTTCAGACTTTGGAGACCTGCATCACAGACATTAAGTCATGGATGACACTCAACAAGCTTAAGCTTAATGACGATAAAACCGAAGCCCTCCTCATTCACAAGCACAACACCTCCTCCTCACTCCCGGCTCTCCCAACATCGCTTACAGTAGGGACAACAAACATTCAGTTCTCATCCTCAGCAAGAAATCTCGGCTACATTCTCTCCGATGACCTGTCCCTCAACAACCACATCTCCAACGTCTGTCGCTCTGCATACACGGCCATACGCCAAATCAGCTCCTTTCGCCACTATCTTACAGTCACTGCCACCAAAACCCTAGTCTGCGCTCTCGTCCTTTCTCGTCTTGACTATTGCAACTCTCTCCTTGCTGGCTCCCCGAAACACATCATTGACAAACTACAAAAGGTTCAGAACTCAGCAGCTAGACTAGTATTCCGAGCTAAGAAACGCGATCACATCACACCTCTACTACATTCCCTTCACTGGCTTCCTGTGCAAGCACGCATAGAGTACAAACTCTCTGTTCTCTGTCACAACTTCTTCACAGATTCTTGTCCTTCCTACCTTGCTGATCTACTGTCTGTCTACTCCCCTTCACGCACTTTAAGATCTTCTGCTGACACTCGCACACTCAAGGTTCCCGTCACCCGCACTAAGACATACGGCCAACGTGCATTCGCTTACTCCGCACCTAAGCAGTGGAATTCCCTTCCCTCCCATATCCGCAACATACAATCAACACAAGCATTCAAAAAGGCCCTCAAAACCCACCTCTTCAAATTGCATTTGTATCCCGCTGCCATTCTCTCATCTTTTGTCTATGTCTGATCCGTAAGTGTATAAACGGCTGTAAATATTTATACTGTTTTTTTTCCTGGGCCTAACCGGGCATATAAATAGCTGTGAATAGGTTTTTGCTATTCTATTTTCTGTCTTTTTTGTCATTTGTGTACATAGCTGTAAATAGTATATTTTTGTCTTTTTTGTAATTTATGTACATAGTTGTAAATAGTCTGTGCCTTTACTGTCCAGTCTTTTGGTGTATTGTAGCAAAAGTGATGTTTCATCGAGTGCATGTATTTATATGTAATGACTATGTAAAGCTGTTGTTGTTTTGTAGATTATAGTCACACGACACTTTCGCATATAGGTGACTACTGGACCGATTTATACTGACACCAGCGGGCCAGTTGTTGGTAAAGGGGAAAATAATATGATCACACGTTGACCAATCCGGGATTCGAACCAGCGACCTTTCGGTTACTAGCAAGACGCTCTTACCAACTGAGCTACCCGGCCCCACCCTATGTAAAGCGTGGTGAGTCTGGTCATAGGCTAGAGTACCCGCTATATAAAAATCCGTTATTATTATTATTATAATTTGGTGTGAATGACAAGCTTGTTGAGTGCGTTTCGGATAGTCCCAGAGCTGGTGTAGTCACCTTGAGGATGTTTGATGTTTCAGTTTGTATACCGAATGTTATTGAAGGCTACATAAAATAATTATTTGCGTTACGTTCGTCAGTGGTTCACTGCGATAACATTTTCATCGGCGTTGTTCGTGGGACAAAAAAGACTCTTGTGGTGATTCTGCTTGATGTTCTTCCATTCTATTTTTGCAGAAACCACCGCCGCCTGCGAATGTTTTCAGCCTCTTGCAAAGAGGCCTCCCATCTGCCAGTCGAACAGGAAATGACAACAGCAGCGGCAACAACAACAACAACAACGTGACCAATATTAACTTCTTTACAGAAGAGTACAACAACGGTGCTGCCCCTTTGAGCAAAGCTAGGGAGCATGTGAAGGAAGTGGCTTTGGCTAACCTGACTGTCCGTCCCTCGGAAGATCTACAGAATCACGTCAAATCGCAAATGCGCACTTTCCGAGCAGAAATGCGCGAGAGGAAGCAAGAATCCAACTTTTTTACTCGACTTTAGGAAACGCTAGGGTTACAGAAAATTACGAATTATTGATGCAGAAAACAGAACAGAAGAGAATACATGCGGCATGCATTTACTTGGTGATCAGATTTAGAATGAACATGCCGAACAGTCTGAAAATATCTTTGGTTCAACTTCGGGATTGAAATGAGGCAATGCTTGCAGAACGTTCGCATCTTGAGGAAAGTTTGGGTTTTTTTCCTCCTTACAGGACTCGATTTTATGAATCAATGACTCGTTAACCGGTGAACCGGTGGTTCCTGTACTCCCGTGTCGCCGCAGCGGTACGCTAAAGAGAATTGTCAAAAGAGCAGGCTTAAATGAACATACATACATCTTTGTTCCATGAATACATACATCTTTGTTCCTTCATGGTTGCTCATACAGTTGTGCGGGGCGCATAACTTTGCTTCGCCTTGGTCCTGTAGCAAGTTAGCGTTTTAGGTAGCTTGAGTCAGGTCAGATCTTGATTTTGACCAGCCCCTTGCGCAGCTCTTTGAGCTGGTATTTGCACTAGATAAAAAATAAATCTCATGTATTTTCAACTGATCTTTCATGTCCAGTGTCCTTCACTTTCTTGTGAATACAATTTATTGCCTCTGCAGGCTATAGAGCCCGCTCACATTCCGATCCGGGCGCCTGTGGCTCTGTATCTTCATAGACGGGACAGTATAGGGTCCTAGTGGACGGACTTTCATGGAAAAGTAGACGCTTCCACTCACACGAGTTTCACTAACTATTATAGAAGATGTAATTTAAAGTTGCTATAACATAGGCCCGGTTATAGGTTAATTTGCCTCTCCAATAATTGGTCAGTCGACTTCAGAACTCGAAGTAGGCCTATTATTTACGCTATGTAAATTCTCAAATCAATTAAACATCTGTTCGTAGTCATCGATTGATAAGGCTGAAAATGCAGATTTGAAAATCCTTAACGGGAAGAGAGGGGACTATAAACTGATTAAAAAAAAATTATAACGAATGCTGTATTTCTAACCTGTAAAGGTATAGTTTAATAAAACTATATATAGGCATACTGCTTCCTGAGTTAAAGAGGATTGCTTGGATTGAGAGTATAAACAGAGGTCTAATCTGTGTGCGGCTATAATCCATCGCACGGACTTTAAAGACCCTGAGGCTCAAGTCCTAGACGGGTGGGTACCGGCTACATAAACGCACCCAGCACGCACTAGGTCTCTTCTCACCCCAACCCCGTTCGCCCAGGATTGTGCTCAGTTGTTTGGGTGTCAGACGAAGCGCCAAAAACAGCAATTGGGCGCCTTGGGTGGCTTGAGTTAGATCCTGTTTCGATCAGCGCCTTGAGCTCTCTTTTTATATTTATATCAATATATCTATATCAATATATCTATATCAATCTCTCTCTCTCTTATATATATTTATATATAAGCAAGAACAATAATTATCCTGCTCTCAAAGGTGGACAAAAGTGAGACATAGTGACTTTCAATTCCATGTGCTTCTTAATGAGCTAAAAGAGCTCTATAAGCAGTAGAATTGCATTCATAAAGCCTGGTTCTCCTGACGCGTTTCGATCTTTACCAAAGATCTCATCAGAGGAGGTTTGGCCCTGAATGCATAGACTACACTAAGTGCAGTCCAAATGTACTGCATGGGTAGTCACAAAGACACCCGTTAAGAAGCAGGATAATTATTGTTCTTGTTTAAATTAACTTGCCTCCCTTGGCTTGTTTTTATTCCTTGTTCCTTAATGGTTGCTGTACGGTGCTAGCCATTTGGAGAGAATTTATATTAAATTTTATATATATATATATATATATATATATATTATATATATATATATATATATATATATATATATATATATATATATATATATATATATATATATATATATATATATATATATATATATATATATATATATATATATATATATATATATATATATATATATATATATATATATATATATATATATATATATATATATGGGGGTGGTTATTTAAATGCAGTGCCAGTGCGGGGTTCGTTAAGAAAATGACGTAAATACCTATTTTGCAATTTTATTGTCGATGCCAGCTGTGATCTGAATACTGTTAAATCGTTCTGTCATTATTTTGAATATGTGAGGATTGCCGCGTTCGTACTGTGCAGAAAATTAAAAACTAACTGTACAGTGATGGATTGACTGAGTTGAGGCATAGTTTAGTGATTTAATTTGATAGATTAAAGAGACAAGAGAAAGAATAGGCCTATTGCTATTTGTGTTCAATTTTCTTCTATCTTATAAGCCCAACTAACGAATAGTATACTTAAGGTGTGTATCATGCATGAAATGAACAATATGTTCTCTCTCTCTCTCTCTCTCTCTCTCTCTCTCTCTCTCTCTCTCTCTCTCTCTCTCTCTCTCTCTGTGTTTCTGTCTGTCTATTTGTCTGTCTGTCTCTCCCTGTCTGTCTGTCTCTCGCTCGCTCGCCGATCGGCTCTCTGGGTGTCTGTCTCTTCCTCTTTCTCTGTTTGTTTCTGTCTCTCTCTGTCTCTCTCTCTGTCTCTCTCTCTCTCTCTCTCTCTCTCTCTCTCTCTCTCTCTCTCTCTCTTTACAGATGTCTGGGTGTACCGTCCATCTCTCTCTTTCTCTTCACACTGTTTTGGAGAAGTAGACGGTTAAATAATGCCGATGGCGTTTAGTACTAGCATGAGTGACCACCTACAATATTTGATCCCGATGCTCTTTAGGATGAGAGTATAAACCGAGGTCTAGTCGGTGCCCTCACGCATTCCATCGCAAGATCCTGACGTTTATATCATAGATGGATGATTGCCAGATGCCACAAGCAAAACCTGCAACACTACGTCCTATGTTTGTGGTTAGCGCTGGTCTGCGGCTGCCACGCTTGCGCTGAGAAAGCTACCCAAACTACGCGCTTTCCTCCAATCAAAAGCCAGGCTCAAAGGGCGGCAATCTGAACCAACGTACAAGTTCTCATGTTTCATACGCTCTCACAAACGCACACCCAACACACATCTATCACTCAAACACGTGGTGTAAAGGCATGGAGATCGCTATTAGAAGATGGAAAGGAAACAACAATTTTATTTTTGAAATTTTAGATCGACTGCATCCAATACTATTATTGAAGGGAGGGAGGAAACCGGAGTACCCGAGAAAACCCTCGGCGATCTCCATAGTCTTGTATCTAAGTCACATAAGCGCCCTATGCGGAAATACGCAATTACTAGTATAATAATTATTGCATATTGGTCTTCTTATTCATGCTGATCAGACTTCCTATGACTCAGCAGTATTGAACAGCATAAGGCTGTCCAACTAATCAAAATCCAAAACCTGTTGCATCTTCTAACTGCACTCACACATGACGAGTGGGTAGAGGCATACGTTTTAGAAGGATAAAATGAGCCTCCAATCAATCATGGTCAGTCTAATAAATCTTCCAACCAATGAGATGTGTTGTATCAATGTTTAATCATCAGATTAGCATAAGTTGTAATAATAAACCAATGAGAATAAAGTACAAAAGGTCGTCCTCTAACGTAGGCCAAATTTTGACACGTTTAACATAAGCTAGCCTATGAGTAACTTAAGTCAGTGCTACCGTATACACAGATGGTTCCAATAATCATTATTACAATGAAGACATTGATTTACAATTAACGTAATGTTAATGGTAACCGTAATAAACGCATGCCTTTGTTTGAACTAAAAACAACAACAACAACAACAACAACAACAACAACAACAAATGCATTCAGTCTGTTCTCGGTCAAAAATTGATCAAATTTTGCCGTGATAGGTCCACACTGATCTACATTTAATAATCAGGAACCTGTATACCAAAGTAGGCCTGCCGGGGAAAGCTGGTAAGCAACTCGCTCGGTACGGTATACAGGTTTTAAAGTGTTTTTTTTTTTTTTTTTTTTAATAATAAATCTGGATTTACAAAAACAATACGGTGAAAATTTGGCAGGTCGCTTGTAATATACAAATAACCATACACGCACACATGCGCGCGCGCTCCCGCACACACACACACACACACACACAACGAGCAGGCTCACAGCTAAGGAAAAAATAAACACAATGCATATAAGATAAGCTTAAAAAGTAAGTTAAGCTTTAAAAAAAAAAAAAGCTTGGAATTATGTTGCCCCATCATAACATGCATTCCGCGTTGCTGAGAATCGCAGTGTCCCTCTCAGGCAAACCTAAGCTTCGAGTAGTCTCAGCTACGCAGTGTGCGCAACAAGCAGTCAACGGCCGTGATTTCTGGCGCTTCAATGGCAGCCGGTATACCGGTACAAAATACCGATAAGAGCATAACATACCGGTAAAATACACCTAGACCCACAGACCTAGCACTAATATACAGATGGGTCAACTGAACATCGCAATTAAGATATTGATCACAATAAAATAATACTGCTAACTACACACACACACATGCCTGTGTGAGTCGAGCATATTGACACGGCGAGAGCATGTCCTCGGTCAAAAATGTATTATTAGAAAGACTAAGCTTTAGACTTAAGCAAGGAGGTAGAAGAAGAGGGAGACCGAAAAAGAGGTGGGAGGACAACATTCGAGAATGTACTGGTTTGACACTGAGCGAAGCCATCAGGGCTGCTGAGGACAGAGAAAGATGGGGTATGCTGGTTAAACGATCATCTGTGGTGCCCCTACGACTTTCGGGTTACGTAACGGGACAGGATAGGATAGGATAGGAAGCTTTAGGTCCTTATATCTGGCAATTAATTTTTGCAGAACAACAACAACAACAACAACAATAATAATAATAATAATAATAATAATAATAATAATAATAATAATAATAATAATAATAATAATAATAATAATAATACAGAGATTCGTTATAGCGCACGCATCGCAAAAAGTCATGGCTCAGTGAATCCATATCACGAATGAATGAATGCCGTGTTAACGTCAATTGGCGACTTGGCAGATGGGGATAGCCATGCCAGGATAGAGAGGTAGCTAGAGGACCTAAATCAATACTGCACCACCACATACTTCTAAGATCATGGAAGTTCTGAAGAATCCATGGCTAAGATGGAAAGTGAGGACGGTCGCTTTCATCTAGCCCACCACGAGGTTCGAACCTGGGTCATCGATGTGCCAGGCGAACGCTCTGCCACCGAGCTACGGCCGTGGGTCCTTCGATATTATACATCAATACTAATTACTCACAGCTGTTTTCATTACCTTTGGCAGAAGCTCAACACGATTGTGAGTCACATTTGTCTCTTAGTGAAGAACAATAGAGGACACACACAGTGCTCTCAGTCAGTCGGCATGATCTGCCCGTTGAAGAGGACAATT
Source organism: Oncomelania hupensis (assembly GCA_036898135.1). Taxonomy (NCBI): domain Eukaryota; kingdom Metazoa; phylum Mollusca; class Gastropoda; order Littorinimorpha; family Pomatiopsidae; genus Oncomelania; species Oncomelania hupensis. Next base: position 91,196,665 of record CM072513.1, read on the forward strand.
GCTTTAGACACCTGAAATTTTTTTAAAAAATAAAACTGACCAAAGTTTATCACTCATTTCGGGAATAATAAACATTTCCGAGCAGAATAGTCTCTTACTCATGAAATAAAAACGATACTCTTAGTAGGACAATACTAATGAGTTGAAGAGTTTCCTCATTGACTTCTGCGTGGAGATCAGGGGAGGTAAGAAAATCAAGGTGTAAACAAAAAGGTGATTTCCAACCAGCAAAATGTGGCGGATTACGTATTCCTCAGCCGTGCTCTGTCTCTTGGTGCCCATCTTTTGGGAAGAAGCTTCGGCTAGGCCTCACGAGGTAAGTTGAATGATTTTATCCTACTGTATAAATAGCTACTTTCTTTGAGTCACATAGTTATTTCTCTTACCAAGCGCACTATATGACCAATTAATGGAGACAATCGTAGCCATGCTGCAACATGCTACTGTCGAGATTTCAAAGGTGTTAGCTATCGCATCCCTGCGATCCTAAGCAATATAAAATCCTTAACACGGCAATACTAGAAAATAATAATAAGTTTTGTACAACTACGTCAACTTGGCCCTTTTGGACCATGCGGTATAATCAACGCTATTAATAAAACCGTTGCGTGTGCGGTCCACATCAAAACTGCTCACAAATAAAATAATAAAATAAAATAAAATAAATTAAAATGTCTACTTTACGTTAAATGATGACTATTTGCCTATAGGTCTATATTTATACATTTTGTGTGTATGTCTCAAAATTGAATCTGAACTTCGTGTCCGACCATTGAAGAAAGTAGTTTGCAAAGGGCATTGGGTAACTCACTGCCCTTAGACTACTAATACAGGCGCGCGGAAAACATGGAGTTATATGTGCGTAACTTAACGCAGTTACAATATCAGCGGCTTTGCTGTGGCTGTTTGTGTGTGACTTGGTTCTCGGTCTGTTGTATCGTTTGACGCGTAATGCCTGCATAGAAGGTAGCTGGCGAGGTGACGTTATAAAAGGGCCGGCATGTCTTTTTGTTAAACTGCTTACACGCTTATCTGAAAGCTTTCGCCTCAATCATGTGGATTCATAAAACTATTCTGTGATCATAGGCGTACTACATGCACCTAGTGTAAATGTTTACAGTTTGAAAAGGAAGTTGTCTCAGAGGTGTACGCCAGCGATAACATTGCAGACCGTAGAGGCATGGGGTTCCAAGCCCGTTGACGGCTTGGTGCCGGAACTCCAATGACATGACCCTGAGTAGCAGCTGGTTCAGCGGGGTAAGCTGACTCAAACTGGCAAAAAACAGAGAAAGTATTGATCGTCAAGCGATGACACTGCTGCCCGTGGTTCCGAATCCCGATGACGGCCTGGAAACGACACTGAGACACTGAGCCCCTACTCCTTGGGATGAGAGTATAAACCGAGGTCTAGTCTGTGCACTCACGCATTCCATCGCACGGCGTTAAGTCCTTTCTCATCCCATCCCCGGTCGCCCAGGGTTGTGCACAGTCGTCTGGGAGGGAGGGAGGGGGTCAGACTATGTGCCCAAAGGCTTCAAGTGGGAGCCTCGGGAGGTTTGAGTTGGATCCTGTATCTGTCAGTGCCTTGAGCAGCTCTTGAGCTGTAAACGAGCTATATAAAAAAGATTAAATTAATTAAATAAAAATTGGGGAAATAATTTACATCATGAAAACAAAATCTTGCGATATCTTAACACAGTATTATACCTTGTTGAGATATCGTTGAGCTGTTGGTATTTGGCTACATGCATTTCAGAGAAATTCCATCTTTGTTTTGTCATGCAGGCGGAGCGCGGCTCTCCTATGAAGTTCATTCCTGAGATAATGTTCGAGCCTTCCATGGAGAGCGCGGCGAGCCCAGCCACGCTCAACCAGTACCCTTACTACCCTTCATACCGGGGCGACAATGGTAACAGCGGCGGTCCACCTACCGGCAGCAACTACCGCCCTATAGCAGCTGGCCAAGCCGCCCCTTACGCACAAGATGCAGCTGGTAATGATAAACTTCCTTCTTCTACTACTTCTTCATTTAGACCTGCTGCTGCTGCTAATCTCAACCAGTTTCCATACTATTCTCTCTACAGAAGTGCCAGTGCTGGCATCAACGATTACTACCCCTTATTACCTAGCCAGGCAACTCTTAACAGAGATGATATTGTTGGTGATGATAATAAACTCCATTCTTCTCCATCATCATCTAGGCTTGCAGCTATCAATCTCCTAGGCAACGCCATACTGGCTGGTGCTGGTGAAGCTAGAAGCTCTGAGGGTTCAGCGATCTCAAATACAATGGCAAAGACTGATCCCAGTTTTGAGGATGACTCGCAGAGTTCCTTAGATCTGTGGGATGACGTGGGTTCCGACATTGCTGGCAGCAGCAACATTCATAGTCTTGAAGACAACAGATTGTTTGATAGCTCTGAAGACAACGTACTTCAGCACAGCAGCATGCTACAGACCGACTTCATGCTTACAAATGAACTTGGCAACAACAGCAAACCTAAAAGTGAATACGTGGCCGAAGACGACTCCTTTCCGCAACCACGAAACGGACATGAGGACTTAGCAGCGATGATGGATGTTGACGATAAAGGCAGATTAATAAACGACAGTGTAGATGATCAAGAAAACTTAGAACCACAGGATGTGGGTGATGAAGGATATGATGACAAATTCATGACAGAAGACATTGATGATGAAGGCCTCGGAGAACTATTGAGCAGATACAACCACAAACCTCTGCCCTCGGGAATGGAGATGGTTGAAAACGACCAGTTGGATGAAGATTCGGGCGAGGAGCTAGATTCGTGGCAATTCAGTAGGACGAGGGTCCAGTATACACCACCCAGTTCCCTTCCACCTTCTTCTTCACCACCTATCTCCACTTTTCCCTACTTGAAACCTCCTGCAACTACTACTAGGCCTACTACTAGTAAACCAGCGCAAGACACTATTCCCTCTCGTAATTCCTCGTATGGTACGAGACTAAAGGAAGACGCCATTCTGACTAACTCTGCTGATGGTACTGCTACAACACTTCCCCCTATATTTCCTTACTTGAGGCCCCCTCCTGCATCTCCTGTTTCTACTCAGCCAGCACAAGGCTCAGTTTTGTCTGGCGGTGATGATGGTTCGAGACCAACGCAAAACGCGATTGCGTCTAGCTCTGCTTATGAAGCTAAAACAATGAAAGACGACGTTATGTCTAACTTTGCTTACATTCTAAGACCAGCGAAGGACCCAGAAATGCATTATAGTACTACAGTTAACAGCGCTGAAATACACAACAGTGATGCTGTTGACAGAGACAGTGCTGAACGCACAGTGGATGAAGATGAAGAGGACAAGGACAACGATGATGTAGACGTCGACAACGAAATGCCAACAATGTTTGCACATCGGGATCCACCTACAGTAGCTGCAGAAAAGATTAAGACCTCCAATAATTATAACAACCCCATAAAGCAGAACATAGACTCCTACACTCATAATATCAACCCCAATAGTCCTAACGTCATTTCCGACCTCAACAGTCTCTCGGAAAGCGTTCTACTAACCCTATGGAAAGAAGCGTCTTGGGCTGAACTAGATGACCTAGCCAACCCAACAGACGAAGCCCCGAGCCCTTTTCAAGATATAAACGAAGAACTAGGAGAAGACGATGATGAACTTGCCCAAAACGTGGTGGAACTGCTGATGAAGAAACCCAAAGTTCCTAACAACCCCAGAATGACTAACAGTCTCCAATCTGCTTGGGTTGCAGAGAGGAGAAACGGCTGGTCCCCCAGTCAGTTGAGCGGCAAGGGAGCTTACCAACAGGCAGATCAAGGGAAGGAACCTCGCAAGGACCTTCTCATCGGCCTCATCTTTGAAACTATTGGCGGTCAGTTGCTTTATTTAAGATCTTAACGTTATTTATTTATTTATTTAGATCAATCCCATAATAAAATCAAATACACGCTAAAATTAATGTCACCTTATTTTATTTTTTTAAAAATTCTTAAAATGATATTTAAGCTCACTGTTCGAGTTGCAGCATAACCATTCTGTACTAATAGATTTATTTAATTATAACCTGAACCTCTCCTGCATACAGCATAACTGAGACGACTACCCGATGCCTTCTTACTCTCTCCCAAATCTCAAGGGTCTTTTAAAAGACTAATACCCATTGCAGATTGCAAGTTTACTTTTGAAGCAGACCTATTTACATTATCGCGTCGCATTCCCTTTCCTTTTTATCTGCTACTGTACCTCGTTATGTCACCATTGATTTTGGCTTTGTCCGTCCGTCACTTTTGCTCCTTTTTCTCTGAAACTAATGAACGGATTTCTTTGAAACTTGGTATGTAGTTAGAACATAATGATCCCTATCAATTCACACACACACACACACACACACACACATAAATTATGCATATCGAATGTCGTCACGTCATAACTATTATTTTTATTGTTGTTGTTGATGTTATTATTATTATTATTATTATTATTATTATTATTATTATATAATGGCGGCAGGGATAGCTCAGTCAGAGCGCATGACTTGTGTGAATGCGTCTTGGGCGACGTGGGTTCGAATCCTGACTTCAGCAAACTATTTTGTGATTGCTGGATTTTACGGGCCAGCACCTTGAGAAGCTCTCTGAGCTTGTAAGTGTGCTATATAAGAGAAATCTCTTTCTGTCTTTTATTATTATTATTATTATTATTATTATTATTATTGTTATTATTATTATTATTAAAATGGAATATAAAACCACCATCTAACGACAATGCCTTTGCTGTTTAAAATACAACCCCCTTTAGACTGCTGTAATGCTTTGGCTGGTAATTGTAATAATTACTGTGCGCAGTGGCAGACAACGTGTTTCGAGAGATGGACCATTCCAGCCAGGAGGCGTCAGAGGCTGACTTATGGCAGATATACCAGAACTTCCCTTTCCACATGCGGCTGGGCAAAACATACGTCAGCGCTGTCTACTTCGACGACGATGACGATGATGATGACGACGATGACGATGATTACTACGAGGAGAATAATGACGACGACGACGATGATTACTACGAGGAGGATAATGATGACGGCGACGTTGATGATGGTAACACCTACGACGTTGACCTGCTCCCTCCAGAAGAGGACGACGAATACGATTACACCGAGTATGAGGATTATGATGATGAAGAATGCGAGGACTGCGACGAGGATGATAACAAAGGCAGAGAGCCGAACGACGAGTTCACCATCATCACTTTCTTCAAATGAATATTTAGACCTATATAACGGGACGACGGAAATGTCCATAGCGAGAAAAAGGCTTACTTTAGTTTTACATTTTCTCGAAAAGGCTTATCGTAAATTCTTTTCCCAAATATTTCAAGAGTGTGTGTGAGTGTGTGAAAACAGATGTCTTTTGAATTCTGTCCACGCAGGGCACCGGCAGAGAGACGAAGAATATAACATGATGAGAGTGAGACTAGACGCGTTCTCATAGACGCTCGCGTATTCAGATAGGGGCGTCTGTGTCGCAGCAATTAGACTCGCAGAGGATACCCATTACATACAGATCACAGGCGCTCGTAGTGGGATACGAAAGCACCCTCTCGCTCGAACTTCCATATCGATCTGAAAGTACCGAGAGGGACGCGTTCTATAAAGAGGATGCGATCGTATCCATTTCCGAGCGCCTGTGATACAAAAACATTCTTTCAATTACACACACACACACACACACACCCGCACGCCAATCCATCTCTACTGCCATACCACTACTGTCACATTTCTAAATAATAATGACAAACAAACCCCAATCTTTCGTCCTTTAGAACAGTATTCTTTGATTTATTACTACGCTTTTCCACTTTGATATAAGCTTATATACATAGTAAGCCGTAACGATTTGTTTGAAATACTCTCCAAATAAAATTCAATACTAGTGAACACTTCATGTCCCAGTTTTTGTTTCTAACAACACCCCTTTAATTCTTTACAGGTAAAATCTTTTCTGTCTGTCTGTATCTCTCTGGTCTGTTTGTCGGTGCTTCTGTCTGTCTATCTGGTCTCTGTCTGTCCCTCTCTTGTGTTTTGGATAGGTTTTGGATCAGGTATTGTGCCTAGCTGTTTGGAACGTCAGACAATGCGTTTAAGGCAACGAGTGAGCGCCCTATGAGTCTTGAGTTAGGCTAGATATTGCTTCGTCCAGCACCTTGAGCATCTCTTGAGCTGGTGGAGCGCTATGGAAGACTAATTAATGAAATAAATAAATACTGGATAAAAGGCATTATAACGTCAGTGGTGTTTCATCAGCTGCTTCACATCTACAGTATGGCGTGCCTCAGGGCTCTGTCCTCGGACCCATCCTTTTTGTTCTGTACACCTATCCCATCTCCCACATTGCCGCCCACCATTCTCTTTCTCACCATAGCTTCTCTGACGACAATCAGCTCTATCTATCTGGACCGATTTCCGACCTGCACTGCCTCATAGCCTCAACCCAGTCTTGCATCTCTGACATTAAGGCATGGATGGATCTTAACAAGCTGAAGCTTAATGAAGACAAAACCGAACTCATTCTGTTCTCTTCCAAGAAATACATAAATCACACTGCCCTTCTTTCGTCTGTCGATCTGAACGGCTTTTCCATCACTCCTTCTCCCACCGTCCGTAACTTAGGCGTCACTCTTGACCAATCCCTCTCTTTTCATCAGCATGTTGCTAACGTCTGTCGTACCTGCTTCCTCGAAATCCGTCGCATTGCTTCCATTCGCCATCTCCTCACTGATGAGGCAACCAAACTCTGCTATGCGCCTTTGTTCTTTCCCGTCTTGACTATTGTAATTCCCTTCTCTCTGGCTCTCCCAACTATATCATCGATAAGCTTCAGCGTGTTCAGAATCATGCTGCCCGCCTCATTTTTCGCTCCACTAAATACAACCACATAACTCCTCTTCTTCAAACCCTGCACTAGCTGCCAGCACAGCACAGAATCCAGCACAAAATTTCTACACTCTGCTTCAGAAATTTTGACCTGACTTCTCCCAGCTATCTCTCCGACCTTCTCGAAACCTATTCCCCCAATCGCTCTCTTAGATCTTCTGCTGATACCCGTCTTTTTAAAATCCCAACCGTACGCACCAAAACCTATGGCCAGCGCACCTTTTCCTACCAGGCCCCATCTATCTGGAATAAACTCCCTCATTCACTCCGTCACTCCACTTCTATGCTGTCATTCAAAACCTCTTTAAAAACTCATCTCTTCCATCTTCCTCACTAAACTTTCCTCTTCATATTACACAACTGCTTTGTTTAGTCAGATTGTATTTATGTCTGAACGTGTTAATGTTTGCCATTGTAAACGCCTAGGGCTTGTAAAAGGTTAGGCGTATAAATTTACATTTCATTCATTCATTCATTCATTCATTCATAACAAAGTCTTCAAAACACACAAGTTTGAGTTCCAAGGTGAAGAAGGGAAGTTCTTCAAAATATTTCACAGCTAACGAAAATTCTCAAAATGTGAGTAATCATTATGTTAAAAAGTTAAATTGCGAATAAATTAGGATAAAACGTCAACACTTCAAATGATAATTATTCTAAAACGTCAAATGCAAAAAAATAATTAATATAATTAATTTAAAATGGTAATACAATTCCAAATGCGAATAATCGTCATGACCAACTTCCAAAAGTGCACAATAATTATGTCAAATAAAATTAATATTATATATATGAAAAGCGAATCAAATTCAAAGTTAAAATGAAAATTATAATGATTTAAAAAAAAAAAAACTTGAAAATGCGCACAATAATTACGCCACACATCAAGCACAAAATGCGGATAATAATCCTTTCACACAGATATAAAAACGTGGGAAAGCTTAATACTAAAGTAACGACACTTTACATTTGATTTGGAAAGCATATTAATTGCAAAAGCAAAAGCACACATGCAGCAATAAAAAGACACCAATACAAAGACAACACTACAAAGAAACCAATACAAAGACAACACTACAAACACACCAATACAAAGACAACAATAAAAATACAATACAATGACAACCAAAATGACAACAATACAAAGACAACACTATAAGGACAACACTACAAGGACAGCACTACAAAGACCACACTACAAGGACAACAATACAAGGACAACAACACAAAGACAACACTACAAAGAAAACACTACAAAGACAATACAAAGACAACACCACAAAAACAACAATACAAAGACAGCACTACAAAGACAACACCACAAGGACAACACCACAAAGACAAAAACACAAAGACAACACCACAAGAACAACAATACAAAGACAACACCACAAGGACAACAATACACAGACAACAATACACCTTTTCGGGAAAGGAGTAAAATAGTACCGTTGAATTTGGATAAAAGCTCAATATATTTCTTACACGGAACAATAATATATAATCGATGATGAGGAGAATTTCTTTTTCTTTTCATCTTCTGTTTAAAGACAGTTTCAAGATTTGAAGGCTTATATAGAGAGCCGGAAAAATTACAAGACCCCGATGAGCCAGCAAGTGCCCATACTCCTGTGGTTGAGAGTTTAAACTGAAGTCTAGCCTGTGGATACCAGCATTCCATCGCAAAATACTTTCAGAATCCTGAAGCTCATGTTCTTGACAGTGACTGGAGAGTGCCAGTTAACACAAATATTCTACACTCAAGAAGCAGTAGGTCACTTCTCCCCCATCCAAGGACGCCCAGGATTGTGCATTGTAGTCTGTGGTGTTAGACGATAGGTATAAAGGCAGCAAGTTGGTGTCTTGCCGTCCCCTATACGCTTATGTGTCCGGGGACGTTAATCTATTTTAACTAACTAACTAACTAACTTGGGAGGTTCGAGTTAGATCCTGCTTTGGTCAGCGCCTTGAAGAGCTCTTGAGCTGGTAAAGCATTATTATTAAGAAGAAGAAGAAGAAAAGAAGAAGGAAGCGTTCGCCTGGCACACCGATGACCCAGGTTTGAATCCCGTGGTGGGCGAATAAGTGGCCATTTTTCACTGTCAATTTTAGTCGTATAATTGCTCTAGTGTTTCAGTTTTGTGCCCTGGGATGGTTATTAAGAAGAAGAAGAAGAAGAAGAAAAAGAAGAAGAAGAACAACAACAACAACAATAAGAACAACAACAACCGGGAAACTACAACAACAACAACCACAACAACACTGTAAAAAGTTTTAACTTTTTAAAAGCAGAAACAGCCCGTCCTGGAAAACTTCAGCAACAGTGCCCACCCCTTCAGTTGTGGATGATGATTTTTAACAAAACAATAACTGCCCAGCCATGGTGGCTATTAATTTTATGCAGGTTGTGAATGTAAACTTTCCATCTCCACAGTATCTTGAAGAAGAAGGAGAAGAAGAAGAAGGAGGAGAAGAAGAAGGAGAAGGAGAAAGAAGAGGAAAAGAAGAAGATCGAAAGAGGAAAAAATGGAGGAGGAGGAAATCGCCACTGAAGAGTACATTTTAGTCTGTGGTTTCCAGGAACTCTCGCATGTACTTGTTGACCAAGTCAGGTCGGTCCATCTGCACCCAGTGACTGGCCTTCTCGATGTACTTGATCTCCACACCTTGCTTGCACACCTGCAGCAGCAACAACTACCACTCAGTCAATCAATCAGTCAACATCATCGTAAGCAATCGATCCGTCAAGTCAGCCTCATCAAACCAGCCAAACATTGTAAACCACTTGCACAGTCAAAACACTGTAAACCACTCGCACAGTCAAAACATTATAAACCACTAATCAGTCACAAAGATCATAAACCACTCAATCAGTCAGCATTATCAAATCAGCCAAAACAACTCAATCAATCAACATATTTCTGAAAATGTACCTCGGCTGAGAACTGTGCAATGGGTTTGTCCATACATTGGTCATCCTCGCCCCATATGATTAGCGTTGGGACGTTCACAGCGGCGTTCTCTCTGTCCAGCTGGCTCCTATCCAGTAAGTTTGTGAACGACAGCTCGTGGCGGTAGTAGTTGATCGGTGCTGTGAAACCATTCCCTGTCAGCATTAAACAAATACATAAATACATAGATAAATAAATAAACCACAGGCTGTAGCGGAACCAGTTGTCTGGCGCTGCAAAAACATTCCCTGTCGACATTAAACATATACAAAAGTACATAGATAAATAAATACACCACATGCTGTAGCGGAACCAGTTGATTGGCGCTGCCAAGACATTCCCTGTCAGCATTAAACATATACATAAATACAAAGATAACTAAATAAACCCACACGCTGTAGCGGAACCAGTTGATTGGCGCTGCCAAGACATTCCCTGTCAGCATTAAACATATACATAAATACAAAGATAACTAAATAAACCCACACGCTGTAGCGGAACCAGTTGATTGGCGCTGCAAAGACATTCCCTGTCGACAATAAACAAAAACGTAAATAAATGAATACTTACACAGATTGACAGACAGATAAACAGACAGACAGGTAGGCAGACAGGTAGGTAGGTAGGTTGATGAATGGATGGAGAGAGAGAGAGAGAGGGAGGGATGGATGGAGAGAGACAGAAAGAGACAGATAGAGATAGACAGAGAGAAAGAGAGACAGATAGATAGACAGATAGACCGACAGACAGACAGCAAGATAGATAGATAGGTAGGTAGACAGACAGACAGACAGACAGCTAGCTAGCTAGCTAGATAGCATGATAGCTAGATAGATAGAGAGAGAGAGAGAGAGAGAGAGAGAGAGAGAGAGAGAGAGACAGAGAGAGACAGAGAGAGAGAGAGAGACAGAGAGGTAGAGAGATCGATAGGTAGATAGATAAGTAGATAGATAGGCAGACGGACAGATAGATAGCTAGATAAATAGATAAATAATAACATAGATAGATAGATACATAGACGACATGCTGTAACGACTGCATCCAATATATTATTGAAGTTATTGTCATGCCTTATTGTTTGTTTATTTTTCATTTCATGATTTTTCACCAAAGTGATTTTAGACTGTGTAGGAGAGGAGAAAGCAGAAAAAAAAACAAAAAAACTGAAGATTGTATTATTGTTCTATTTATTAGTTTCTGCCAAACGTACTTGCATAGTTGTACTTATAGGCCTCAACATCCTCGGCAGTCATGTATTCAGTAGTGACGCCAAACCTTTCTCCTTTCAGCAAGGTGTCCAGCGATGCGTAGTCGTTAAACCAAAAGGAAAACTCCGGCAGAAATGGAAGCTGGAAGAAGAAACAGTACCTGAAACAGAATGAAAACCCTAAATTTGTGCAGTTATGTCTTTGTCCTGACAGAGTATCCACAGTATCCTGAAGAAGAAGAAGAAAAAGAAAAACAAGAACAAGAACAAGAAGAAAAGCCATACACCAATTCAATTCAATATAAATGCAATAATTTAAAGTCTGTTTACATAAAACTGATTTTAGACCACAATACAGGCTTTCTCGCGCATGGACACACAAATATTATAACCAAATGTAACAATTTAAAATTGAAAACCAATACACAATCACTAGTAATGAATTTTTAGTCTTTATGTTTTAATTCCGTGCAAATTTACCCCCCCCCCCTCTCCATCCACCAGTTTAAAGGCATAGTTTTATATTCTAGAAACATATATTTTATTTGAAATTAGGTCTCTAATTCGTTATATTATATCTACAGGTATTTATCTAATGGTGAAGATTTTGCTAGATTCCTTTTCATTCTGGCATTTGTAGGAATGATACATGTAGTTGATAAACTGGCAAAACAATGAGCAATGAAAGCATGCAAAACTATTGCATATAACATTATATTACCTTCAGTATCTTTACTGCAAAATATATTATAATAAATAATATAACAACAAAAGCAATAACTACGTTGTCAAACCTAAACATTATAAACATGCTACAAGTAACAAAGATAAAGCATATTCATGTATACAACATGCATGTAGTCTCGATCAATGAACGCGGCATATATGACTCCCACTCCCCTACAGGCACACATATGTACACACAAGGCATTTGTTGAGAGCGTTACGACAGTACAGCATGCAATTCAAACTGTCATTGGCCTGTACTGTGGCTGTGGCAATCATTACAACCATTGGCGGCAGAGAAGGGGAGATAAATCTTTCCTATCAGTCCTTCATTCCACGGAGGACAGCAACCAATAAGGATGTTATCCAAGATAGGCTACTATCAATACACTCCAGCCCATCTCGTCAGGCGAGCCACCTTTATCACTGGTGTTTTACACACACTTTTGGTCTCCCCATTACAGGTCCAGTCATGATGTCACTACAAAAACATCCTGTCCTGAACACATAAGGGGACACAGGAGCCATGCATGGTCTGGGTATATATAGATATATATAGATCAACAAATCAATCAATCAATCAATCAATCAACCTATCTATCTATCTATCTATCTATCTATCTATCTATCTATCTATCTAATCTAATCTAATCTAATCTAATCTAATCTAATCTAATCTAATCTAATCTAATCTAATCTAATCTAATCTAATCTAATCTAATCTAATCTAATCTAATCTAATCTAATCTAATCTAATCTAATCTAATCTAATCTAATCTAATCTATCTATCTATCTATCTATCTATCTATCTATCTATCTATCTATCTATCTATCTATCTATCTATCTATCTATATACACACACACATATACAGAGGTGCCAACCCCCTAATCTTTTTGTCAGTATTTCCGGACCCGTTTGTCAGTATTTTTTAACACTTGTCACTTTTTTTTTTTCTCGCAAAACCTATAAAGTAACGACAGGCTTCCCTCTGAAACAGAAGGCTATTTTCAGTCCTCTAAAATCACGATAAAATTCAGCTTGTTGAACACCACACTTGTTTTACTCTAAAATCACCATGAAAATCAGCTTGTTGAACACAGCGACGTTCAGTGAGTGCAGGAGTACTATTGTGAGACCAGAAACCGGTACAGAAGCACCGCTGGCAAAGATAAACGATCGGCAACTTCTCCTCCGTATTTTTATAAAAGCTACCGTATTTCCGTATTTAATTCACTTCGCCGGAATTAAATATGGTCAATCCGTACTGGTTGGCACCTCTGCATATATATATGCTGGCATGACAGACTGAAAATTATTAGTAGATGGTTAGGTGAGCCCATACATGTAGACTACCGTTCTTTTATTTCAAGTCTAGTTATTTATTACAATGATTTTAAAAATTCATTCATACTTAAAAACACACATACACACAATACTCTAAATCTTCCAAAAGTGTTTCTTAAGTCAGTATTTAAGATAGTGCCGGCAATGTTTTTTGCTATTACTGCCTTATTGTTTAATATAGTAATCAGTGTTTCTTTTTTAGCAATATATCTTCTGTTGTGTATACTGGCAACAATGATGTACACTCCAATAGTAAATGTTGTCTTGATATTGGTTGACGGCATATAGCCTACAATGTATACCTTTTAGTACACATTTGTGATCCACGAGTCCAGCTCATAGACTCACAAAAATTGCTACATGCATCATCGCATGTTAGTAAAAAAAAAAAAATAAGCACAGTTCTTACCAGGACATCCTCATCTGTTTGGGGCTGCTGTACATGTGCTTGGTGGCACCGTACATGTTAGGAGCATTGAGGATGATCAGCTTGGTCACCAGGTCTGGAAATTTGTTGGCAAACTTCCATGCCAAGGCACCGCCCCAATCATGACCCACCAGTATACAATTCTTGTACCCTATAACACCAGTGGAAAATAAAATTAAATATATGGAGTTTTTACAAAAATACAAGCAGCATCCGCTACAAACGAGCCTAAACATATTTATTTCCTATTGCAAAATGTTGCGAAATGCAGGTTTATAACTGACAATGGATGCAACATTTTCATGACAGAGGACATAATGTCCGCTCAAATCTGCATGCAGTGACACACAACTAAAAGTTCTAGCCCAAATAAACAATCATATAAATGAATGAATGAATGAATAAAAAAAATTCAATAGATAAATAAACAAATAAATAAACAAATTTTTCATGTAATCCTTTAGAAGTTTTTATTTTTTAGCCATAAACCTATTTATAATACTTGCTAATTATAAGAGAGGTGCATAAGTATGTCATATTATGCTTTTACCCAGTTTAAAGGCTTTTATTACTAAAACTGTTAACCATACACCCGAAAATACTTGCCTGTGAGCTGCTGACTGCAGATAGTAAGGCACAACAAAACCCCAGTTTTGAATAATTATCCATATAAATAAAGAACTTCTAGAATTCAATGTCATAGAGTATATAACAAATCTAACTTGAGGAAGAGGTCAGTCTCCACTAAACAGGCAACCTTGATGCTAGCTGAATGTTGAATATCTATCAAGCATAGGCTACAATGTTTGTAGTTATATGTCCTCCACAATCTCCGACACTCTGCAGAAGTCAGCGTTGCTTTAGGGCTGACTGCTTCTATAAGCTTAGAAACAGCCTGATAGCTGCAAAAGTTCTATTTCTATAGAGTCATACCCCATACCCAGTGCAGTAATAAACTGTTTCAGATCGTTGATGAGGAGAGTGCCAGAGTAGTTTCCCTTCCCACATGGCTTGTCGGTGTCTCCATAACCTCTTAGATCCACAGCGACCACCCTGTCCAACAAAAAACAATTGTATCATGACCCATGTCAGCTTAAATTGAAGATCGAGTCGCTGGGTATAGTATAGTTCCTTTCGCTATCATTTCTATTATTTATATTCCACCTCTCTCACACCATTGCAAGCTAACTGGCAGCAATCAAGTGAAATCAACTAAATGAGCTTTTTCCATTCTTATAATACACTGTCGGTGCAGAACAACTGGACGCGTGAGAGATTTTCCTGCTTTTTGCTTGTTTGTTTTTCTTTGTGTGCGTGTTTATTCACCACCACCACCCTTCCTTCCTACTTCCACAACTTATTGTTTTGAAAGTGTTTGTAAATTAATTATTTTATGTTTTCATTTCGTGTGCCTTTAGTTCAACTACCCGCTTTTGACGCTCCAGTAGCACTCACTTAAGCTTATATTCAACACCACAAAGAATGAAACAAGTGCACAGCACACCCTAGTCCACCAAGTTGTGAATTGGCACCTAGCTCAGTTTAGAACCGGTTAATGCAAGGTAGCGAGGAAGAGGTTTATGGGCACCACCCTCATTAAGGTGGCCCGCAGAAAAGATAGGCCCAAATGACTCTCTCCACAACAACAGAATGAGAAAGATTTTGGGACCTCCTTCCCTCAGAACCTTTACTGCGCCTTCGTATGAACTATTATAGTTACCTGTAGCTGTCTTTGAACTCTCGTAGCTGGTAGCGCCAGGAATACCAGAATTCAGGAAATCCATGCACCAGCAGCATCAGCGGTTTGTCATCTGACCCGTTGCTTACATAATGCATGCGAATGTTCTGTAATAATAAAAACAAAAACCTATACCTGTAAGAACATATGAAACCTATATGTAAGAGGGGTTTATCAGGAAACGCCAGTTTCCTCTCTCCCTTAATAATGGCCTCAATGGTCTTTGATAAGGATACTATAGCTGGATCATTTTGAATGTATACTATTTAATAAAAAAATGTATATAAAACGCTTTATAAGTAAGGCATTGAACATTAAAAGGTCTGTTAACTCGATCTTGTTCATGTACGTCTGTCATTTCAAATTACTGTACATACTGCAGCAAATAACTACTACTGCTGCTGCTCCTACAACAACAACAGCAACAACAACAACAGCAGCAGCAACAGCAACAACAACAACAACAACAACAACAACTACAACAACTACAACAACTACTACAACTACAACTACTACTACTACTACTACTACTACTACTACTACTACTACTACTACTGTAAACATATGGATTGCAAATTACAAGTTCTAACCTCAAGATGTGCATAACCGTGAGTCCCGAGGCTGGGATCTTCCACACAGGCCGGTGGCTTGCTTCTCTTCTTGGGCCATTTCAGCGTCTCTCCACCACTTCTCACAGTTTCCAGCAACATTTTCACTATCATTACGAAACCACCGATGCAACCAAACAGCAGTATTGCTGCACGTTGTACCAATGCTCCAGCTATGTCAACACAAATCGGCGACATCTTGAGCTTGCAGACGACAATTTTACTCGTGTCGCAACAAACAACAGATGCTAAATGCTATTACCTAACGCCAAGCGTCCTAGCTATAGCTGACAACAGCTCGTCAACGTACAATGCAGTGTTGAGTGTGCAAAACGCCAGCAACAGAACTGCAAAACAGCTTTCGTGTCGACGCATTATCTGTGTGCAGCAGAACTTACACATTGTATGCTTCAGCAGTGCGGTCAAGGACCTTCTTTGAGTACTTTGGGTGCACAGGCACCGTGAAACGTCTATGCGTCCATGAGTGCTAATGCACTGCCTTGAGCTACTTGCGTACTCATGTTGCCTGCACATGTACCAGGAACGTACAGTGTGTGTGTGTTTGTGCATGTGTTTGATAATGTATATGTTATGAGTATGTAGGTGGGTGTGTGTGTGTGTGTGTGTGTGTGTGTGTGTGTGTGAGAGAGAGAGAGAGAGAGAGGCTCATACAATTACATTACATTACATGATTATTGCTTTAGGTCCAGCGGACTCTTCCGAGCCAAATCAGGACCGGACAACCCCTGATCCGCATAAAAGATCTGCTGAAACAACCCTAGTGGTAAAAATGAAAGCTCTCCACCAGCCAGTCACTTTACAATAAAGACATCCCCCGCAGGGGACGCTGAGGCTGTACTCTAATTTATCGAACCC
This sequence comes from Oncomelania hupensis, assembly GCA_036898135.1. Classification (NCBI taxonomy): domain Eukaryota; kingdom Metazoa; phylum Mollusca; class Gastropoda; order Littorinimorpha; family Pomatiopsidae; genus Oncomelania; species Oncomelania hupensis. Next base: position 91,213,482 of record CM072513.1, read on the forward strand.
CCGTTTACAAAAACAAAATAGAATACAAACGTCATTATAAATTATCAACAAAACACATACATATAAAATGCTTAAATTGCTAAATAATAACATCATAGGAAGCCCCAGTGACCACCTGGCAGAAAGCGTCCAATATTCCCAAGCTGATCCAGCAGACCTCATACACAAATAAAGGAGTCTTGTCCCGGAAGAGTTTTCAAGAAAAAAAGGTAGGTCAGAGATAGTAATAATGGGCTCTGACCGCCCTTGTTTTTCTGGCGCCTATTTTTGCAATATAATGGCTGTTTTATGAGCTTTTTAAAAAAGCGTGCCAAAGCACTCTGGGAATCCGGCATTTGCTAAATATAATACATATTCGTATATCTTGCGTCTTTGCTTAAAACAAAAAAAAATTACAACCCTTCTACATTATGGTTGTATAACATTACACATTAATATCTGCTGGAATGATCTTTTGTTTAACAAGATAGTCCCGAGTAAATAACGATAATGAAAAGATACCAACCAGTTTACCAGCATCTGAAAGATCCATTTTTCCTATTTCAATAGGTTTCATTTTTAAAAGAGATTTTGCAATCATAGCATAAGCTGTATTTAAGCCCACTAAGACAACACTATGGTATCCAAGATTAACAATTGTTTGTTCATATGGTACACTCATTTTTTATATATAATAAAAAAATAATAATAAATTATTACTGCATTGAAAACACATCTAATGATGGCTTCAATGATGGAGATGATTCAATTTCTTTTTCTACAAGTGGTTTTGGGGGTTTCTGTTTATTTTTTCCTTGGCGGTATTTATATATTATGTACCCACTTGCACCCACTACACCGGCTATACATAAATAATATATGTTATTTGAAGATTGTACTGGTTGTATTGGTTGTATTGGTTCTTCTTTATTTGTTGTTAATGTTTGTTGCATTAATGTTTCTTCTTTTGGTGATTCCTTTTTTCCTAATATGTTTGCTTTTGTTTGTCTGTTCCATCTATGTAACTTGTTAAATTCTGCTAACTTCTTTCCAGCTGCAATTCTTCCTGGGCTCTTTTGTTTAGTGACTGTCACTGGGTTCTGTTGATTCTCTGAATTCTTCACCTCCGTCTCCTTCTCCATCTCCGGATTGGAAGAGTCCATTTTTAATAGCAGAGAAATTTATGTGTTGAAAAGTAATTAGCCCGGCTGAAAATGGGGTCAACAAGCTTCCAAACTTATAATACAAATTTCTTGATGCCTCACTAATCCCATTAACAATAACTGGATCTTTAATCAAATCATCAAATAAATCATTCTCACAATCTAAAGTAACAAAGGTCGACACAGCTTTGGTATATAACTTCACAATCGAACGCCCTAAACTTTTAACCATTAAAGCGCCGAGAACTTTATCATATTTATTATGTAATATAATTATCTCTTCAGGCCTCAGTCTTTGTACTTGTTCAGGTGTTAAGTCAACACCAAGATAATACTTTGACTTTCCGGAAGCTACTAATGCAACCAGCCTGTCTTTTTTCTCGTTGTCAACACCTGTAGCTGTGACATTAATAGCTTCTTGCATTAACAAGTCATCACAATTCATTTTAAATACAAATAAAATAAAAAACTAAATTAAAAAATGGCTGGTGCTGCAATGGTGCTTGGTTCTGCTGCTGTAAATGCCTTAGCCTTTTCAGGATCAAATTATTTGTTTTCAAAACTGGACAGTAAAGAAGAATCAAAACGGCATAACTTAGCAATGGAAAAATTACAACAAGATCAGGCCGAATACGAGAAAAACAGACTAATGCAGCTTGATTTTGTTAATAAAAGATTGAAAGAAGAAGGCCATGCAGATAAAACATTTGAAGACGTTGATGAAGCTTTGCACCAATATTATTTATTCACTGGCACAACACTACCTTCATTAAAGCAACCAGTGTTATCCGATTACTACACACCTAACATTGCACCTACAATGTCAGAGACCGGAGAATTAATTTTAATTGTGTTTGGAATAACAGTAGTTTATTACCTCGTTAAACAAAAATATAAATCTAAATAAAATATGACTTCGCGTTTGTCTAGATTATAATATTCTAAATCCGGATATTGGAAAGGGATGACGGCAGTTAATAAACTAGTAGAAAAGACTGGCTTGTCAGCAAACACAGTTAAACAATGGTTATCGAAGCAAGCTGTATGGCAAATCTATCTTCCACCCCCGAAGAAAATAATAAGACCAAAATTTGAAAACTCCAGACCAAATGACACACACCAAATAGATTTGTTATATCTTCCCCATGACAAAATATATAGAAAGAAATACAGGTATGCCCTTACTGTTATTGATATAGCTACCAGGTTTAAAGACGCGCATGCTCTTAGGACAAAAAGTTCAGCTGAGGTCGCTCAAGCCTTAAATGCGATTTATTCAAGAGGGCCTCTAAGGTTCCCTAGACTTATTCAATGCGATGAAGGGTCTGAGTTCAAAGGAGCTGTTAACCAGCTTTTGTTTAAACATAATGTAACTGTTAGAAGAGGAGTTGTTGGATTGCACAGATCACAGGGTATTGTAGAAAACTTTAATCGGCAACTGGCAGAAAGATTATTCACTTATCAGTATTCAAAGGAGTTGTTTACTGAAACCCCGAATACAGAATGGGTTGTTAGGCTGCCTCGAGTTTTAAGGGAAATGAATTCAGAACCAGCCAGAGTTACAGGATTAAAACCAGTTGATGCTATTAAAAAGAAACAGATTGTTGTTACCGTTTCAAAGCCTGGTCAGCCGGATCTAACTTTGATGAACAAAACTGTTAGATACCTTTATCAGCCTGGAGAAGTTGCTAATGACACTAGAAGACGAGCTACAGACCCAATTTGGTCATTAAGCGTTTACGAAGTTGACAGAGCATTATCTACTGATCCGCCTGTATATTATTTAAGACCGAGAAGCGATCGTAGAACACCACAAAGAAACTTTGTAAAAGAAGAACTTCAGATTGTTCCACCAGACACAGTGCCATTAAGATAAATGAACTATAATCATCACCACTATTACTTACCTTCAACCTTTTTTTTTTGACTTTGTGACTTACATCTAACTTAATTAAGTCGACTTTTAAAAAAAACTTATAACTTACAATAATTAAATTAAAAAAGAACTTACTTACTTACATCTAACTTAATTAAGTCGACTTTTAAAAAAACTTATAACTTACAATAATTAAATTATAAAAGAACTTACTTACATAAGTATTGTATAGCCAGTTGGTTGGTCAGTTTTTAATAATAATTTTAAGTGCTTGCCTTTTTTTAGCTGTTCTTTTAATTTAGTTCTTTCCTCTTTTGATTCAATTACGTCATTTTCTTTTAAACAGTTATCAAAGCTGTCTCGATCTTTGCAATAAAACAGGCACACGAATTTTACTTGTTCTCTAAAATCCTTTAATATCGAATTAAATTTCTGCGTGATTAACCAGACACTAATTTTTACATGGCGTCCACTGAAAGCCAGCTTGCTCAATATGTTCCGTTTTAATACAATATCTTTTTCTGCACTGCAATCATCGATTAAGAATAACATATTACCCTCATTCTCAAACAGGTTATAAAAATACGTTAAATACTCATTGAGCTTGCCATTGGTATTTACAACAAAGATATTTTCATCTGTCCAGACATACTTACGATCTAAGTAGGTTTTATTATATTGAATAGTTGGGCAAAAAATTACTATATAATCAAAGTGTCCTGCGTAATATTTTTCTAACAAATCCAGAACAAAGACGGTCTTTCCGCATGACGTCATGCCAACGATCATTCCGCAATGAGGATCATGAGGTAACAAAGAGGTCATTTTTTAATATACTAAATCTTTTAATCTTCCATTTTCAAAGTTTAGCTGAGCATCCATAATTATATACATGTATACTGTAACTGATTCTGACTTAGCACTTGCTTCCCTATGCAATTCAATTGTTATACCATCTGTTCCGTTTTCAATTCTTCTTCCAGATCCATGAAGTTCATTGGTGGGTATGGTTCGAAAGTCTAACCACAACGCAAATTTATTCACCAGATAATCTTGCAGTCTTGTGTCATGCAAATGAAGATCCTTAGAAATCAAATCCACAGTGTCAGTCCTTAAACGGCCTCCACCCAAGATTTTCATAATCTCATCAAACTGTTGAAACCCCATCATTCCATTAGCGAATAATTGATTAGGCTTACCTTCAATCACAACAGACACTTTTGTAAAATTCGAATTTATAAAATTTTCACTGTCATGATTATAATTAGATTCTTTCACAAACAACAACAGTACACCTTTAAAACTTCGAGCAGGTGAATTTATGTTGATGGTCCAGAGTGCATCTAATAAATCTTTATTAAATTGTCTGTAGCGAACGATCCTATCATAATAAATTGCTAGTTTGTCATATTGGCCCCTGATCATCCTACTGAGTTCAGCGTGAGTGACCACTTCGTATTCAAGCGTGATGTCTGTAATTGTATACCTAGCATCATTGTCAGAGCTAATTACTACTTGAGAATAATCATTGAAAATAATTTCGTAAGAAAGCCTGTCGTTAAATGAACCTTGATGAAATGGCAGATGACTGTGTAGCAGTTCAAAATCAAGTGGAAAATAAAACCTGTTTTTGTATACAGCAGCTAATGCATTTTCACCTTTGTTAGAAACGACAGCATCGCCAGCTTTGATTCGAAGTTTGGCCACATTGGCGGCTTGAATCCCCTGACCAACTAAATCTTCCCTTTCATATTTACTCAGCCACAGATCTGTGTAACAAAACAAAACACCGGCGTCATCGATACTTTGGATTTCTCGCCCATCAAGTTTAATAACCATTCTTTTAATTATAGCTCTGCCTAGATTGTTGACTATGGTTCTGTTAGGATCGTCGTCAGAATTCAGACTAATTTTAAATCCTAGTTTAGGACTGCCCGGAACTATTACATCATCAGGACCTAAATTTGGAAATCTTATGGTTAGTAGCTGATTAGGCTCTATGCTGCTTGGATTGTTTGTAATAATTATTGTGCTTTTCTCACCTTTGATGCCTAAAGGTGTCCTCAATCGACGTGTAGGGTCTAACAAGTTTCCGTAGCTTTGCATTTTTAATGCGATAAAAAAAAATTATATTTAAAAATGGCAACAGGTGGTGAAGCTCTTGATGATGTGTTTAAACCAAATGAGCCTAATGAAGACCTCAACGTTGACACAACCAGCAGACTTCTTTCTATGGTAGGAGACGACATGAGCCAAACAAGGCTAAGTATAGGAGAAGAATTACGTCAAGTAACTGAAACCCAAAAAGCCAGAAAAATCAATAAATTTTACAATTACATCGGGCGCGAGTTACCTGATTATGTTAGTCCCAGCGACTTCGAACTAGACAAAAATAATCACTTGTTTATAAACACTAGTGTATCCGGTAAAAAAGTGAGAGTACAGTTAACTATGTTAAAGAATCCTGATAAATTTTATGCGTGGTCTACTTTGAAAACTAAACTTCCAGTGACTGTAATACGATCATTGGGGCTTTCCGATAATAGAGTGCCAGCGTTGCATCGCCAAGCAGTAGCTTCACTTCAACGAATAGATGCATCGTTAAGTTCAGAAATAGAACTACAAGACTTAACTAACTTAACTAGTTCTGCATTAGAAGTAAATAAAGAGTTAACAACCTTACAAACAAATGAGGACACCAATATTGATCAGGTTATGGAAACTATCAATGACACGCCATTATTGCCACTGCGTGAACTTCAGGGCTTAGATAAAGCTTTACAATCTGTGAGAGGGGAGACAATGATGAATTTGGCCAAGCTCGGTGAGCTCGACAAACATATAGAAAAACAAAAAAATAAACTAGCAGAAGCTGATGACGCGAACTTAAGCATTGAGGAAAAACAGTTGATTCAAAAAAGGCTCGCAGACCTTTACACAGAACGCGCGGCAAGGCTAGAAGCCTTATCCATAAACAGAGAAAAATTAATAACTAATTTCGCCAGAATAAAAGAAACGGTGCATAAAATTTTACACGAAGACACTACACTTGCAGAAAGAATTCAAACACTGTTCAGAGAGCAAGGTGTTACAATATTTAGCATTCTTACAGCTGTTGGGATGACAATAAGCACACTAGTCTTAGCACTGACTAGAACCGTAGGCATCAGTGCCGGTGGACCTGGCGTACCTAATGGACCTGGCGGTAGTCCGGTTAAAGACTGGATTAAAAAGACGTTACAAAGCATAGCTAACTTATTGAAACGCTTAGGTGACAAACTTGTAGACGCACTTCCAGGAATATTAGGTTCTGTATTTTCATGGATATTTAATACTGCTTCTAAAGTTGTGGTTTGGGCGTCTGAGCATCTGTGGTCTTTGTTTATAATAATATTACTCTGGTTACTTAAAATAGTAAATCCCAATTAACCCAGCAAACAATAAACCCCCTGTAAGCGCTAGACGCGAAACCCCATGATCAATTACCGGCAGGCCTTGCAGACTTGGCAAACTTGGCAAACTCGGAAGCGGTGGCGAACTTAAAGGTTCATTATTAGGCCTAGCAGTAAATACCGTATTCACTGTGTTCACTGTGTTCACTGTGTTCACTGTATTTATTGTAGGATTGTAGCCTATATGAAACTGAGGGTCGGCAATCACTATATTGTTGTTGTAGTTTGATATAGTTCCTATCCTAAGCTGAAGGTCTGAAGGCAACATATACAGTCCTAAACCTATTACGTAATCTACTTTCGATCTAGCATACTTTAAAGTGTCCTGATATCTTTTAATACTCGCGGGCAAATCTACTGCCGAATTAATAGAATCTTCAATGTTGGCTAGAAACTGCTTTTGTGCATCGAAGCTAGTTCCTTCCCCAATGATATTGCTTCGTGTTTGTGCTTGAGACCCCAAAATGCACCACGCATACGTACGAATAGATTCATTCAGCCTTTCCACCCCACTTTGAGTAAATCCGTTTGATGTGTCTAATATAAAAGTGCTGTATGCTGCACTTTGTTTTTGTCTGATATACAGTAAAGGAACCTGGCTGTTGTGGTTAAATGATGTGAATCCAGGTACGTAAGGCCCCGTGTATAAATTACCTACAGCGTATCTAAATAAAGTTCCCATTCCGTGATTGAGGTCTAGTTTTTGTCTGAAGTCTGTTTTAGTATCAATTCCGAATTCATTGCACAACCTTTGATACGCTTTCTTGTCAAAGCCATTGTTAAAGGGATTAAAGTTTTTGTCAGTAGGTAACGGAGCCTGAAGTTCAGACAACACCCGCCTCACTTGATAATACAAATGGAACAGATAAATAGATTTCAACATAGGATCTGGGTGATTAAGGTGATGAACGTAAGAAACTCCGCAACCAGTTGTAGCGCATGACACTGCAAAATTAATTTGATTCTGAAAGAACTGCATACCCCCGTTGTTTAGCCATTGGTTAGCTAAAAAGTCGCTCGTAATGTCTGGGTTGAGGTAATGATCAAAAATATTATGGGAGATAGTTTCAAAATGGACGTTGGCTGCCACAGCTATTGTCAGCTTGGTTAGGTCGACTGCTTTTTCGTAATAATAAGGCCCTGTAGTATACTTTGCAGCTTTGTTATATTTATAAGGCGCGTACATTTTTATTATATTAAAAAAATATGTTTGTAACTTTCGAATCTGTAAAATCAGGTGTGCCCATTGAACTTCAGCATCCTATTGACAACAAAAACAGGGACCTTAACGTAATCCTTCACGAAATATTCTACACGGTTAAATGGTTAAATATTAGTCATGATCTAAACAACAACTGGATAATGATTAATAAAAAAAGGCACTTTATTCATGCCGGCTATTATGACTTCTGCAGACTTACTGAAGAACTCTTTAAACCTCATTCGATTGAAGCAAAAATGAACCCTGCAAACTTGATAGTAACTTTAACTTTCCATAAAACCCTGCATAAAGACATTACCAGCGTTACACTTGCGCCAAAGCTGGCAGAAATATTAGGTTTCCGTGGCAATGAATTATCTTTATCTGACAGCTCCAGCACTGTCGGCAGTTCTATAAGATTTATTGGATCAAACCCTATGAATTTGTTAATTAATAATAGATTGTTTGTGTACCTTCATCAACTGAAGACATCGGAAAACTTAGTAAACGGAACTCCTAGTACATTGCTAAGGATAATCTCAACTCAGAGAGAATCTTACTGCGATCCAGTTTCATTGAAATTTCTGCCTCAAAGACGTCACTTAAGTCAGGACTATCATACTAGTTTCTGCTTCAAAATAACTAACCAAAACAACGAAATTGTAGACTTTGAAGATCTTACAATTATTCTCGAGATAAAATAAAGTTTAATTTTAAAATACAATGTCAATCGGCCCTCAAATTCCAGTAACCTGTCCTACCATTGAACTGAAAGACTTAGCAGACACAATTGACTTTGATGCGAATGCTATTGTTGGGTCTATTTACGGTTTCGAATTTACACAAAATGGATATTATAAACGAGCGCTAGTGCCGGCAGTGCCTGAAGTGCCGCAAGTGCCGCCGTCAGTATTGCCAGAAAAACCATCTATTGATCAGCTAAAGGACTTTAATGCCGGTAAAGTAGATCCCGATTTTAAGTATGCTATTACTAAACGAGAAAATATCTGGTCTTTAACACCTATAGACACAGAATTAGATTGGCTTATTAAATTCAAGTGCGAAAGCCCTTACACTTTTATGGGACCAGACAATAAATTTAAGAAAATTATTAACGCCGGGCCTATGTTAGTTAGTCTAGTGCCGGATGAAAACAATCGGGAAACCATAGAAGTCAAAGCCTACAAAAAAAGCAACTATGTTTTACATAAGCGTGAAACCGCAGGGAAAAATGTCAGAGTTATTCTGCAGCCTCCTTTACAGCTAGGTAGCACAGCTATGATAGTACTGGACATAATTGCTCACAGGCCTACGCAGAGAAATTTTAATGTAATTCCGCAAGTGTCCCTAAGTTGGGTTGATTTAGATGAGGATCCCAGACGAGTTACAGTATTTATGAAGAAAAGAGAAAATGAAAATCAGTTTTCCGTATTTACTTCATCACCCAAGATAACTTTTGTCCCTGTTCCAAATCCTATTGACAGAATAGCGCAAATTAGCCTAGACAACGTAGATCTGTTAGCATTTTATTTCAGCGATCAGATATTTTCTGATAGTCAAATAGAATATTTTGCTAATAAACTAAAATCAAGTTAATTATTGTTAACCCTTTTTTTTCACACTAAAAATATGACGACAAAATTGTATCCTGCTATAGTAGAAGCAGTAGTGGATGAACAACCAATGCAACCCAGTGCTCCAACGTTAGACTTAAATAATGTTCAAACGTTCAGGCTGGAAGAAATAAGAAAAGTTAGGACTCAAATTGAATCAGATATCCAAAAGTACTCTAGATGCAGACGAAGGTATTCCGGCGCTTATAGCGGAATAAATTACGTGTCTACTGGTCTAAATGTTATTAATGCAGCGGAAGCTGCTGCCAGCGTGGGATTATTGGTGACTGGAATTGGTATACCAATTAGTATTGGATTAGGAGTGGCTGCCGGATTATCTTCAGTGATGTCAGTTCTACTTGGCGTTATTAATACTAAAGTATCTAAGAAACTAGAAAAACATGACCTCATTTCTAGCCTTGCGATAGCTAAACTTACTAGCATGAACTTAATAATTTCTAAAGCTCTAGAAGACACTCAGATTACAGACCAAGAGTTTGTAATTATCCAGCGAGATTTTGAAGAATATAAAAAGTTAAAGCATGACATACAATCTAAATCTAGGTCTGCACCTGTTAATGTTGAAGAAATTAAAAAAAAATTAATAGAAGAAGGGAGACTACTGGGACGGAAAGAGCAGCTAGATGCTTTGAAGAAAAAGCTCATTGCTTCAGAATAAATACAGTTAACATTTACTCAAGCCTTACAGGCCCTCCTCCTTACTCATAGTCGTAGTCGCAGTCGCAGTCGCTGTTTCTACCTGTAATTTATAGTGGCCTAGAGCGTATGCAAACTCCTTAGTTACTCTTATTCTCTTTGTGTCATTAGCGCATAATGTTTTTTTGGTCGTCACAGCAGTGGACACTATATGGTTTTTAGACTTTATAGTTGTGTTAGGGTATGGTTTAACTTCTTTCCCATCTAAGGCTTCCAGGTAGTTTTCGTGTTTGATATCTCTATTTTTTATTGCAGCTTTTTGGGTGCCTTTCGCTTTTGAAGATTCTCCCGATTCGTGTTTAATACTGTACTGCTTAGATCGCAGTCCTGCGTATTCTTCTATTAGTTTCCCGTTCATTTCATCTTTCATCAAACCTATTTTCTTTTGGTTTGCTTTGCTGTACAAAGGGTGAGTTTCAGGGTAGTCACTAGTATCGTAATGTTGCAGTTCCGATTCTAAGTCTTTATAAATGTCTTCAGTAGGGATGTCTAGTATAAGGGAGTCTGTGTCTGTGTATAAAACTCTGGCCTCCGGGTATTTAGGTTTAAAGTAATCGTAGTAAAATTCGAACATTAATAATTTAGAAAGGTCGAGAATAGTCATTCCCATAAACACTGGTTTGTCTAGATTAACTTGCGTGGTTTTCATGGTAACTGCATACAGGGAGTCATGAAACTCTTTGTAACCAAGGTATTGAGGTTTAGATGTTAATTTAATCGCTTGATTGGGTGAGGTAATTAGCCTGACGTCTTTTCGCTTGTATGGGTTCTCCATAGTTTTACCAAAACAGCTGTTATTCAGCAGCTTAAAGAAATCTTTTTCAAACGTAGATTGCGCTTGTTTTCTGAGCTCTGTGTTTTTATTGATGTACCCGGCCAAGACATTCGTTTGTTTAAAGAATAAAAGCTTGTGAATCGCTGTGCACTTCATGCCGTGTCTGATGTAGAACTGCAGGTTTCTGTAGTGGCAGACGTAATTAGATTTATTATAGAGGTTGGGAATAAGTTTAAGTTGCTTGTCTGTACCATGCAATCTTTCTGGTGCTAATGGGTAATCATTATGTAGGTCGTGTAAAGCATTGGGGTACTCTAGGTCAACTTCGACAATAAACCCTATAGTATGATCTTTAGGGTGATTTAAAATACTGTTTAACCAAGTCAAGTTTGCGGGGTTTGGATTAACAAGTAATTTGAAATCTGAAACCGGTAAAAGCTCACTCATTGCCCAGCCGTATAAATTGTTGGCGTCAAAGTACATTATATAATTAGATTTCTGCGAGGGGTCATAGTGCTTCAGGTATTTATTGTTGGCTTTGCAATAATTGTGAGCTGCCACGCTTATTCCTCCACGAATGCCCGACTCAATCATTGTCATCATTACCTGGTCAGTTATGAGATCGATTTTAGAACCGCTAAGTTTTAAGAAAGCATCCCAACTCATTCCTGGTGAAGAAATATAATGAGAAGGGTCGAGGGTGTAATGATGTAAACTCGTTTCTCTGTATTTTTCAAACACATCAGCCAACAAACAGACGTCAGCTTTCAAATATATGTCGTGGTAGTCACCAAGGTTTTTACAGCTGAGTGCATTCCAGACGTTGTGTGCATGTTCATAATCGGTAACACTTATGAAACTTTTATTGAGTGAAGAATAGAAATTTTCTTTAGGGGGTAATTCTAGTTCTTCAAACACTTCCCAAGAATCCATGTATTCATAAGGATACACACCTTTCCGAATAAGTGTAACGTCTGGAAAATATTTGCTAGTGATAGGATAGCTGGGTAAGTTCTTAGCTAGTGTTTCTAAACTGGAAGACAAATGTTGAAAGCTGTCGTAAAACTTTAATTTATTCAGAGTGAAAGTTTTATATTTTTCTTCTGTCTCGGCAATACATGACACTTTGTATGCTTTCGTCACTGCCTGCATGATTAAATGGGAGTCGTAATTTCGAAGATTGTGAATGAAAATAGGGAGAGAGAAATGTTTGATTCCATATTCCAAGTTGCATTTCTGATGAGCTGCACCTCTAAATGCCCCTGTTATGTGACAATGATCTCTCACTCTTTGGGACTTTGTGTCCTTTGTGTCAAACTCTTTATTACAAATGTGGCAATGTGTAGCTGCTTTAAAATTATGGGAGTCAGATTCAGTAAATATCATTGGCACCGGATTATCTAGCTGCAGTAAACACAATTTGTATATTTTGTTCATCTCATCTAAGAACTTCCTAGCTGCGTCTGGCCCTCTGTAAATTACCGGCTCTGTATGTTGTCTGTCGGCTCTAACAACTACATACCCGAAACTGCAGACTTCGTGAAGGTGTGTAAGGAATGAATTAGGCGTACAAAATCCTTGTGGGCCATGGTATTTTAAAATCAATGATTCGAAGTCGGCATAAACTATATAAGGCTGCTTGAATTGTTTGTTGATGTTTTTAAAATATACTTGAGAACCTGGCTTCGGTAACACAAGACGGGTTTGAATATCTGTCATACTTTTACAAATTTTACTGTGCTTGTCAGCCACTTGGAGATTAGAGACTCTAGTTAAACAGCGTCTGCACAAATATTGTTTGCCATGATGTTTTGAAGTGTGTCCTAATAATCTAGATATGTTTCGTATCAGAGTATAATGTTGCATGCTAGGATCTTGCGGGTCGGTTATTAGTAAAAGATCGACGTGGTGATTGAGGTCTGAAAACGATGGGGCATTAGGAGAGATTCGTAAAGGCATAAGTTTTGATTCAGGGTCCCAAACATATACATTGACTGTTATAGGAGAGTTTTGTGATTCAAATTTGTCAATGGCGTCAAGGCTAACAGGGAAATTAATGTCTTTAAGATTTAAGTTTGTTACTTTATCTTTGTACAGTGCCACCCTTTCGGGATGTTGTTTCGACTGAATAGGATATAATTTAGCCAAAACACACCACATAAAACATTTGTCGTCAGTGTTCTTAATATTCAATACAGCCTTTTTGTCAAGAATTTCTTTGGGAAGAGGGATATAAGATTTCCCTTTGATTGGATTATACTTTGTAATGTTTAGTTCTAATGATTCTAAATTTCCTTCTGTCCACCCGGACCCTTTCATTGTTGCGCGCTCAATACTGTCTTGTAACTGGTTGATCAAGATGTTGTTATAAGCATTGTCTAGGTCTGAAGATTTTAACACTTCAATTTGACTTGAAGAAATCCACACAGTCATCGTTTCATCAATACTGCCGGGTTTAATAAAAGTTATTTGAGCGTGAATGCGTATTTTAACAGGGGATTTGAAATTAAAACTGTTGAGTACAAATGGCCAATTATTATAGACAGATTTAATAACATTTTGACTGTCAAAAATAGGGAGTTGTAAAGTTTGAAAGATGTCTTTAAACAAAGGAGATTGCGAAAGACTTTTTGTGTCCGTCATTTTTATACTGATAACAAAACTTTAAATTAAAAATAATTATTTAAAAAAATGGATTTTTAGGCTTCAAACCACCAAATACAGTCAAAGGGAAGCAACCGCAACTTTACTTATGAATGCGTAGTAATGTTTTTATTACTTCCCTTAACTGAATGGGACTTATATTGAATCTGTATAAGGTTGTAACATTAATGTTTGCGGGAATTCCCGATTGAATAAACTGGGCTTAGGCCAAGAATATTGATTATTTCACACTGCCCCTAGCAAAGGGAATTCCAGGTTCTGTTTTAATTGGATCACATGCTTAATATAAATTTCTATTTGCTGTTTCAGTTGTTGTCTTAAACTCTACATTTGAATCTGTATTACATTTGAATCTGTATAAGGTTGTAACATTAATGTTTGCGGGAATTCCCGATTGAATAAACTGGGCTTAGGCCAAGAATATTGATTATTTCACACTGCCCCTAGCAAAGGGAATTCCAGGTTCTGTTTTTAACTGGATCACATGCTTAATATAAATTTCTATTTGCTGTTTCAGTTGTTGTCTTAAACTCTACATTTGAATCTGTATTACATTTGAATCTGTATAAGGTTGTAACATTAATGTTTGCGGGAATTCCCGATTGAATAAACTGGGCTTAGGCCATAAAGGGAATTCCAGGTTCTGTTTTTAACTGGATCACATGCTTAATATAAATTTCTATTTGCTGTTTTCAACTGGATCACATGCTTAATATAAATTTCTTTTTATATATCTAAGCAAAGGCAAAAAACTTACTAAGGATTTTACATTCACACAGAGAAAGCACACAAATATTCCTGTACACAAATTATTTCCTCTGGTCTAGTAAAGGGGAATTTCCAATTCTGTTTTTTAACTGGATCACATGCTTAATGCATGTTTAAAATACACACAAATTATTTCCCTTGGTTTAACTTACAGCTAGTAAATGGGAAACACATGCTTTAATATAAATTTTTATATAAATTTTTATTTATATATCTATTTGTTACACTTTTAAAAATTAATATGAACAATATGTAATAAAGATTGCTGCACTTAATGGTGTATTATTTAGAATTGTACATTTAGAATAACGAATATTAATGCTGGTTTGTTGTATGTAATTTCCCAAGCCCAATCTTCTTTTATGAGCGATCTGGATGGGGATATAAAGAAAAAAGGAAGTATAGATTTTCGGTGTGGTTAGTCACTTCTGTGGCATGTGTTGAATTTGCTAAGGCATTAAGGCCAAATGTCTGTCCTATTGCAATAATAGACACAGTGTACAAAGTGGCAAGTGGCTTGGATACATGTTGAAAATTGCCATGACAATGGATAAGACTGGAAGGTGCACGCTAACTCTCGATCCCTTCCTACTTAATCCAATTGTCAAGCCTCAGGCAACAAGTAAACAGATATTGAACGCAAGAACAAATGGTTGCATGACATTGGGTAAGACAGGAGGCTGCGCGCTGTATCCTGGGAACCTCCTACTTAATCCAACTGTCCGACTCGCAGCCAAAGTTCAGTCAGTACACCTCCTTGGGTTTCTCTAATTTCGTCTCGTAGAGATTCCCCATTTGGGGTTTGATGACAGACAACACATGCCACAACGCTTGGGCTCACTTGGTGGAGTGGGAGATGCGTGCAAAAGGTCGAGGGGTCCGTCCCACTCCACCAAGTTAGGGAGAGAGTCCAAGCGGGAAGTGCTACCACCGGTTTTTGTAAAAATTTCCAATTCCATCCAATTCCAGTAGTAAAGTATTTTTTAAGTTTTCTAAGTAAGTTTTCTGTAAGTTTTCTACTTTCTAAATGAGGTATTTTTTCTAAGTTTTATTTTTAAGTTTTGAAATAAGTTTTGACAAATAACTAATTAACTGGCTAAGTTTTGGAGTTGATGGGGAGACCAAAGACGCAAGATATACGAATATGTATTATATTTAGCAAATTGCGGATTCCCAGAGTGCTTTGGAGCGCTTTTTAAAAAGCTCATAAAACAGCCATAAATTGCAATAAAAGGCCTCCTTTAGTAACTCTATGAGCTTTGGGGCTCAGAGCCCATAATTGCTATCTCTAGGTCTAGCAAAGAAGAAGATCCCATACAAGTACAAGTCATGTTCACATAGTGTTGTTAAATGTAGTGTGTGTGTATATGTATGCATTATATGTGGGGTGTAGGTGTGTGTGTGTGTGTGTGTGTGTGTGTGTAGGTGTGCGTGTGTGTGTGTGTGTGTGCGATTTAAAGAATTGTTACCTGTACTGTATATGATGATGCTTGTGCTTTTGTCGCTGCATGATGTTTATTAACGTCTCAGTGTGCATAATTATGCTCATGCTGTTTTCAGTCTTAAAATGTTTGTGTGTGCCGATTGTGAGTGGGGGTAAAGCCATTAATGCGACCGCGTGTTCTCTCTTCATCGTTAACTGTGTTCTCTTCATCGTTAACTGTGTTCTCTTCATCATTAACTGCGTTCTATTGATCATTAACTGTGTTCTCTTCAACATTAACTGTGTTATCTTCATCATTAACTGTGTTCTCTTCATCATTAATTGTGTTCTCTTCAAAATTACCTGCGTTCTCTTGATCATTAACTGTGTACGTGTTCTCTTCAACATTAAATGTGTTCTCTTCAACAGTAACTGTGTTATCTTCATCATTAACTGTGCTCTCTTCAACATTAACTGTGTTCTCTTCAACAGTAACTGTGTTATCTTCATCATTAACTGTGCTCTCTTCAACATTAACTGTGTTATCTTCATCATTAACTGTGTTCTCTTCATCATTAACTGCGTTCTCTTCATCATTACCTGTGTTCTCTTCAACATTAACTATGTTATCTTCATCATTAACTGTGTTCTCTTCCTCATTAACTGCGTTCTCTTCCTCATTAACTGCGCTCTCTTCATCATTAACTGCGTTCTCTTCCTCATTAACTGCGTTCTCTTCCTCATTACCATGATCTCTTCCCCATTAACTGCGTTCTCTTCCTCATTAACTGTGTTCTCTTCCTCATTAACTGTGTTATATTCATCAATAACTGCGCTCTCTTCATCATTAACTGTGTTCTCTTCCTCATTAACTGTGTTATATTCATCAATAACTGCGCTCTCTTCATCATTAACTGTGTTCTCTTCATCATGAATTGTGTTCTCTTCCTTATTAGTTGTATTCTATTCATTATTAACTGTTCTCTTCATCATTAATTGTTCTCTTCATTATTGAATGTGTTCTCTTCATCATTAACCGTGTTCTTTTCATCATTAACCGTGTTCTCTTCAACATTTTTCTTACAAACTATACATGTAACAAATAGTTTATACCAAATTCCATCATATCCCATGTATTCATTATTTGGCGTTATTATTCGGAAATGTACAATTTTACCCCTTACAAACACAATCATGTATGCACCTAGTAATCCATCTAAACGTGCGCTATACAAATCACCATCATCATCAATCATCTATCAATCATCCATATCATCAATCAATCAGCATCAATCAATCATTCAATCATCATCATCAATAAATAAATCATCATCATCATTATTGTCATCGTCATCAATATTGCTTTCCTATTTCAGTTATTATTAATTGATGTAAACACAAGTAAACGTTGTGCTATTCCACTCATAAGCTGGATGCTAAGGGTTTGCTTTAAGTTTTAGAAAATAGTTCATGGCGAGCTGAAGCCTATGGATCTCCAAGGGAGGTTCGCCAGGTTCAGCGTAGAGACTTTCCTTCGGGGAAGTGCGAAACGCCCCCAAGCAGATCCGAAGACCTTGAAGGTTTTCAAATAGGCTTTCCTAGCGGAACCATATACAATGCTACCATAATCCAATTTAGAGCGTATCAGAGAACGATAGAGGAGAAGCAGAGTTTGCTTGTCTGCTCCCCAGTCTGTGTGGCTGATAACTTTCAAAATACAGTGGAACCTCCGGTATACGACCGTCCAAAATCTGAGAAAAAACGGTCTTATAATAGAGGTGGTCTTATACCGGAAACAAGGGGTGGGGTGGGGGGAGGGGGGTCAGGCTCGGAGGGGTATGTAGTCATAATTTTCACACTCACCAGCATGTATTCTCTGACAAAGGAAACTGTAAAACATGTTTCATTTTTAGCTTTGTCTTTTATTCACAACTTCAAAAATAGAAAACAGTCGAACCACTGCCAGACGCGTTCATCCAAGTCTCTCAGTGCAGAAGCTCTCAGTTTCGATGTTTCCCTTTTCGCCACTTTCTCCACTCTCCCATCGTAGTTTCACAGATTCCTTATCCTTTATGATGAGCTGAATTTGGGTCTTCCCAACGTATAAACTTCTTGCAATAGACAACCAAACTCTCCCCATTTTCACTTCTTTCAATCACTTTCATTCTCTCTGCCAAACTCAAAACGTTCCTCTTGCGCGACGCCATTTTGACAGCCAGTGTAGGCGAGTAATGTCCCTTATTTGCGAACCGGAAATAGCAGACAACAGCAGGCGTACACTAACATGAGAGAAAAAACGAAAGGTACAGACAGCAAATTAACTGATATCTCTTTTAAATTGCCCTAAGACGGTCGTATAAAGGGCTTAAGACACGGTCGCTGGTCGCATAAACGAGGTTGTCGCATACCAGAGGTCATTTATTATTGGAAGTGAATCCGTCAGAAGTTTTCAGGTCACATAACGGAGGGAGTCGTATACCAGAGAGCCGGATACCGGAGGTTCCACTGTATTAAGATCTTTCTCGCAGATTTCCCTCAGGTATTTAATATGCGGCAGAAAAGTAAATTTGCTGTCAAAAATAATACCCAAAAATTTTACTTGTGTAGAAACTTTGATGGGTTGGCCATTAACATGAAAAAAAGGGTTCAAAACCTGGTTCTGTTTGCGATGAAAATGAATGCATTCGGTTTTAGAAAGGGAAAATTGGAAGAGGTGAAACGATCCTAAGTAATGTCTTTCTTAAAAGACAATGGTCCTGGTTTATTCTTAGTCCTTGAGGATGACTTCGAGTTCGTTATTGTGTGGTCCCAGTCGATGTTGTTCGACTTCGATGGGACCAGATGTCCTCCCTCGGTCTCGGAGGTATATGCAACAGCGTGTAGAGGTGTGGTAACGGCTTGCTTATTACTAGAGGCATTACTATCTTTTTCTTTGTTTTCACAATCCACCAGACGTTTTTCTAGAGTTTTTGTCAATTCTTTCAGAGAATTCAGAATCGACTCTAGAGCAGATTTGTTAGAAACAGAGATAATTGATTAGATAGATTTGAGCATGTTTGGCTACGTGTGTGTTGAGGTAACTTCAGCAAAACTCGGTTGAGAGTTTCATACCGTTTTTTCGCTTCTGGAAATGAGCATATTTCTCGTGCTCTTATTTTCTGAATCTCATCCTCCCTGATCCAAGCAGGGCAAGATTTTGACGATGCATGATTATATCCCTTGCAATCCGAGCACTTCGGAGCATCATTGCACTAATCGCCATGGAAATCTCCCCCACACTTGAAACAGGTCGGTGTGTTTTTACATGCCGTGCTACCGTGGCCATACTTTTGGCATTTAAAACAACGCAGTGGCGAAAGTACAAACACGGAAACAGGGATGCTTTCATAGCAAACGATCACTCTTTTAGGCACGTCAGGTGTGCAAAACGTCAAAAACTGAGTATTTGTGGGGACATTGTTTCAGTCTTTGTCTTTTCTCATGACCCTAGTACCTCAGTAACACCATGCTTTGCCAAGCCATTCGTTATTTCTGCCTCTTTCAGACCATCAAACTGTGATGACCGTACAACTCCTTTGAATGAGCCGAGTGTGCGGTGACAACTCACATTTACATCGAACACTCGGCTAACTAGCTCCAGCTTGGAGCCATCTCTAGCTCGTAGTTGTTCAGATGTCCTTTCCGGGGGACAGTCCACTAGGAAACTCCCATCTCTCAGTCTTGTAACGTCTTTGATCTGTCTGGACAGTCCCTCAAACCACTTTTTCACGACAAAAGGGGAAATGGTTTGGTTTTCGTTGACCATCCTAACTATCAAGAAGTGTGGCCACGTTTTAAAAAAAAAATCCAGATTCCTTGTGCGTTTGGTTTCAGTGTCGCTGTCAGAGTCGTGTCCATGAGTTTGGTCTAGGCCATCCAAAGTTATTTTTTTGTTTTTGTTTGTGTAGACATTAAGCGATGGCAGAAATAAACGGCCACCCTAGGAGAGATGGAGAGCTTCCGTGCTAGGAAAGGGACAATGGATGGTCAGTGACGTCCTCAGGGCTGGGACCGCCCCTCATGCCAGACTCTCCGCATTCGCGATTGTGACATTTTTAAACAGGCCACAACAATCCAGCCTTTGTTCATGCGGGACCAACGTAGGCTTACCTGTAATATTTTTATTGATTGATTGATTGTTGCTTTAGGTCCAGCGGACTCTTCAGAGACCTGTAATATGGAGAATTCTGGGGAGAAAGAGGGGATAGAAAGAGCCAGTAAGACAGAAGAAAGGAAAGGGAAAAGCTGTCAAGTTAATGGAAAGAGTTTTAGGGTGAATGGACCAGAAAGGCAGAAGCAAGACAAAATGGAATAAAAAGGGTTGGGCAAGCTTAGTCACCCAACCAGAGAGAGGCTGGGGTCCGCCCCCGGAACGCGAAGCCGAGCATGTGGGTATGTGTGTATGTGTGGGTGTGTACAATAGCGAGAGAGAGAGAGAGAGAGAGAGAGAGAGAGAGAGAGAGAGAGAGAGAGAGAGAGAGAAAGTGTGTGTGTGTGTGTGTGCGTGCAGGCGTATGTGTGTGGATACATATGCACCTGCTCACATGGATGGGTCTAGAATCTGTGTGTATGGTCTTTATAAATGATCTCGGTGGGAAAAAAAAGACGGTAATTAAACAATTAGCCAATCGGTATGGAGATGTTCTTTTGTCCTTATCCGTAACATCATTCGTTGTTCTCTTGCTTTATCCACGTTTGTTTGTATGTTGCTTTAAATCTCCTCTGTCAAGTAGTACCTGCTCCAAATGACTTACATTGAAACCAACCAACCAGCATTCACATTTTCTAGAGAAAACTCTAGATCTTCACTCCGACAAATGTTAGGACTCGCACAACACCGTTGTCGTGGTCACCAACGATATATAGCAGTGTCTTTTATTTTCAGCACCAATATCCTGCTATATACTTGAGCTGTACAAACGTATAATCAAATCAAACCGCACACACATTTTATTAATATTTCTAATTATGGATTTGTAACTGTTTTTACAAAAATTAATTGTTTCTTCTGAATTTTCAGCACCATCGGAGATATCATTGTTCACAGTCATTCTTAACAGCGGTCGCTCTGCCTGTACAAACCCTGGCCCATGTTTGAGTGATAGATGTGTGTGTGTGTGTGTGTATTTCCTATCCTACCCTATCCAATCCACCACAGATGATCGTTTAACCAGCGTACTCCAACTTTATCCTCAGCAACCGATGTGAACCGAACAGATGTGCGTTTAGTTTGTGAGAATGTGTGTAACAGGCGACATGTGCCGGTATCTATAGAATGCCTCTGTTTTAAGTCTGGCTGAATGAACGAACGTTCCAGTTTAACGACTATACCCACCATTGGCGATATGGCAGACAGGGATAACCATCCCAGGGAAATAGTGCATATAATGTATTTAGGGACATATAATGTATTTATTTATTATTTTTATCACTTTCATAGAGCGCTTTTCCAGCTCAACAGCTGCTCAAGGCGCCGGTCGATACAGAATCTTACTCAAGCCACCCGAGAAGAGGCGTCCAAAGGCAACTTGTTGGGCGCATAGTTGGACGCCCAGACGACCGAGCACAATCCTGCGCCACCGGGGATGGGGGAAAGGGATCTAGTGCGCGCTGGGCGTATTTGTGTAGCCGGCACCCTCACCCGCCTAGGACATGAGCGTCAGGATCTTTAAAGTCCATGCGATGGAATGCGTGCGTGCACAGACTAGACCTCGGTTTATTTATACTGTCATCGGAAGTAAATATAATATAGAGACCTAAACCTACACTGAACCATCAGAGCAATCATACTGCTAAGGTAGTGAAAAAATGGCCGCTTCCATCTTGCCTATTATTGGGACTTGGGTCATGGAGGTGCCATGCCAACGTCTGAGCTACCGCGGTACGGTGGGTCTGATTGGATATTATTATTATTATTATTATTATTATTATTATTATTATTATTATTATTATTATTATTATTATTGCTATTCAGGTAAACCATAATACATCTGTAAGTAAATAAAACAGAGTTTAAAACCATGGAGTCTAGTCTGTGGTTTCAAGGAACTGTCGCATGTACTTGTTGACCAAGTCAGGGCGGTCCATCTGCACCCAGTGGCTGGCTTTCTCGATGTACTTAATCTCCACACCTTTCTTGCAAACCTGCAAACATAAAACAAGGGAGGCTAGAATATCAGCTATAGCCTGCAGAGAAAGGCAATCATGGGATGTGTATCCTATCCTATCCTATCCTGTCCCGTAACCCGGAGGTCGTAGGGGCACCACAGATGATCGTTTAACCAGCATACTCCATCTTTCTCTGTCCTCAGCAGCCCTGATGGCTTCGCTCAGTGTCAAACCAGTCCATTCTCGAATGTTGTCCGCCCACCTCTTTTTCGGTCTCCCTCTTCTTCTACCTCCTTGCACTGTGCCTTGCAGAATGGTCTTTGCAAGGCCTGATGATCTGGTGACGTGGCCATACCATCGTAGTTTCCGTTTCTTCACCACTGTGAGCAGGTCATCGTATTGTCCAATGGCTTGTGTGATGGTCTGTCGGACGTCGTCGTTGGTGATGTGTTGGGTATAGGAAATGCCCACAAGTCTTCTGTAGCACCTCATCTCCATGCTTTGTATTGTGTATACAGCACCAATGCTTTGTATTATTGCCTTGTGTATACAGCACCATGCTTTGTACTGTGTATACAGCACCAATATTAAGCTTACATTACTGTAAACCTATGGTGGTTTCGTAGTGCAGAGGAAAGGGTGCTGCATGGCTTCCTAGAGGTCAATAAGCAGACCACCGCTTATTCTACCACCTTCGTTCAATCAAGAAGTATCTTATCTTATCTTATCTTATCTTATCCTATCCTATCTCATCTTATCTTATCCTACGCCGAAGGTCGCGGGTTCGAACCCAGCATAGGACGAACTTACGTCAGTTTGGTACGAGACGTTTCAAGACACTGAGGTTTTAATCCAGGTACTCCGGTTTCCTCCCTCTCCTTAAATGATGATATTGGACTCAGTCGATCTAAATTTCAAAAATAAAAACTGATTTCTGCTCTGCCGCATGCCTTCTTATCTGCAAGCAATCGCGGTCTCTTCAGATCGCCGCGTTTGAGTTCGATTGAAGAAAAAAGCGCGTGATAGCATCCTGTATAATAATAATAATAATAATAATAATAATAATAATAATAATAATAATGATAATAATAGTAGTAGTAGTAGTAGTAGTAGTAGTAGTAGTAGCAGTAGTAGTAGTATATTATTATTATTATTATTATTATTATTATTATTATTATTATTATTATTATTATTATTATTATTAAACTTGCATAAGAAAAGAAAGTAAAAGTTAATCCCAGTGTTACCTCGGCTGAGTATACTTTGCAACGGTCTGGTCGTCCGCACCCCTATGATAAATGTGGGTCGGGCATAATCATAATAATTTTATAATATCACAAAAAGGCTGTGGTAAGCATTAGTGTTCCCAAATTACCGTAACACAGAAGCTATGTTTAACAAGAACCACAGACTAGGGTAAATCGATCATTATTACCTCGGCCGAATATTCTGCAACGGGTTTGTCAAGCGCATTGTCGTCTGCGCCCCATATGATAAGCGTGGGCACGTTGATCGCGAAACGTGGCCCGTCTCTCTTTCCTTGTTTCAGCTGGCTGTTCAAGGAGAAGGCTGCCCGATAGAAGTTTATTGGCTCCCTGAAACCATTCCCTGCGAGAAACGAAAAGATCGTTGAAATATTAGCACTTCGAAAAAAAAAAACAAGTCACATTTTACAAGTTCGAAGGTTCACTCGATCCATTCCTTGTAAGAGCAAAATAAATAGCGCCTAACATTTAGCTATATTAATCTGACTTCAAAACTAACGAGAAACAAATGTTAGTCTATCTATAGAAATAATGACAAACAAGTACTAGTCTATCTACAGAAATAGAGAAAAACAAGAATTAGTCTATCTACAGAAATAATGACAAACAAAAATTAGTCTATCTACAGAAATAATGGGTTTAAAAAAAAGTGGATAAATACACTTAACAGAATGCTAATTACGACAAACAAAAGACAGAACAATGCAATGTCAATTTTCAAGCTAAGCTCTTCTTCCGGCCGAAAAGACACAACAAAACAAAACAATAACCTATTTCACAACACAATTCCAAAACGGAATGAAATTAGGTTATTTAGAAACGGGGCAAAAAGAAGAAATTTTAGGTGAGTGCCAGTCAAAATATCGTCATCATCATCATCGCCATCATCATCATCGTCGTCGTGACCGAATGAAAATCTGCAAAGTATTGTATGAATATTATACAGAACTCATTGCTAAGCTATCATGACGTACTTGTATAGTTGTACTTATAGGCCTCAACATCCTCGGCAGTGGTGTAATCTGATCTGACGCCCATGCTTTCTCCCTTGAAGAACATGTCCAAACTTTGAAAGTCATTGAACCGCATCGTAAACTCCGGAAGAAAGGGAAGTTGGAAAAAGAACATGTACCTGCAACAGCAAAGGAGGGACAAAATAAATCAACATTGCATGCCTATCTATCTATAAGTATTTAGTCTAAAATCACTTCGGGGACTTGACGTTAAATGAACCAAACAAACAACAACATAATTATAAAATACTGCTTTCCACCCATTATACTTTTTGTAAAACGTGTGAGTGGACACTGAGGGTCTTCAACTTCTTAAACCTCACGCTGTTTTGGACCAATTGTCAGTCTTCCTACATTGTTCCTTGATGGATGATGTACTACAATTTGCTGACGTATTTATCGCCTTGTTCCTATATAGCGCTTTTTCAGCTCCAGAGGTGCTCAAGGCGCTGGCCGATGCAGGATCTAACTCGAGCGGCTCGAGGCGCCCACTTGCTGCTGTGGCGCAATCATCCGACTCCTTAGGCAATTGAGCACATTCCTGGTTGACCAGGGATGGGGCAGAACAGACCTAGTGCTTGCTGGGTACGGTTGCATTTGTGTAGCTGACACTCACCCGTCTAGGACATGAGCGTCAGGATCTTTAAAGTCCGTGATATGGAATGCATGCGTGCACAGACTAGACCTCAGTTTATACTCTCATCTGAAGGCGTAATGGGTTCGAGAGATGAGCAGAGGGTGGGAAGGACGGGGACGTGGAGGGAGTGGGGGGGGGGGGTTGCTTTTGCCTCAGGGTCATGTTATCCTATCCTATCCTATCCTATCCTAACCTATCCTATCCCGTAATTCAAAAGTCGTTCGGGCACCACAGATGATCGTTTAACCAGCTTACTCCATCTTTCTCTGTCCTCGGCAACCCTCATAGTTTCGCACAGTGTCAAGCCAGTCCATTCTCCAATGTTGTCATCCCACCCCTTTTTCTGTCTCCCTCTCCTTTTGCCTCCATGCATCGTGCCTTGCAGGATAGTCTTTACAAGACCTGATGCTCTGGTGATGTGGCCACACCATCGGAGTTTCCGTTTCTTCACCACTGTGAGCATGTCATCGTGTTGTCCAATGGCTTGCGTGATGGTCTGTCGGACTTCGTCGTTGGTGACGTGCTGGGTATATAAAATGCCCACAAGTCTTCTGTAGCACCTCATCTCCATACTTTGAATTCTTCGTTGTAGAAATGCTGTGAGAGTTCCATGTTTCGCAAGCGTATAGGAAGATGGAGATGACAAGAAAGCCTTACCTTGGAGCGTAGACTGATGGTCCTGTCTTTCCAAATGGGCTTCAACCTTATCAGGGCAGCATATGTTTGTGCGATCCTGGAGAGGACTTCCTGTCGGGACCCATCCCATTGTCTGATACAATAGCTCCTAAATATTTGAAGCTATGCACCGTGTTGAGGGATTGGCCTTGGACTTTGATGTCCGTTTTGATGCCATTGGTGTTGTTGGTCATCATTTTGATCTTCTCTGCACTTATTTTCGTTCCAAAGGTTCTAGAGGTGGTGTCAAGCCTCTGTACCTGCTGTTCCAAGTTCTTGTTTTTTCATTTGTTTTGACGTCACTTTCACAACTGAACCACCCCCCACTCCCTCCCAAATACATACACTTATTTAATGAATAGCTGGAGCTTTCTCTTACTATACCTACCTCAGACCACACGGCAAATTGTTTCAATATTTAATTTATTGTATATTCACACATTCAGGTGATATTAGACATTAATTAATAATTACAACAATAACAATCAAAAACAATGTGTTGGTGAAAGGACGAATGCATTGATTTTGCAATAGACTGTGTGTGTGGGGTGTGGGGGGGGGTGTGGGGGGGTGTGGGGGTGTGTGTGTGTGCGTGTGTGCTTTCAGTTGAACCTTTACCTGTCTCTTTAGGCAAAAATGAAATGTTATAACTTGCAGGGGCTAAATATTAATAAAGACAACTGTTGGAATCACCAAGACATTCTGAACTGCTTGCTGCTTGTTTTCAGGTGCTTTTGAAAGCCGTAGCCATTGGGTGCGTTAAGGATAATGAGCTTGGAAACCATTTCTGGAAACTTCTCAGCAAACAGCCATGCCACGGCGCCTCCCCAGTCATGGCCCACCAGGACACACTTAGTGTAGCCTGAAAAGCCAATCAGTCAATCAATCATCCAACCATTCAATTAGTCAAACAAAAATAAAAAAATAACCCAATAAATCAATTTAAAATAATAAGGATTTATTGTAGCTGTGTTTGATTTCCATGAGTGATTCTCTTTCTATTCGCACTTTGATAGTTAAGAATTAGTTTTCGCATTTTTGTGTAATCCTACACCTCCACTCTCCTCCTCGTTATCCCACCTTTCCCTTTTTGTACCCTCCCCACCCACACACACAATATAACCATAGACCGATGGCCTGAGCAAAATAAAGCAACTCTATTTTACAACAAATACACTTGACGAAATTAATACCACAATACAATACAATACAATACAATACAATACAATACAATACAATACAATACAATACAATAATCTTGATTGTCCTACGATAACATTGTATGCATAACAGTGGAAAATGTCCTTCGTCATGGGCGCAAAACTTTTCTTGCCTATACACATTCTGCCACATGGCAAATAAAGTCAACTTGACCTGTCAGCTCTGATTTCTTATTTTGCATATCACTCACTCACTCCAGTGTATCTCCTTCCTCCTTCTCCTTCTCCCCAAACCCACACTCTCAATCTCTACCCCATCACCCCTCTCTTCCTCCATGTCAGGACTGTTAGGTCACAGGTTTCGAATCCAGGTTATCGCTATCGCTCAAACAGTAAGCGCAGGACATTATCAATCTCTCTCCCCTCTGCGTTGTATGGCAAGAGGGTTTGTCACCAAGCTAGTGTATGCTTTAGTGGGCTGTAGTAGATGTGTGTTCGTGTTCGTGTGTGCGTGTGGGTGCGTGGGTGAGAGAGAGAGAGAGCGTACAGATTTGCAAAAATGTAAACAATTTTGTTTTTTGAATGAGCCAAAGATTCGCAGCGCTGCAAGCATGCAAGTCAAAAATGACACGCGAGTTACTGCCCGTTTAAAAATTATTTTCAAACGTGACAACCTACCAAGAGCTGTGATCAACTGTTTCAGATCATTGACGAGAAGGGGGCCTTCGTAACTTTCAATCCCACTGGGTTTGTCTGTGTCACCGTAGCCTCGCAAATCCACCGCCACAACTCTGCCCAACGGGAGAAAAAAAACACCTTTGAACTAACAAACGTTAGTGGCGAATGTTTTTTGAAAATTATTACACCACACTGAAATGTAGGCTAATAGCTTTAAAACACAGAATAAGACTTTGTACTGTTTTATAGACATGTATATAAAAAAAAGATTTCTTATGTCATCAGAGCTCGATCATACAGTGCCAGACGAAAGGCCATGAGGGACTGCTCTCGTCAATGTCAGATGGAATCACAAAAGCAACTAAATGCTACTACTATAAGGATCACCAATTTTGTTTCAAGCAAATGCAGTGCTGCTTACAAAAGTTATAAGCTTTTTTCAATAGGGAGTTACTTTTCAACCACCATGTAGTAGTATTAGTAGTTAGTTATTGTTTATAGTACTGTAGTAGTAGTAGTAGTAGTAGTAGTAGTAGTAGTAGTAGTAGTAGTAGTAGTAGTAGTAGTACAGTGGAACCTCCGGTATCCGGCTCTCTGGTATACGACTCCCTCCGTTATGTGACCTGAAAACTTCTGACGGATTCACTTCCAATAATAAATGACCTCTGGTATGCGACAACCTCGTTTATGCGACCAGCGACCGTGTCTTAAGCCCTTTATACGACCGTCTTAGGGCAATTTAAAAGAGATATCAGTTAATTTGCTGTCTGTACCTTTCGTTTTTTCTTTCATGTTAGTGTACGCCTGCTGTTGTCTGCTATTTCCGGTTCGCAAATAAGGGACATTACTCGCCTACACTGGCTGTCAAAATGGGGTCGCACAAGAGGAACGTTTTGAGTTTGGTTTGGCAGAGAGAATGAAAGTAATTGAAAGAAGTGAAAATGGGGAGAGTTGTTTGTCTATTGCAAGAAGTTTAGACGTTGGGAAGACCCAAATTCAGCTCATCATAAAGGATAAAGAATCTTTGAAACTACGATGGGAGAGTGGAAAAAGTGGCGAAAAGGGAAACATCGAAACTGAGAGCTTCTGCACTGACAGACTTGGATGAACGCTTCTGGCAGTGGTTCGACTGTTTTCTATTTTTGAAGTTGTGAATAAAAGACAAATCTAAAAATGAAACATGTTTTACAGTTTCCTTTGTCAGAGAATACATGCTGGTGAGTGTGAAAATTATGACTATATACCCCTCCGAGCCTGACCCCCCCCCCCTACCCCACCCCTTGTTTCCGGTATAAGACCACCTCTATTATAAGACCGTTTTTTCTCAGATTTTGGACGGTCGTATACCGGAGGTTCCACTGTAGTAGTAGTAGTAGTAGTAGTAGTAGTAGTAGTAGTAGTAGTAGTAGTAGTAGTTTAATTTAATTTTTTTATTTTTTTTAAAATTTTTATTAATTTAATTTTTAATTTTAAAAACTTTATTATTACCGAGGTGAAATTCGGGCACTTTCATTTTTCGAAAGTACAGCAGCCCCAAGTGAAGCGCTTTACCCAAGGTACATGCTGGGTGTGTTCTTGTCACCGGCACTCACCCGTCTTGGACATGAGCGTCAGGATCTTTACAGTCCGTTATGGTGGGATGCATGCGACACAGACTAGACCTCGGTTTATACTCTCATCCGAAGGAGTAGGAAACGGGAGTAAAGCGTCTTTCCCAAGGACATAACACAATGCCCCGGCCTGGGCTCGAACTCGGGACCTTCAGATCCGCAAGCCAACGCTCTAACCATGCACTCGGCCACCGCGTATTATTATTATTATTATTATTATTATTATTATTATTATTATTATTATTATTACTAATAAGAAAATTCATCCGCCTAATCTAGACTTACCTTTTTAAATAGCGTACGCGAAAAAAAACACCAAACTTACCTTCACTATGCATCACTACTACCTATCCTATTCTATCCTATAGCATCACTACTACACCTAAATCTTTGGCATGTTGTGTTCTGCATTCTCCATCCTGTGCATTTTGGGCCCAGTTGCAGCACTACCCAGATCTATTAACACTAAGAAGAGTGACGCATAAATACTATATAGCGCAGACAAGTCACCTGTAGCTGTCTTTGAACTCTCGAAGCTGGTAGCGCCAGGAGTACCAGAATTCAGGGAATCCATGCACCAGCAGCATCAGCGGTTTGTCATCTGACCCGTTGCTTACATAATGCATGCGGATGTTCTGCACCCATAAAACACTTTTAACAAATTTCATGAAAACCCTTTTGACTATTTGCGCGGTTTCACATAAAATTAAAATTAAAGGGATGAATGGACACCAATGCCTGTTCCTGCAGAAACCAGTCAAAGGGCGCTGATTGTGGGATTGCAGCAACATTGGAAACGTTCTGTGATCGTACCCTCCCTTCCTCTTATAATTAGGCCTATGATCAGCGGACAATGGATATAGATCGACAATAGTATACGTACTTAGGAAAATGAACCCATGTCACGAAACAAGTTATAAAATAACTTTGAATGACCTTATTCAGAGATTTTCATCTAGACTGATCCTATCCTATCCTATCCCGTAACTCGGGGGTCGTAGCGGCACCACAGATGATCGTTTAACCAGCATACTCCATCTTTCCCTGTCCTCAGCAACCCTGATTGTTTCGCTCAGTGTCAAACCAGTCCATTCTTGAATGTTGTCCTCCTACCTCTTTTTCGGCGGTCTCCCTCTTCTTCTGCCTCCTTGCCTTGCCTTGCAGGATGGTCTTTGCAAGACCTGGTGACGTGGCCATACCATCGGAGTTTCCGTTTTTTCACCACTGTGAGCACAGGTCATCGTGTTGTCCTATAGCTTGTGTGATGGTCTGTCGGACTTCGTCGTTGGTGATGTGTTGGGTATAGGAAATGCCCAGAAGTCTTCTGTAGCACCTCATCTCCATGCTTTGTATTCTTCGTTGGAGATCTGCTGTGAGGGTCCATGTCTCGCAAGCATATAGGAAGATGGAGATGACAAGGGAGCGCAGCAGTCTTACCTAGTCTTACCCTAGACTGATACAACTTGCAATTTGGAATCGCTTTAGTTTCGATCATAATTATCTCTGCAAGTACCCTCCATGTGAACATCCACGAGCCTTTCAATTAAGACAGGCCATTAGCATCGGTCATAAAATATTGTATCCACAAACAACAGGGTCAATGGATAACTACTTCATAAGTCATTAAGTTTAAAAAAAAAAACACAACAAAGTAACTTAAGGGTAAAAATAAAAGCTTATTCACATATCGATATAATTTATCTTCTATACAGGATTGCCAACTTGTGCCACTGCTTAGAGACCATGGGGAGCGAGGTGATATTCACGAAGTAGTTTACCTAATGAACAAGTCCGTCAACATTACATTATTATTGCTTTAGGTCCAGAGGACTCTTCCGAGCCAAATCAGGACCGGACAACCCCCCGACCCCGCATAAAAGATCTGCTGACACAACCCTAGTGGTAAAACTGAAAGCTCTCCACGAAGAAGACGATAGTATAGCAGATTGATAGAAAAGAGCAGGAATGAGAAAGAGCAAATGAGAAAGACAGCGACAGTGGGAATTTAAAGCACTACATTTCCAGAAAGTGGGGATACTATTTATACTGAAACCCCCGGCACCCCAACGGGGGTAGTCCGTCAAGCAAGCCGTAGGAAAATTCGTACCCGACCGTACGGCTTAGCGGATATATCCGCTGGGTAAACCGTTTCATCAATACCACGACTCCAATCGCCCCTCCCCCCTCCGATTGTTAAACTGCAACAGCTAAAATATTAACTTGAAGTAGGAGCTAAAATATTAACTTGAAGTAGGCTACACTGTGCATGTTATAAACTAATTATACCAGTAGTTTTGAAATAGTGGTTTGTTTTTGTTTCTCACCTCAAGATGTGCATAACCATGGGTGCCCAGGCTGGGATCTTCCAAGCAGGCCGGTGGCTTGGTTCTCTTTTTGCATTTCAGTGTCGCACCGCCGCTCCTTACTGTGTCAAGTAGAAGCTTACCAGACACTAGGAACCCGTACACAACGGCAAAAAACAAGGTAATTCCGCGCTTGAGCACGGCTCGAACAACCGACATCGTGCCAGCTACACAGCAGACAGTGATCGAGACACCACAAGACGGGACAAAATTACGTCACAGTGAACACAACAACAAATCTTGCGCTACTGATCGGCGTCAGCTAACGAGCAAAGCAAATGACTGGTCGCTGACTCAGCAGTCTACTCATCAGACGGCAATGAAAACAGGTGGAAATTCCTGTCCGCCGACGATAGCGTAGCCAAGCACTTATTCAGTACGGTCAAAGTACTGGTGACACTGCCTAGCAGAGACGGCCGAGTCTTACGTCGCTTCTCCGCATAATGGCCTCGGCCATAATTATCTTCTTCACAGCGCGAGTGCAAGTAGAACACGTTCACGCGGCATGAACCGGTGCATCGTGAGTGCACAAGTACTCTCGTATCTTGTTCTTGTGCGTGAAGGTTGGCCAACTTTGCGCGCCTGTGTGTTTGTGTGCGTGTGTGTGCATGCGGGCGTGTGTGTGCGTATGCGAGCATGTGAATGGGTGTGTGGGTGTCTGTGTGTCAATGTGATTATCTGTGGGCACAAGTGTTGAACGTGGGAGAGTGGAGGGTGGTCTCGTGGCGCTGTGGGTTAGTCGCCGGTTTCCTAAGCCGAAGGTAGCGGGTTCGATTCCCGCAAGGGGCGAACATATGTGACTTACTTACGGGACTCTTCGAATCACCGAGGGTTTTCTCCGAGTACTTTCGGTTTCCTTCCTCCCTTCAATAATGGGATTGGATTCAGTCAACCTAAAAATTTCACAAATAAAAATTCGATAAGAGTTCCTGTCCGATTTCTAATAGCGGTCTCCCTGCCTTTACACCACATGTTTGAGTCATAGATGTGTGCTTATGTTAGTTATTCATTTCAATTCTAACAGGATCCAGCGGACTGCAAAGAGCCGAATCAGGACCACAAAATCAAGACCACAACTTGGTTGAAAGAGGACTCACCCCTGTTCCGTATAAAAGATCTGCTGCAAAAACCCTAGTGGTAACACTGAAGGCACTCCACCAGACGGTCACTTTACAATAAAGGCAGGGGACGCTGAGGCTATAATCTAATTTACAAAAACAAAATAGAATACAAACATTATAAAATAAAATACACACATAACATGCCAACATTGCTAAATAATAATATCATAGGAAGCCCTAGTGGCCATTTGGCAGAAAGCGTCCAATATTCCCAAGCTGGTCCAACAGACCTCACACACAATTGAGAATTTTTATTCCCGGAAGAGTTTTCAAGAAAAAAGGTACACTAGGTGACTAGTATAGCGAAGAAGAAGATAGCGTACATGTAGTAGATCGATAGAACAGAGTAGGAATGACATAGAACAAATGAGAAAGACGGCGACAGTGGGAATTTAAAGCACTACATTTCCAGAAAGTGTGGATACTATTTATACAGAAACCCCCGGCACCCTCACCGGGGGGAGTGTGCTTAGTTGAAAGTGGGTGAAAATGCGACGATTGGAGATTTGTGGAAAAGCGCGTATATATAGTATCCAGTATTACATTATTAGTGGGTGATAGAGTTTGTAGCGATGGTAGCATTAGAACGCACAGACATCCACATGCACACATCAGTAGCGACAAAATGATAAGGAAGCGAGCGCAAAGTAGTCAAGACTACCAAGGCCAATCATTTATTTTGGAAATAATTTGGCTGACAAAACATGAAAGCAAAGGCTCACAACAGGCGTAACCTTTAAAAGGTACCCACTTTAGCCACGCCTCCTCGACAGATCCGTTTAACATTCACAGTGAGGGTTGCCCCACTGAAAACAAAAGCTTGCAACAACATAAAGAAATTTTTTTTTTTAACATTATTATTACAAAAGCTCCGTGGTTATTGTGTCTATTAATTGCAACCACTAGAAACCTTTCTGGTACTAAAAATATCTCGTAGATCGTAGAGAGTATTGCGGTATCGTTAAACAGGGGAAACACTTCCAGTCAGAACGGTAATGGAGAATTCCAACTTGGTTTGAGCAACGAAAGCCCTCTTTATCGTTGTTGTAATTAATAACAATCCGAATTTCTTGCTAAATTGATTTTCGCCAAATTAAGCAAAGTTTTCAAATTGGAACTCGTTATGGTATGGTAAGTAGATTAACGTCCCCGAACACAATGCGTATGGGTTGTCTCAACTACCCTTATAAAGGGGTTGGAGCTGGGGATTAAATATTCACGATTTAATTTGTAGTACTGTATTAAGTAATACCAGTGCCTGAACATATCTATCATATAATACACAACAGTGTTCAGGGCTGCACACAACCGACTGTCCGGGACCGGTAAAACTGGCTGCCGGACAGGTTGGATCTCCCCAATCTGGACTTCACAAGCGACACTGAAATAAGGCGTCGCAAAACTTTGACGTAACAGAAGCAGTTGTACTCAGATAATCATCTTGGATTTGATGCTATTTTAAGCTTAGCCAATGAGAAAATACATCACAGCCAACATAGGGAGACGTTCCCAAGTTACGGAAAGGGCCGCAATCGAACAATATGGCGCAACCCACGTTCTTGGCATTCAATTTCACTTCTCCAAAAGCGCAACCTTGGAGGAAAAGAGAAAAGAACGAAGCAGAAAGCAATGTATGAGAACGAGGGAGAGGGAGAGAGAGAGAGAGAGAGAGAGAGAGAGAGAGAGAGAGAGAGAGAGAGAGAGAGAGAGAGAGAGAGAGAGAGAGAGAGAGAGAGAGAGAGAGAGAGAGAGAGAGAGAGAGAGAGAGAGAGAGAGAGAGAGAGAGAGAGAGAGAGAGAGAGAGAGAGAGAGAGAGAGAGAGAGAGAGAGAGAGAGAGAGAGAGAGAGAGAGAGAGAGAGAGAGAGAGAGAGAGAGAGAGAGAGAGAGAGAGAGAGAGAGAGAGAGAGAGAGAGAGAGAGAGAGAGAGAGAGAGAGAGAGAGAGAGAGAGAGAGAGAGAGAGAGAGAGAGAGAGAGAGAGAGAGAGAGAGAGAGAGAGAGAGAGAGAGAGAGAGAGAGAGAGAGAGAGAGAGAGAGAGAGAGAGAGAGAGAGAGAGAGAGAGAGAGAGAGAGAGAGAGAGAGAGAGAGAGAGAGAGAGAGAGAGAGAGAGAGAGAGAGAGAGAGAGAGAGAGAGAGAGAGAGAGAGAGAGAGAGAGAGAGAGAGAGAGAGAGAGAGAGAGAGAGAGAGAGAGAGAGAGGAGAGAGAGAGAGAGAGAGAGAGAGAGAGAGAGAGAGAGAGAGAGAGAGAGAGAGAGAGAGAGAGAGAGAGAGAGAGAGAGAGAGACGTTTTCAAAAAGATGGATGGAGGCGTTCTCTTGGGTTGGGATTGACAAGGATGATGATCCTCCTGAGATGTTTTGAACGCTGCAATACAATTCGCTTGAGTATCTTACGTTTTGTGTTTCTTCATCAAAATTGTAAGGAAAGTTCTGACAAGCATGAAATGTGGGACAGGTAAAATATTTGTAAAAAAAATTAAAAATAAGAATGGTGCTGTCGAGCCCCGGTCTTCATTAAATGGACCCGTGGATCACACATTTCCGCGTCTCAGATCCATTTACAGTGATCAAGTTTTGCCACAACGGGAAACAAAAACAGATTCGGCCCAAAAATAATTTACTCTTTCCAAAGTACAGTTTTTCAAAGAAAAAAATACATTCATTTTCTTTGAGTAATCTGCTAATTAACAGCATTCAGGGCTATTTACATCTCTTGTTAGTCTGATTAATTTTTCCTGCTCCGTTTGTACTCCATAGGTGCGATACTTTTTTTCAGGTCATCGAGGGTTTTTCAGGGTACTCCAGTTTCCTCCCTCCAATACTGGTTCTGGATGCAGTCAATCTAATTTTTTACCAATGAAAATCAATTTCTTTCTGCCTTCTCCAATAGCGATCTATTCAGACCTCCGCGCTTCCAGTTTTATTGGGAAAAAAAGTGAGTGGTAGCAAACTGTGCTCCCTTTGGTCACGGGGTTTGGAATGAGCCACGTCACGGAGTTTGAATGGGTCATTTCCCGGGTTGAATGGTTTACGGGG
Organism: Oncomelania hupensis; assembly: GCA_036898135.1. NCBI lineage: Eukaryota > Metazoa > Mollusca > Gastropoda > Littorinimorpha > Pomatiopsidae > Oncomelania > Oncomelania hupensis. Next base: position 91,248,817 of record CM072513.1, read on the forward strand.
TTTAACTGAATGGGTCACGGTAGCCTACTGTGAGGACCACGTGTCCAACCACAGTCTCGGCACAGTGTTCTGGCGGCCAGTGATGAGGGGGTATCTGTCCAGATAGAGCCCGCGGTGGTCGTACAGCGCCGGGCAGGGAGGTTGCAGATGACGCAGCAGGTCGTCACAGATAGGGAACCAGGCGTCACAGCGGGGACACATGAACCCCACTCTCTCACGGTTACGTCTGAAACGACACATTACATTACATTACATAATTGTTGCTTTAGGTCCAGGGGACTCTTCCGAGCCAAATCAGGACCGGACAACCCCCAATCCGCATAAAAGATCTGCTGAAACAACCCTAGTGGGAAAACTGAATGCTCCCACCAGCCAGTCACTTTACAATAAAGACATCCCACGCAGGGGACGGCTGAGGCTTCACCCCAACTTATCGAACCCCCGTTTACAAAAACAAAATAGAATACAAACATCATTATAAATTATCAACAAAACACATACATATAAAATGCCTACATTGCTAAATAATAACATCATAGGAAGCCCTAGTGACCACCTGGCAGAAAGCGTCCAATATTCCCAAGCTGATCCAACAGACCTCATACACAAATAAGGAGTCTTGTCCCGGAAGAGTCTTCAAGAAAAAAGGTAGGAGACTGGTCTAGCGAAGAAGACAATAGTATAGCAGATTGATAGAACAGAGCAGGAATGAGAAAGAGCAAATGAGAAAGACAGCGACAGTGGGAATTTAAAGCACTAAATTTCCAGAAAGTGGGGATACTATTTATACTGAAACCCCCGGCACCCCAACGGGGGTCTGAAACGACACAGCATGAAGGGCAGAGTCAAGATATTTCTGTCTTCAAATCAAATACCCAATGCCAACTTATCTGTCAGCCTTCAATCGTCGCTGTCATCGTCTCCAATAATGGTATATCGTATATAAAGTCTATAATTAAAAAAACAAAACCAAAAATACAAAAGTAACAAAAACTGATGTCCTTTTCGACTTTAGTAGCGACTTGCCTTTACACCACACATGTTTGATCAATGTGCAGGCCTATGTGTTGGGTAATTAGGAGTGTGTGTAATATGTTAGCGTGTATGTTAGTTTGTTGTTTATTTCATTTAACATTTATTCACCGAAGTGATTTTTAGACTAGGGGAGAAAAGGGGGGCGGGGAAGGAAGGAAAAGGGGAAGGAGAAAGTGATACATTGCTAGTGGCAGAGGAAACAAACATAACGACATCATTTATTTAATTGATAGGCCTGTCGGTTACAGATCGCCGCGCTTTGAGTGCTTTATCAAAAAGGCACGCATAGTATCCTGCTCACAGTGGTGAAGAAACGGAAACTCCGATGGTATGGCCACGTCACCAGAGCATCAGGCCTTGCAAAGACCATCCTTCAATTCAAGGCACAGTGAAAGGAGGTAGAAGAAGAGGGAGACCGAAAAAGAGATGGGAGGACAACATTCGAGAATGGACTGGCTTGACACTGAGTGAAGCCATCAGGGTTGCTGAGGACAGAGAAAGATGGAGTACGCTGGTTAAACGATCATCTATGGTGCCCCAACGACCTCCGAGTTAAGGGATAGGATAGGATAGCATTCATTATTATTATTATTATTATTATTATTATTATTATTATTATTATTATTATTATTATTATTATTATTGTCGCAATGGCCAGTCAATAATAATTTGCTGCCAAACATCCATCTGCAAATCAGAATTCATATCGCAAATTAAATTACACAAACAACGATCATGATGATAACGACAAATGACGAGGTTGCTGTGGATAACTGCAGCAACGACTGACGACGACATCAATGATGATGATGATGACCATGATGAATAAATTGGCGACGACGACGTGCTAATAATGACGATAATGAAAATGACAACGACAACGATGACGATAGACAAGCAATATGGGTTAGACTCGCCTCATGTGCTCCTTTAGCGACGGGATTGCATGGAAGTTGGCCCCGCAGCCACGGCAGCTGCAGTCTGTCTTGGACCACGGTCGTAGAGCGTGCTGCAGCAGATGACCCTCCATGTTCTCGCGGCGACTGTAGAAAGTTCCGCACACCTCACAGACGTAGTGCCGCTTCTTCGCGGCAACCGTGTAGCCACCCTCATCATCGCTATCGCCCTGGTCGTTATTGTCACTGCCAGGCTGCTCATCGTCGCCGGACATCTGCGATGAACATAGGCCTACATTGTTTCTTCGGATGACAGTCTAAACCGATATCTAGTCAGGCTTGCGTGAGTACTGGCCACACACAGCAGGAACTAGGTCCTTTCTCCCCTTTACCCGATAACGCACTCTTTCAGCTCAGTTGTCTGAGCGTCAGACAATGCGCCCAAAGGCTGCTGCAAGAGGGCGACTCGGGCTGCTTGAGTTAGATCCTGTATCGGCCGGCGCCTTGAGCTGAAAAAGCGCTATATAAAACCGGTTACATAAATAAAAGTAAAAAATGTATCATGGCGTACACATTACCGTAGGCCTAACGAAGTCCCATAATCTGCACTCTTTGCTGTTGCTTTGCGCAACACAAAACGTCGACTACCAGTTCAGAGATGAAGAAGGAAAGACCGAGAAGAAAGGAGGAAGGGTAAAAGATGACCTTAAGAATAGCGAAGGGGTTGATTGAACAAGGACGAGATACTCAGAACAAGAGAGCAATGGCTATGACCATGATGGGAAGAAGAAGAAGAAGAAGACTCAAACTTACCGACTTCTGTAAGAGCAAACTCGGAAAGAAATGAAAATAAGAATATAAATAAACAAAGAAAGAAAGATAAAGCAAGAAGAGGAAGCAAGAAGAGGAAGCAAGAAGAAGCAATTAGAGGAAGCAGCTTACCGTAGTTGGTGTGCCCAAACTCGTGGAAATTAGATCAGGTAGTCCATCATGACTGTTGTAAGTTTCAAACAGGGTTTGACAGCTGACATCCGACCGTTCAACTCCTACAAGTGACGGGCAAGAATCGTCAGAACAAGCTGTTATGGAAGTGGGACTGCCATTGCAGAAAGACTGTTCCGCGCAAATGGACGATCCCGAATCTTCGAAATCGGCTGATCTTGAACTGCCATTGTTGATGGAACGTTCTTCGAAAATGGACGGGCACGAGTTTTCACTTTCATTTGAATTTGACCAAGCGTTATTTTCAGAACGTTCTTCGAAAACTGACGTGTAAGAAAAGTCCATTTGTGATCCTAAACCGTCGTTCCTGGGAGAATATTGGTCGAAAGTTGATAAGCACGATACTGTATTATTGGCTGACCCGACAATGCTTTTGTGCGAAATGTCTTCCAAAGGGGACGAGCCAGAGCTGAGTTCGGTTAGCTCTGAGCTGTTGTTCAAGCTGCTGAGAGGATGATCTTGATCGTTTGGTTCGTCTATGGCGTCTGTTGCGGTTTCCTCGGTTTGGATTACATCTGCAGATGAATTTTCTTCTCTTCTTGATTGTGTATCTTCATCGTCAACTTCTTCAAATTCTTGTTCTTCTTCAGGTTCGGCAGATGACTTTTCGTCATGTATTGATCTATCTACTTCTTTTTTAATACCTTCTTTTTCGCCAAAGACTTCTTCTTCTTCTTCTTCTTCTTCTTCTTCTTCTTCTTCTTCTTCTTCTTCTTCTTCTTCTTCTTCTTCTTCTTCTTCTTCTTCACGTTTTCCTTCTCTTCTATCTTCGTCATCGTTGTCATCATCATCATCATCATCATCTTCTCTTCCTCCTTCTCCTTTTCCATCTTCGTCCTTGTCCTCTTCCCAAGAAACCACAGACGTTGAATCTGTTGCATCGGGTTCACAAACCTCTGTGATGCTCGCGATTTCTGGTTCTGACGAAGCGATGTAGCCCGACATGCTTGTATCGCTGTTGCTGAAGTCAATGATACTGGATTCTTCTGTCGCGTTTCCAACAACTTGGGATCTGGACAAAGGTTTTAGCGCTGGAGCAATGCATTCTCTTTCTGGCGTTTTCGTTGTAGCACAGTCATTGCCGTCTTCAGAACTGTCGCACACTTGAGGTTCAGCCTCATCTGAGAAGTCAAATTCAAGGTCAGGAACATCGGATAATGTATCATATTCTAAAAATGCGCCTCCAGGATTCGGGAAACTTCCTTCTCCCTCATATGCGGCTTCAAACTTTTGCCCTTGCTCAATACCCTCAACACTGAATTCTTTATCGTGTCTTGTTATATTTTCAGATGACGGTTCACTCTGGGAATCAGAATTTGTGCCTGAATGTTGATTCCTGCCATATTCCTCTTGCGTACCTATAGCTGCTTGTGGTGAGTATTTATCACCTGCGGTTTCCACAGAATCTGGCCTATCATCTGCACACTCATCACTTGCGACCTCAACAATAGTTCGCCCCTCAGACCTACATATTTCCTTGCTGCCCTCCAAACAGTCTTTTGCTATTAGGATTTGACCTCCTGATGCTACTGAAGCATCGTGTGAGGCTGTAATTCCAAAAGTCAATGTTTCAGCGTTACTGACATTAGTTGCAAGACATGCTCTGTTGTTACTGAGGGGGATTTGCCGTTTTCCTTCCACGCTAATTCCCTGATCAGAATGACAAAACAATCTTTCAATTGCGTTATCACGGGAAATAGAACCCTTACGAGATACACGTTGAGAAACGGATTCTGAGCGAAGATGAGTGATTGTTGTACTCTTAGGAGACACGCAACGAAGAACAGATTCCAAACGAAAAGAGCTATCAGCAGCTATACCACGAGGGGCGCCCAATTCGGAACAAAAAGGAAAACGTACTGCCGTTTGTAAGCATTGTCCGGCAATGTCGGCGGCTTTGAGACTGCCCGAGTATATTCCTTTACAAGACGCAGACCCTACTTCAGCAGGTAAAAGATTCCCTGAACGTCCGCCATATTCCTCAGCATGTCCTGCTTGTTTGAGAACATCCAGATCCAGTTCATTGAGATAAAGCTCTTCTGGAGATGGACTATAGTCTTGGTCATTCCGGGAAGAAGTTCGGGATCGACTGAAATTTTTTCCTTTTAGCTGAACATCCACCAAGTCATCCAGAGACTGGGCACAGATAAACTGGTCAGAGAACTCCTTCTCCGCGTCCCTGATCATCTGGCGGATGGCCGCAGCTTTCTGAAACAAGGCACTAACTGATCCGGATGGCTCACCGTCTAACTTTACTGAGCCCTCATTACCATCATCTTGTCCATCTGTCGTTTCTTGGCTTTGCGGACCGTGATATGTAAAGACGGAGTCATCGTCAGTAACGTCTTTATCAATCTCATCCTCATCGTCATCATCTTCATTTATTCCTCCTCGTCGTCGAAGTCTAAAATGAGAATCGTCATCTTTTTTGTAGTCCAGTAGTCCTTTTTGATGTCCAAAGAAAGACGTAGGATTTGCTCCAGTCTCTGTCGTACTGTGCTCGTTTTGCTCGCTGATCGAATACAACCTTGATGAAGACTCGAGCGCTGTGTGGCATAAACATAACGTACTGCGAGAGTTCAAAGTATTACTGTCAAAGATGGTCCGATCACGGTTACTATTTGGATAGAGAGCTTTGGGCGCTGGTGGTCTTTGGTGCTCACTTGCACAAGAAGATACGGCAGAATCACATTTTTCATGGACTAATACAATGGATCTCTCTCTGAGTGACATTATTTCTTCACGGTCCAGTTCTGATGCAGCTGACCTTTTTCCCAGTTCGGATGCCTTTGGCATACTTTCCAATTCGGATGCATCCGACCTTCTGTCCAGTTCGGATGCAAACGGTTTTCTTTTCAGTTCAGAAGATGCCGGTGACCCCATTTCCAGTTCTGATGCAGTTGGACTGACAGCCACGTCTACATCTACTATTGTTTTATATGCCCCTTGTCCCAAAACGCCTATTGAAGAATGTGCTTCCAATTCCCCGTCATCCATAATTTTCCATGCCCCTATCAGTTGCTTGGAATACTCACTTCTACCTTCCAGTTGGCTTTTTTCTCTGTGGTCACTGCCGTAATTACCTGCACCACAAACGTCCTCTTGATCCATCAGGCCTGCGGGACAATAGTTATTTCCACCTTCATCGTAGCTTTCTTTAATAGAACCTTTGAGGTAATGACTGTTAGACACATCAGTTAGACATACCAGTCTTTGATTCCTCTGCCACACTGAAATTGCTTTCTTGACATCTTCTCCTGTGCTGCGCAGAGTGTTGTGAGCGTCTGTTGCTGCCCCCCTGTCCTGGGTGGCGCTATCCACATCAAGGGGTTTCCACGTTACTCGCTTCCTCGCGGGTGTGCTAGAAGGCCTCTGAAAACAACATTTTATATAAAAAAATGTAGGCGCCCCAGTTTAACTTCGTAATAATGATAATGATAATGACGATGATGACCACGATTGTGGATGACAACACTGGCAATGCTGATTATGATAATGACTGTTACGGCGATGAATTCGACCGATTACGACGACGACAACGACGATGATGGAGATGATGATGATGATGACGACGACGATGATAATGGCGACGACGACGACGATGATGATGACGATGATGGCAACCGCACACACGCATCTTTATGTCCAATACACGCCACGGTCCCTGAAAGATGATATCACGGGTTTAGCTAGCGGACGGGTCTCTAATGCATTCAATGAGCGTCACTTCAGACTACAGGCACAACATAGTTTTCTTTAGACGAATCCACAGCAGCGCATTTGGGGTTTTTTGGTCACATTCCGTCTCGTTTGTCCGTGGTTCGTCTGGGCCCATATTGTATATGGATATCGGCCATTTACTGCTAGTGCTATATAGCAGGTAACGTTCAGAACGCTCGCTTGGACACGACGTTTAGATTCAAATTTCGCAAATATTAAAACAAACAAAACCAAAAAAAATTAAATAAAAAAAAAGAAGAAAAGGCTTAGCCTATGTGAGCAAATTAATACTCATCTCTTTAGCGTGATTTATAAATTATAGACGTTTTTATTATTTAGAAAAGAGATCATCGCAATGTTGATCTGGAGCTCAAAATCGCTTTGATTAAGCAAAAGATTCATATACAAATCTATTACAACACATCAGTAACAACCTACCTGACTGCTATCAAGACTGTCGATCCTCTGTCTTGCGGCTGTAAATTCACCGTCGCCATTTCTGTTACTCCCACTGTTCAAATGAACTGAATTGCCGTTTCCCATCCTGCTTTGCGGCTGCACGTGCATTGAGGCACTCTCGGGATAACTATAATGGTATTTTCGAACGGGGGAAGGAGGGGGGAGGGGGGGATGGAGGGAAACCACCAATTGATTAGCATTATTTAGTTTGCTGCAGATTATTGTCCTCGAGAAAAGCGTCGTTTACGAACTTGAAAAAAAAAAAGAAAAAAAAAAGATTGTCTATGAAGACGGTTTTTTTTTTTCTTTTTCTGCATTGTTTGCGAACTGACCCCAAGTTCATGTCGCTGCTGTTAGATATTTTTGTTTGTTTGTTTTAGAGAAACTCCCCCCCTTTCTCTCTTTCGCTTTTTATTATCTCTCTCTCGCTCGCTCACACACACACACACACACTCTATCTCTCTCTCTCTCACACACACACTCAATCTCTCTCTCTCTCACACACACACACACTCTCTCTCTCTCTCACACACACACTCTCTCTCTATCTCTTTCACACACACACACACACTCTCTCTCTCTCACACACACAAACTCTATCTCTCTCTCTCACACACACTCTCTCTCACACACACACTCTATCTCTCTCTCACAAACACACACTCGACTATCTCTCTCTCTCACACACACACACACACTCTCTCTCTCTCTCACACACACACACTCTCTCTCTCTCTCACACACACACTATCTCTCTCTCTCACACACACTCTCTCTCTCTCTCACAAACACACACCATCTCTCTCTCTCTCTCTCTCTCTCTATATATATATATATATATCTCTCTCTCTCTCTCACACACACACTCTCTCTCTCTCACACACACACTCTATCTCTCTCTCTCTCTCACACACACTCTATCTCTCTCTCTCACACACACTCTCTCTCTCTCACAAACACACACCATCTCTCTCTCTCTCTCTCTCTCTCTCTCTCTCTCTCTCTCTCTCTCTCTCTCTCTCTCTCATGCTGTTTACAAACGTGAACTTCGAAGACGACACGACCCCTTCACGAAACACTTTCTAGCTGTGCCCAACCCCCCAGGTCCGCCACTGCCCCACCCTACATCGGTGGATTGGCTTCGTTTTGAGCGCGTTTGTCATCACATGTCAGAATTGGACACATCAAATACACATTTACACGCGAGGTGTACTCTCTGCTGAATAAAATACGAGAAGGCGATGGTGCACAAAACAATAATGCAGTTACAAAACATTGGGTTTGTTTGTTTGTTGTTGGTTTGTTTTGTTTTGTTTTTTGTAGGGGGGGGGGGGGGGGGAATGGGAGGGGAGTTTTTTTTTTTTTTTGGTTGTTGTTTTTTAAACACTTGATCATCTTTCTACGTGTTTTGAAACTCGCCAGCAGTCATTTTGTACCACAAAACTTTGTTCAAAACTATCAAGACTAAAACTCAAATTTTAAAAAAAAATGTTTGGCTATATATTTTTTTTTAAAAGTTAGGTGCTTTCCGATCCAGACATGCAGATTGTGGAGACATTTTTTTCTCTCAAGAAGATGTTTTCCTTGAAGACTTCATTTAGGCGCCTTCTCATGCTTTGGAAAATCAGTCCCTTGATTTTCAGCAAGCCCGGTTTAACATCGTCACAATTCCTAGTATCTTAGCTGGGCTGGGAGAGACTGGGAGCATTGTGATTGGTCAACGCATTACAAAATTCGACGCATGCGCACAGTGCTATTGTAGTCTTAGTAAGGATTAGGGTTAGGGAAAGGGGTTAGGTTTAGGGTTAGGGTTACGACGCCTAAAAACATCGTGAAAAAGCCGACCCGACTTGACCTGGCGCATGCGCAAAGGCGCCCGGCTAAACTAAGACACCCGGAACTCTGACGACGTGACACCGGTTGATAAACCGACGAGCTTCCTGAGAACACGACGAAATGGTCATCCATCTACTATGGTACCAAACTGGCAGCAGAGGAGGGGAGATAAATCTGTCCTATCATTGCCTTCATTTCTGGGAGGGTAGCATCTCTCATAAGGATTATTATACGCAATAATTATGCTATCAATAAACTCCGATCCCTTCTCTTTAGGCGAAACAATTACTATACCTGTTTGTTAAACACACTTGCTGTCATCCTCCTGCGCGCTGACCCACACAATACAAGTCGTAATAAACTGATAACCAGGCATTTTCGCCAGAAATGGATTCTAAAGCTGGCCCGTCGATCTAAAATCGCAGATGGGAATCCAGTTCTAGAGAGAGATAAATTCTCTTGCATTGTAAGAAACTCCATTGATATAAATTATAACTTGAAAATATCTCATGACGTGCCTTTTTCCTCTTCTGTGTACGTACGTGTTGGTGTACGTAGCCGAGTTAGCCGCAGAAGTATAATTATATGTGCTTGAGTAAATGGCGTAATGGTGCGTAATTATGATTCCCGGATGATTATGCTAATGTGCATAGGACTGCAGCATACGGAGACTCCTGAATTTCTTTGTGAACCAGTAGCGAGTTGCTTTGCTTACTCGCGTTGTTTCGTATGCAAGGACTTAAAAGCAACGTTAGGGGAAAAATAGGATGTTCTGCGCCTGCGCGTTAAGAGATCCTAGGCTAAAATCGAAAGGATAAGTCCATGGCGGCGATGATGTACTCGCAGAAAAGTATCATTTTTTCCAACTCACTAAAGTCACGTGACAAATTGCTTGTTTTTACCTTGTGCAACGGAACTCGTTGCCTATTTTTCGCGTGTACTCGCTTCAAAGCAACTCGCTACAGCTCATAGCTCTTTAACCCGAGGTTACGAATATAGGCCTAAATCAAAACCATTCACGCTTCTGTCCCACCGCCATAGCTCAAGTGGTAGAGCGTTCGCCTGGCACACCGATGACCCAGGTTCGAATCCCGCGGTGGGCGATATAAAATGTGGTCATTTTCACTGTCCATTTTAGCAGTATGATTGCTCTGGTGGTTCAGTGTTGATTTAGGTCCCTACCCATATTTCCCTGGGATGGTTATCCGGCCCCGTCTGCAATATCGCCAATGGTGGTTGTAGACGTTAAACCTCAATGTTCTCTCTCACATCACCAAGACGAAGTCCGACAGACCCTCACACAAGCCAGGGGCGGATCTTGTTCTTGTGCCACTTGTGCACGTGCACACCCCCCCTGGCGGTCAAAAAAAAAAAAAGAAAAGAAAAGGAGGGAAAAAAGGAGAAGAAAGAAGAGAAAAAAATTACTAATTCTCACTCACCACAGTTTCATGTACCTCCAAATTAGTTGTTTTTTGGGGGGGTTTCTGTTGTTGTTTTTTTGTGACCAAACTTGTACATGCATCAGGTCAGTTTTGAATAAAACTGATGTGAGTGGCTATTTCTTGTTTTATTTGCAGTAACTTTATCTGTCTTTATATAAGCCTTTATGCAAGATGTTCTGCTATTGTAAATTTTATCACCAGAGTTTGCAGAGGTCTGTTTGTGTGTGTGTGTGTGTGTGTGTGTGTGTGTGTGTGTGTGTGTGTGGAGGGGGGGGGACTAAAAGAGGACTTTTAGCACAAAATAATACTATTTTCAGTCCTTAAAATAATGCCCAAAATGCACCAGATTGCATAGATTTTAATCATTATTTTCAATTTTTTTCGGGGGGGCATGCCCCCGGCCCCCCTAGTACACTCGCCTGCGAAGCAGGCTCGCGCTTGTGGCTACGCCACTTCGCATTAGCTGTGCACACCCCCTCAACAATGGAAAGATCCGCCCCTGGTATGGCCACGTCACCAGATCATCGATCAGGTCTTGCAAAGACCATCCTGCAAGGCACAGTGCAAGGAGGTAGAAGAAGAGGGAGACCGAAAACAAGGTGGGAGGACAACATTCGAGAATGGACTGGTTTTGACACCATAGACCAGGAATATTTAGACCGCGCAGTGACGCCATTGGTGTGATGACGCGTCAAGAGTTATGCGACTTGATTGTGGCATGTGTGAAAATGGCTGCTTCACAGAGCGAAGATCTGATGGAGAGGGGTAAAAAAAAATCGCAGGAGCAGTTACGGTGACCACTGTGCAGCTTTGAACTGCATAAACGCACGATTAAAGGCTGCATGCAAGGGGAAGAGTTTTTTTCAAGACCAAGACCGGTCAATGAATGGTTGTCAGTGATACAAGACGGGTTGGAACTAAGGTGATGTTTCGTGTAAGAAACGGTTTGGATTAGACCAAGGAATTAATAAAGGTTGTGTGTAGGGTTAGTACTTAGTGATAATTAACTTAAACTTAGTTCAGTATCAATAAAAAAGTACGCCTACTCACTACTGTCATTGTCAGTGTCAATTAAGCCACAGTAGAACTAAAAAGGGGTGCCCTCTGGCCGTTTGCTGTCATGTGTCATCCTCTGTCTAGATCTAGATTTAAAACGATTCTGGTGCTCTGCAAAGTCTTGGTATAAACGTGATTAACGTTATGTTTGTTAAGTAACCCAACTTGATTTGCCGCACTAATTAGCTCACTATTGTCATGTTCTCTGCAATTGTTAACTCCAAGGCTACTTTAAAAAATAATAATAATAAAAGAAAAAAAGATTGTAAGACAGTATGAGAAAAGTAAAATTTTAGCGGCTTGTTATTTGCTGTCCACCAAACTGTGTCTGTAATTCCTCAACTTCGTATCCTGTTATAATTAAATTAGGTTGTGGCAGAATATTCTAATATAAAATAAGATGCCAACCCTTTATTTTGTCACAAGACTCACTAAATGTATTGTCAATTTGAATGAAATATATAGGGTTGATTGCAGGATGGTTTCATTTGTGATCACAGAAAGTTGCCTTGTTCACCTTTTTTTAAATGCGAGAGAGAGAGAGAGAGAGAGAGAGAGAAAGAGAGAGAGAGAGAGAGAAGACTGACTGAGAGAGAGAGAGTATAATTATTACGTACCCTAATTATTATGCTGAAATCAATCAAAGCATATTTTTGTAAATAAATGAATTTCCGGGTGCACAACTAGATTTACGATTCGAATTAGTCAATATCTTTATTTATATTTCGATCTCCATCTCTTTCTATATCACACACACACACACACACATACATTATACACACTAAAACTGCCAATCAATCCGTATGCTGAGAGAGAGAGAGAGAGAGAGAGAGAGAGAGAGAGAGAGAGAGAGAGAGAGAGAGAGAGAGAGAGACAGACAGACAGACAGACAGACAGTGAGATAGAGACAGGGAGTGAGGTGGGGTGGGAGGATAAGGAACTGAGGATAGAGGACAAGGAAGAGGGGAATGAGGGGCACATGACAGACAAAAGTGAAAAAGAGGCAGGGGGTGGTATGGAAAGAGAGAGATAACAGGGGGAGATGGACGAGGTAGGAAAACAACAGGAGAGAAGATGAACACGTAAATCTAAGTTCGTGGCACATGCCTATTTTTTCAACAAAACCAACAACAAAAAGTTATAATCATAGTTCATCTTTATATAGCAGGTTCAACCATATACATATTTAAAGAAAAAACGCGAGAGTCCATTCATTAAACATAATTATGGCAATATCAATGCAAGCCCAGTCGATAATATTTGCTGAATGCTTCAATAAATTCTGGAGACTTACTACAGCTATTATACTGTCAGTGAAATGATCGACAGCCAAGTTAATTCAGAGATTTCAATAAAAGTAAGTTCTCTGATTAAATCATGGACAAGTATCTATGCACATGTTAAATAATGGTGATGCTAATACTTCTTGGTTATAGATAACGAAATATCGTCTTGGGTTAGCTATAAGAACACCAAAGCTGAATGACAGCGAAAATACTGACACTTTCAATATCGTTAATTATCATTTACAAAACAAGCTGGAACGACTACATCATGTATTCCCATAATGGGACTAGACACCGGTACTACTCGGCAAGCAATTATTCTATTAATAAGAATCATCATTTACCGCATTTTTACAGACTACAAGGCAATACTTTTTTTTTTTTTTACTCGACTTCAACCCATGTGTCCTAAAATGCACTGCATCTTACTTGTGGCTTAAATCTGTCTGAGCTCAGTTACGATTCAGCATCGTATCGAGGTTGATTTTAGATCAAATAGAATTAAAATACTGGAAGACAAGTTTGATCATGTAACCATTAGTAAAAGTATTTAGTATTAATTTATTTAAACTTCAGCTGGAAGCAGCAGTGAGAGCAAATGTTCATGTTGGTTACATGTTTGCCATGCTAATGGGATTCAGAATTTCAATCCAGTATCCATCTGGGTCCTTGATGAATGCGATTCCTTTCATTTTACCTGGACAAAAAACATGGTATAAAATAAAATAGTTGTAAATTACATGACAAGAACATTAAAACTTATCCTAAAATTAAACAGCTCAAAACCATGTTTGCTCACCTCCCTTGACATGAGGAATACAATTTTTACTGTTACTGAGACAAAAGATGGGGGAAAGATAAAAAAAGTGTGCAAAAGTGAGGAGAGAGAGATGGAGAGAGAGAGAGAGAGAGAGAGAGAGAGAGAGAGAGAGAGAGAGAGAGAGAGAGAGAGATTTTATATTTACAAGGATGGAGATTTTTAAACTATAAGCCTGATCTGTCCTTGCGTCATTGACTCTCACATTCATACTAATAATTATACAGTATAATTATTAGTATGAATGTGAGAGTAATACATTATTTTGAAAACAATTCTTTTTTTAACAGACATTCAAGCATTCATCCACAACTTAGAAAAATAGAAAGAGAATGAGAAAAAATGTGAAAAATTGAGTGAGAGAGAGGGACAGAGACACAGAGAGAGAGAGAGAAAGAGGGAGAGGGAGAGAGAGAGAGAGAGAGATGGGGAGAGAGAGATAGAGAGAGAGAGAGAGGGAGAGAGAGAGAGAGAGAGAGAGAGAGAGAGAGAGAGAGAGAGAGAGAGAGAGAGGAAGTTGCAGCCTGTGAGAAAGTCCCATCTTTTTACCGCCATCAGGCTTTTTGACAAAGTCCACCCCAAGTGACTCAAAACGTTCGCAAGACTTGTACACATCAGGAACCACAACTCCTATGTGACCTGCAAGCAAAAGACTTCATTAATAAACTGAGAGTGGCCCCTCTGGCACAGTTTGTCGGTTACCTATGCTGAAGGTCATGGGTTCGAGTCCAGCAAGGGACGAACTTACATAAGTACGAGACTTTTAAGATTACCAAGGGTTATCTCCAGGTATTTATCCTTAATCGTTCTTATAAAGCGCTTTTCCAGTTCAAGAGCTGCTCAAGGTGCTGGACGATGCAGGATCTAACTCAAGCCATTTGAGACGCAGACTTGCAGCCTTTGAGGACATAGGTGGGTACTCTGGTTTCCTCTTTCCATTTAATAATGGCATTGGATGCAGTCAATCCACAATTTCAAATACATTTTGATTTCTGTCTTCTAACAGTGACCTCAGTGCCTTATTATTTAGTTTTATTTCATCACTTTTATACAGCGCTTTTCCAGCTCAAGAGCCGCTCAAGGCGATACCGTATCTAACTCAAGCCACCTGAGGCGCCCACTTGCAGCATTTGGGAGCAAAGTCTGACACCCGCCTAGAATATAAGCATCAGGATCTTTAAAAGTCCATGTGATGGAATGTGTATGCGTGTGTGCACAGACTAGACCTTGGTTTAAACTCTCATCCAAAGGAGTGCCTTTACACTACATGTTTGAGTGATACTAATATGTGCATTTGTGGTTTATTTCAGTGTGTGAAAGATGTGAGCATGAATGTTGGTACACACAGCCACACTTTCCCTTCAGTCGTCTAATCCCAACTTGCCTTTTACACCACATGATGGAGTCACGAGTGTGTACTTGCTGTGAACTCGAGTGTGTCAAACAGGTCAATGTGTATGTTGGGACAGATGGATGCACTTCGAGTACGATTGGTGATTTTGGTTAAAAAGCACCTACATAGCATCCATCATTATTATTATTTTGCCTTGCTTTTTATACAATAATATACATGTGTGGGTACTTGTATAAATTATATAAAACACAAATAGCTATTCAGATGATTTATGATTATGTCCTTTTATTCGTGTGGTCACAATTAAAAAAAAAAAAAGAGGTAAAGGTAAAGGTAGTCCCATAGCCTTGTGGCCGTAGGGGAGCGTGATGTTGGAGATCACACTTATCTTGGGCCAGCGTAATGAGGGTGATGCCCATCTCTCTCCCTCGCTGCTTTACCTTCCCCACCCTTAAGAGAGTAGGTACTCAGCCACAATTGAGTCAAACTGGAGGCGTTGTTATTTGTCGCTTCACGTGTTGCGGTCACCCATCCAAGTGCTAACAGCACTGGACGGTGCTTAACTTGCGACACAGTAGCAAGTGCTCCAACCACTGCGCTATCCGACACCCCGATGGTCACAATGCTCGGTTTAATGTCTACATCTTTGGCATACAAGCCAACCTGTTAACTTGACCCATGTACGCAGCTTGTAATATTAATCACATGTAAAGATCCTCACTCCCATGTCCTAGATGGGTGAATACTAGTTAGGTACATCCACCTAGCAAGCATGAAGATTGTTCTCCTCCAAACATTGTTCTCAATGGTTTGGGGAAACAGACAATGCACCTAAAAGCAGCAAGTGAGCGCCTCAGGCCACGCAAGAAGTTAGATCCTGTAATGGCCACTCTTAATGAGCAGCTCTGGAGTTGGAAAAGCGCTGCATAAGGATTAAATAACAAGTTTCCATCGACATACACATCCTTTGTGGGCTTCCGCTGTGGCAGAAGTATCGCTACAATGTATTTCTCATGTAGTTTTCACCTAAAGAAACAAAACACCCTATACCTACCCCAGCCTGTTATCTCAAAGGCCTACACACAATACACACGCCAACAAAAAATTCATATTTATGCAAAATGTAATGCGACAGCTCCTGCTTTAGTGGCTTGACAAATGAACACACCGTAGCCTGTAACTATTTCAGGCAGCAGATGTGGATGAACCTTATTATTATGTACATGCATTGTGCTGTTTATGGAGAGCCTGACTTCAGCATCATATATAGTGTGCATGCTAGGTCTTTGACTGTAGCCAGCACCCATGATTCACATATAACTGCTATAATATGCTATAACGCACAGCAATCGATTAGTCCTCATGCCCAAATGCCAAAACAAAATCCACAGGAATATATTTCAAAAGATCATAACACAACCTTACCAAATCCTCTGGGATCAGAGTTACCATTGTGGTAAACGTCACCTTCTTGTGTCTCGGTTCCCCAGTTGCTGGGTGAGAGAAAAAAAAATCATTAAAATAAAAATTGCAATAATAAACACTACATTTGAAGATTCAGCGGTTATATTTTCACCTATCTACGTTATTTTATAGTACTGTCAACTTGTTATCATTCCAAAAACTAGCTAGTATTACTAAGGTTGAGTTATTTTTTATTCTATTTTAAATTACAAAAATATATGTATTCCGTTTTCCGTATCAGCAATCTTTTTAGATCACCGCGCTATAAGTTCAATTGAAGATAACGCGCGTGGTAGCATCCTGTATTGCTATTATAATTATAATAATAATAATTATTATTATTATTATCATTATTATTATTATTATTATTATTATTATTATTATTATTATCATTCTTCTTCTTATTATTATTATTATTGTTTTTATTATTATAATTATAATTATTATTATTATTATTATTATTAATATTATTAATATTATTATAATATTATTCTTAATAGTTTTGATTGGCATGGTTGAAAACAAGTTTTCTAATTTGAACTCTAACTTGGACGAATAAATTTCCCATTTCTTACACAGGAATATAGATTCACTTTTATTTACTAATTAAAACAATGTGAGATGAACCAAGTGATGAGAGTGAGTTTTAACCAAACAGAGCTGGAGCTGCAGGAAAATCACTAAAACTTCAGGTTATTTGAAAATGTTACAGATTAAAAATAATTATAACGTCAATGCAAGTTTTCTAGTGTAGAGAAACATCATTGTTGTTTCCACATGACTTATATTTATTTAGTTAGTTTTGCAAGAGTCGAGAACATCTGAAGATCTTTAGAATTCTTTATTTGTGTATATGCATTTCACGCTGCAATAAACAATGTACCGTAATCTGAAAGATTTCAATGTGAAAATTCTTCAGACGTAATTTGTCTATGTAGAAAAAAAAATCTCTGTAGATAATACTTTCTTTGAGTGTCCATTCATCATTCAGTTTCAAATTAAAAGGACTTTGGACAACCAAAAGAAGATATTTAGTATGATCCAAACATTGTTGAAACTGTTATTGCCATTTTAAAATTGCCAAATGACTGAATTAATTAATAACAATTTATTAAGCATACAAATATCTCCACATGATAAGCAAGATCACAGCAGTTGCAAAACAACAACAAAAACAAACAAAGCAAAATAAAGTTACAATAAATTAAATAAAATTATAACAGTGTAAGAGTTTGGTAATTTTGTTTTAAATGTTAATTTTGTCAAATATGACCAATGTGCAAACAGACATGAAATTAAATAACTAAACTGAACTGTCAAATTTAATTTTAAATGGATTTGGGCCCAAAATAAGAGCCAACTGGCTACTTACTGTGTCAGTTCAATGGTGGCTGGCGTGGAGAAACAGAACTTCATGGCTTCCTTCTCATCCGTGGGTACCTTGGTTGGGTCCACATAGGCCAGGAAATACAGTGAGAACTCCATGGCCGGAAAATCCAGCTTTTTCAGTAACCTGAACAAGGCCAAAATCAATCAATAGGGTATAGGTATCTTCCATTGCGGACAGAGAGAACTCCATGGCCGGGAAATCCAGCTTTTTCAGTAACCTGAACAAGGCAAAAATAAATCACTAATACCTCATACTAATAGTTTCAGTCTACATTACTTGATCATCACTGCTCCCATGACCGATACTGTTCAGTATGGTACATATATATCTCATATTGCAGACAGTTGTGTTGACCTCATAGTTTCAGTCTACTGTCTACATTATTCGATCGTAACTTGCCCACATGACTGGTACTTTAGTTATCTGGTCAATAATCAGACATTTTTCTACATACGAGTTTAAGTTACAGGCAGTTTTAGTTTTCAGTAAAAAAACAACAAAAACAAAACAACCACATTGGTCTGAATCAGTGATTGAACAAAGGGCAGAGGTCGGCAATTGCAAATATGGTGATTTTTCTTCATTTATGGGATGAAATCAGTCCTAAACTACTAAGCACAAGTTTCAGATGACACGAGTATACAAAACTGATAGCTAAAATATATTGCAAGTTATGTGAAAAACTACCCCATAAACTGATAAATGGCATAGCAGGCCAATTGCAAAGATGCTGGTAGAAAAAGTTTCGGCATCAACCTATCATGACGCCTGGAAAGTGTGGTCGTCACTTTAGCAATCTGGAATGGAGCTGAAGAACCCTACCCTAAATCAAAAAATTCTTCCTGTGCTTTAGACTAGATAGATACATACAATTCAAAGCAATTTACAGTGCTGCGACAGTGGTAGAAAAATAATGAACGCACTAACGTCATGCCCATCACGCGAGTGTAGAAATCCAAGGACTTTTTGGGATCTTTGATCCTCATCATTGTTTGCTGCATGAAGAACCCCTGCAAGAAAAATCATGATTTTCACAGGGTAGCCTAATTATGCATGCTTTGCATCTGAACATATATACTGTATATAGCTACTCGACATTCTACCATCAAAACAGTGGTGCTAACAAGTTTTCATTAGCTGTATGAAAGCGGGACTTGTACCCAACTGATCTGCGTTTTATGATGAAGTGTCCTAATGCCTGGTCACCGTTTTTAATTTTTATTTAATTAATTATAGGCTACTTAAAATGGTTGTTACTGTCTGTTAGGCCTAAGGCTAAATGAAAGGTAAAACTAAAAGCGGAGCTAGAATCTCAGTTTGGGCTGGGTTTGGTACTGGATTCGTTGTTCTGGGACCTCAAGGCTCGCTCACAAGCTAGTATAGTATACAACAGGCTTACTGAGATTATTACTATGCAAGACACAAGTGATGAAGTGGAATGCGCTGATTCATACATGAACTGATGAAGGCTTAGGGTTGCAAAGTCTCGTAGTATGTAAACACAGTTTCAGAATAATGTTGCGCTGGTATGCTAATAAAATCTGCGGTAACACAAACCTGAGTTTCTGGATCTGGCAGGGAGCAAGCTTTCTGTGCCTCTTCGGTGCTTAAAGCCATGTTGTGTAGCTGTCTGCTGGAGAAGTAAATCTCCGTCGTCCTCTCTGCTCTGCGAGCGAGTTTAGCAAGGGAGATAAACTGACGAACACAAACGCGGCACAGGGACATTTGGGCGATCGCCGCAGATCAGCCAGAAAGCAATGAAGATATTGAGGCCTACTGGATAGGCCTATTTCTTTACCTTTCAAGGCTATTCAAGGGGAGAAAAAAAAATCAAATGACCAAGGTAGTCAACTCGCATTTAATTCGAGTGTTAGAGAACAGAAGTTACCTCCCATATAAAGGCCGCTTTTGTTGGTTGTAGCTCGTCTATGCTAGATTTAATTCATATATAAATAACAGGAAAACTGGTAATATCTGTCATAAATATCCAAGATTCAAGACGGTGATACGAAACAAAAGAGACGAGGAAAAGCATTCATCATAACAAAACACAAAATTTCTTGCATTAAGATCTGTATTTGTTTCAAGATTCAAACTGTACATATAATTATATACATTCCATTACAATTCCATATAGTTTTTTTTAAATTTTATTTCCTTCTTCTGGATTCTTTCTTGCCATTTCTGTCCATGTTGCATCTATTTGCCAGGTTCTGGGTGTTAGCAGCATTTTACTTCAGATTCAGTCTCAAGTTCCATTTCAAACAAATCTGTCTCCTTGTCACATAATAACAGTTTTATATATAATATGAACCAATCATTAAAAAAAACACGTAAACAGCCAGCGCCTTGAACAGCTCTTGAACAGGAAAAGCGCTATAAATAAGAACGATAAAATCAAATAAATAAATAAACAGATGTAATATTCTGAACAACATAGCACACAAATATGGTACATTACAAATTTAAAATCAAATGGTGAAATTCCAACTCCAATAGACAACTCTACTGCAAACATAAAGAGACTGAAATGAACAGACCTTTTTGTCACTACAGCGCTACTACTAAGCTTACAGAGGCAGCCGACCCCGACAGCAACGCTGACCCCAATCCAAGAGTCGGAGTCTGCTAAAGGCATAAGCCTACACACAGCCTATGCTAGATAGATCTCCGACACTCAGCCAGTGTTAAGGTTGCCTGTTTAGTGGAAATGGCCCTTTCCCGCAAGTTGTTATTATTACCATTATTCAGTGTTCCTATGCAGCGCTTTACACACTCAACAGCTGCTCAAGATGCTGGCCAAAATAGGATCGAACACCAGCCGTCTGGGGCCTACGTTCACGGATTGATGCTATCCCCATTTGTGCCTTTTCATCGAGTTACCCGTCCCTTCAATCTGTCCTCTAGCCTAATCACAATGTTTGCTTTATTTTAATTTTACTGATCAATTCATTTCCAATATTGTCGCTTCATTATTTATCCCCCCCCAAAAGAACAAAAGAAACTAACTACAATGACTATGACTACTACTACGACTACAACTAAACTATCCTATCCTATCCTGTCCGTAACCCGGAGGTCGTAGGTGCACCACAGATGATCGTTGAACCAGCATACTCCATCTTTCTCTGTCCTCAGCAGCCCTGACGGCCTCGCTCAGTGTCAAACCAGTCCATTCTCGAATGTTGTCCTCCCACCTCTTTTTCGGTCTCCCTCTTCTTCTACCTCCTTGCACTGTGCCTTGCAGAATGGTCTTTGCAAGGCCTGATGATCTGGTGACGTGGCCATACCATCGGAGTTTCCGTTTCTTCACCACTGTGAGCAGGTCATCGTGTTGTCCAATGGCTTGTGTGATGGTCTGTCGGACTTTGTCGTTGGTGATGTGTTGGGTATAGGAAATGCCCAGAAGTCTTCTGTAGCACCTCATCTCCATGCTTTGTATTCTTCGTTGGAGATCTGCTGTGAGGGTCCATGCTTCGCAAGCATATAAGAAGTTAGTTGTTTCCATCAACTAAACTACATACAGTGGAAAATAAACCAGTGTTTGTAATGCTTGTGGTTAGTTAATCACTGTTCCTAGGTCCAGTGGCCTGCAAAGAGCCGAATGAGAACCACAACTTGGTTGAAAGAGGACTCACCCCTGATCCGCATAAAAAACGTTTCATGGTGACACTGAAGGCACTCCACCAGCCGGTCACTTTACAATAAAGGCTCCCATGCAGGGGACGCAGAGGCTGTACTCTAATTTATCGAACCCAATTTACAAAAACAAAATAGAATATAAACATCATTATAAAATATTAACAAAACACATACTTAGAAAATGCCTACATTGCTAAATAATAATACCATAGAAAGCCCTAGTGACCATTTGGCAGAAAGCGTCCAATATCCCCAAGCTGACCCAACAGACCCCATACACAAATTAGGAGTTTTTGGAGAGTTTTCCACACACAAAAAAGATAGGTAACTGGTCTAGTAAAGAAGATAGTAGATTGATAGAACAGATTAAGAACAAGAAAGAACCAATGAGAATGACAGAAACAGTGGTAATTTAAAGCATTACAATTCCAGAAAGTAAGGATAATATTTATACAGAAAACCCTGGCACCCCAATGGGCGGACCACAAAGACAAAATTAATGTATAATAATAACCATAATCATAATAATAACAATAATAATAGTAACAATAATAATAGCAATAATAAATTATAATGCAATGGTGCCCAAAACTGACGGAACTCAAATGGCGTCTGAGGAGATCACTGCTATTGCATGTCCTGAACTGTACCTCCACATCTCAACATAATTATTAGAAGCAGTGTTCAGGTTTGGAAGGGGAGGGGGGGGGAGAAGGGAGGGGGGGGGGGTAGAGAGGGGGAGGCGAAGAGTGAATACATAGACTCACATTGCTATGCATGTCAGTCAAAAACCAATGGGCCATTCGGGAATGAGTATGGGGCCAAAGAGACAAACTGACTCATTTCAATGCTATAAATCATTTTTCTACATTGACATTGTGGAAGTGAAACTACACAGCAAGCAATACATTTGACATATCTAACAAAATAAAAATAACAAAATAATAAAGAAAAGTTTCCATCTAGCATGATGCACAGGAAATGCCCTTTGTTAGGTCTAGTGGCCGATGCAGCAGCGAAGAGCACTCAGTTCAAAACATTGTTAACGCTGCTCACTTCGGCGCACTGTTTTGACCTAAGATGCACTGCCCTCACTTTTTAAGGAAATGAACTCGGTCAAAAGGTGAGAAACTAATGAAAACATATTTCCTCAAGCGACAAACTGCTGTGCAAAAAATCACACTGTAGCAGGTCACAGCTGGTACTGTTGGAAGCGTTAAGCACACATCTTTTGTCATAAAGACCAAACTAAAATTTGATTTGACTTGATTTCTTGTTTATGACCTTCAGCAGTTATAGCTGGACCACTCACACAAACCGTGTCCAAACTAACGAAAATGCCGAAACCTGTTCTGTGTCTATACATTACAGAGAAACAGAAAGCTGAGAATTACAAAGCATTATCAAGAATCACCCTTAAGAAAAAAAAAATAATAATAATAAAAATTCCAACTAGCTGCCCAGAATAGAATTAAATCTTGAGGCACTGATCATCATTCAATATGATGATAGTAGTGACAATGACAGTGATGATGATGATGGAGGCGAGGATGATGATGCTGATGATGGATGGTAGTGGGGTGTTGACAATAATATAGAGAAGATGATGGTGTGATTGAGGATGATGATGTTGGGAATGGTGATGATAGTGGTGGCAGTTACATAAAGATGATGATGATGGAGCATCAGGCCTTGCAAAGACCATCCTGCAAGGCACGGTGAAAGGAGGCAGAAGGAGAAGAAGACAGAAAATGAGGTGGGAGGACAACATTAGAGAATGGACTGGCTTGATACTGAGCAAAGCAATGAGGATTGCGGAGGACAGAGATCATCTGTGGAGCCCCTACGACCTTCAAGTTACAGGATAAGATAGGATAGGATAGGATAGGATAGGATAGGATAGGATAGGATAGGATAGGATAGGATAGGATGATGATAGTAGTGGCAGTGGTGGATACCATGGACATGATGGTAACTGTGGCAGATAACATAATGATAATGAATTAGTGAGGATGAGGGGAAACACATTCGGAACAAAATAATAACCTATAACAAACCTAAGTAACTCATGTTCATAATTTAGCAGACACGATCATTTTTCCAACAAAGAGATTAATTGTAACAAATATATATATAGAGAGATATATAGATTAATTTTAACAAGCATATATATCAACACATTTTGTTTTCGCATAAGTTCCATAAAATATTCAGTAATTGAACACATTGATTAAATGTCGTGTCTTTGCAATTGCAAAACAGGACTTAATTCAGGGTGGAGAACAACTGAATCAAGAAATCTCTGAAATCCGGCCAGGGCCCAGGGGCCAAGCCCCGGTATTCGCCCCCTGGAAGAAAATGAATTTAGGCAATTTTGAAAGTTATTTAGGGCCTCTCCTGAATTCAAAAAGCACAAAGTAAACATCAATAGAAACAACAACCAAAAAAAAAAAAAAGAATGTTTTATGCACATGTCTTTCAAAAAAGTTAAGAATTGATTTGTAGGCCTAACAAAGTTTGAGGTCCACCACTGTTACACACAAACTCCACATTTCCAATTTTACTGGGCACACGTTTGTCTATTTTTTAGCTGTAAACAGGCAAGAATTTTTATAATTTTAGAGATATTTAGGGGTACGTTAGTAAAAACACCACATCTTAGGTATTACTATTAGTGACTAGTGTATAGATTTAAATGAAATAAAATGCAAAATGAACAGAAATAAGTTCTCTTTTGATTATCTACCTTTTTATACTTCTCTTGTCATGTCTTGTTTTTTATTACTCCATGTGTATACAAAAAAAAAGCTTTAAAAAGTCCAAACAAGCCCCCACCTCTTCTTCAGTGCACTTTCAATGTTTCATGCCAGTCTGAAAGATCATATGCATGCACACTACTGACACTAATTGTCTAATGTCAATACCGATCTCTTCCTCCGACTCCAAGTCCATTTCTCTCACTTTAATGTCTAATAAATAGAAGCCTGTAAACTCCCCTTCATCAGTCGAAGAATCCAAACCATCCATTTTAGACACACACACAAGAAAATTTGGAAAAAAAATCGAAAAAACAAACGCATTTCACAACAGGAAAACCGGAAGTCAATTGCCGGAAGTCTCGCAATCTTTCAAACAACGCGAGAATATAACCACATGGTTGATAACGGACGCTTTTGGACGTTTTGCCTGTTTAGAACTTCGGTCGCTTTTGGCCGCTATGCCCAATAAAGGGTAGCCCCTCAGCTTCTCACACTCGGAACTCAATATTTTTTTCTCGGAAATGCAAATGCCTTCCGCGGAAATCCGCGGATTCGCGGAAAGTTCTCCACCCTGTTAATTATGTAGTGCTGGAAACAAAGTAAACACTCCATCAACAACTAATAGCAATCTTAACAAAGACATTTGTGGAGGAAGGGGTGAGGTGTGGAGGAGGTGTTGAGAGTAAGAGGGCGAGAAGCGCTTCTTTCAAATAGTTTTAATTAATTTTCAAACACGCATCAACATATACATGAAAATACCCCAGCACGTCAAACATGTATGTATGCAACTTCATAAAAATACACTCAAAATCATGACAGACACAGACAAATATTATGTCCCCTCCAAAATACTTTATCTAAAAAGCTACCTAAAAACCAGCTGGACTATGCACGAGCCAATATTTTATTCGTAGGCACAAAATTCATAGCTTTCCTCAAATGAATCATACCTGCAAAAATGCTTTCTAATCATGTTGACTTTATATAAAAATTAAAAAAAAAAAATAAACATACAAAATCAACACATGAAACTACGGATACATAGCAACTAACATTACCACATTTTTATCTTTTGGCCATTGACAAGATTAAAGACTTGACACACAGCACTTCCAACTGTAATCTACGGGGAGACAAAAAGGGTTATGTAGAACCCAAGAAATCATTGTCTGGTCTAAAGAGATAGCACTGGAGTTTATTGATAGTATTTTGGATATAATCCTTATTAGATGCCATTTTCCGTGGAATGAGAGAACCATGGAAATGTTTCTATCTCCGCCTTCTTTGCTGCCAGTGGTGTGAGTGTGTGGAATTGTGCCACAGACACACAATGATGGCCATTTGGCCGTGTTCTTCAGCCCCAGATCAGCGGTATCGGCTGGGTTCGCTATCCTCACAGTTCATTCTACACGTGTCACGTGTCAAGCTACACCGTGTTGATCATCTACAAGCGCTAGCGACGATTTGAAACTTACAAGATCAGCGTTTGCTCTGCTGAACCCAGTGTTGCAACTTCACACATTTTCACGGCACAAAACTGAAAAATACATTGGCCTGGCAGCATATTGGTTAGAGCATCGGGATTCCTAATCTTACAGTGGACTTTGGTATGAGACTTTTTAGGTCTCTAGGGTACTCTGGTTCCCCCCCCACCCCCCTCCCTTCATCAAGGGTATTGGACGCAGTCAGTCTAAATGCACATATTTCTAATATTGGAAGCAATCAATTTATTTATTTAAAAAAAATACATATATTTAATCAAAATATTATGTCCTTTTTGTTATCTAATATCAATCTCCCTGCCTTTACACTACATGTTGGAGTTATAAATGTGTGCGTGTTATGCATTTATTTAACCCCTTAACCGCCCAACCCCGAACCTCATTCGGGGTGATTTTCTGCTTCCTGTGTGCCCAACCACGAAGGCCGTCCGGGGTTTATTCGTCGGCATTCTGTAGTCACCCAAGAAGGGAGGTAACCGCAGTAACTGTTGGCAGAGCAGCTAGAAATCTCCAACCAACGGTTCTTTCCCTTTGACCATTATAAATCGCAAAAACCGAAAGTTGCACAATATTTGAAATTTCAGTACTTCGCAGTGATCAGTCATCATACAAAATGGTGGACGATGAGGGGGTACTACGAGGTCTGTTTTTAGACGATATTCAGCACTTGAAGTGCTTCTAGAGGTCCTAAATGATCAAGACAGTAATGATGAAGACCTTATCACACAAAATTCATATACTGGAAGTAGTGTGTGGACTTTTCCCTGCTGTGTGTGTTGTGACTTTGTTACTGCTGAGTCTCTACAGCTGTGGAGTATGACGTGTGATTCCGGACTTACCATACCATGGACAGGAACCCTTATTTCTGTGGATGATATAGACGTAAAGTTGATTTCCAAGTAGTTTATTGATTGCTTGATGTTTGTCCTTTTGTTACACCAGTTTTTTGTGGTGTTCTGTCATGCATTTTTTGTGTTGATGTGTGTTTTTATGTTCCAAAAATGCCTGATCACAGCAAAAAAACAAGAATAAATAATTACTAAAAAATGTATGTCTTGTCAAATGAAACTATTTTCACTTGAAATTGAAGCCAGGGATGTTACAAAAAACTTTGCCAAATATCTAAGAGATATCTCTTCAAATGCCTGAATTATTCACGTTTTAGTGAACACACCCTCAACAGTCAAATTTTGCTCCGGCATACAGGAAGTACAGATGCGCTTTTCACTACGGCAGTTAAGGGGTTAAGAGTGTGTAACAGGTGGGCCTCTATGTTGGTGCAGATCACAGTGCTTTTTGAGTCATGATGGGTGATTTAGGGAAAAGTGCATATATAGCATTCATCATCATCATCATTATTGTTATTATTATTATTATTATCGGTGAACTTCAAAGGTTTCCATCTGAGCTTAATCATCTGTGCCATCTGAATAATAATAGTCCTCATCCTCATCGTCATCCAACGACCTCTCTTCATCTATCTGGAAAAGACCATCTGGAGCAGCAGCGGAATGGCCAAACAGACGCACAGGGACTGCACCTGCATCTTCAGTGGACTTGCTCTTCTGAAATGGTGACAAAAATAAAGAAATGAATCAATAACTATAATCATATTTAAAAAATAAATTTATAATGATCAGTCATTTATATTACCATTTGTTCTAAAAAAAACACCTCCAGACTTACACCAGTAATGCCCTCCCTCAGCTATAAAATATTCTCCCAAGTTTTCAAATGTTCCCATTACATTTTGTTACTTTTTAATTTTTCTTTGATTCTTTAATGTGCGGTTTTATTTCTGGCCATTGCTTCAAGAAGCATCAAGTCATCATTCTACTCGTCTGTGTGACTGTCTAGCAACTTGTCATTACTGAGAGAACTAGTATTGTAAAGATTACCTATCCTATCCTATCCCGTAATTCTGAGGTCATTGGGGGACCAAAGATGATCGTTTAACCAGCATACTTCATCTTTCTCTGTCCTTAGCAACCCTGATGGTTTTGCTGACTTCGCTCAGTGTCAAGCCAGTCCATTCTCGAATGTTGTCCTCCCACCTCTTTTTCGGTCTCCCTCTTCTTCTACCTCCTTGCACTATGCCTTTGCAAGGCCTGATGATCTGGTGACGTGGCCATACCATCGGAGTTTCCGTTTCTTCACCACTGTGAGCAGGTCATTGTGTTTACATTTTTATTTTCTTATTTTTATTATTTTTGTTTTGGACTGGCCGGAAACAGCTTTTCCAATGTGAACTCTTGGACCAAATGTATTTCTTATGTCTTTTGGACTGAACAGAACACCATCCGTTTGCTACACAGCTTGAGGAGGCCTTCAAAACAGTAATGAAAACGACAAGCAAGAACCGGAAGAAAGGAAGATAGAAAGAGAAAAAAAATGGCAGGAAAGAAAAAAAAAACAAAGGAAAGAAAGAAAGAAAAGGAGGAAAGAACGAAAAAAAATAACAGATAGAAAAAATAAAAAGAAAGGAAGCAATTTTTGTGTGCTAAATATTGACTTAAAAGAGGAAAGAAAGAAAGAAGGAAAGAAAGAAAAGAATTAGAAAACAAAACACTGACTTAGCTGACCTTCATTTTAGTTTTTTGTAATGGCCGTTTGGCTTTCTTCATACGGTATAAGATCTGGTCTGCATCCCTTCTGTCAATAAAATAACAAATGTTTACAGCATATTATAAATGATTATCAGTTCATTATGTAACAAAGGTCTGATGATTATTGTGCACACAAACCAACAACTACAAACAAAATATATCAGTGTAAAAAAATAAATTAAATAAATAAATCAATCGAAGAGAATGGATACTAGAGGTTAAGTCTGACCTACTCATCATCATCAATAATCATCATCACCATCATCAATAATCATCATCACTAATAATCATCATCATCATCAATAATCATCATCATCATCAATAATCATCATCATCATCAATAATCATCATCAGCAGTAGCAGCAAACAAACTGAACAAGGCAATCCTCAGAATGGTGGCAGGGATAGCTCAGCGGTCAGAGGGCACGACTTGTGTGATGCGTCTTGGGCGACGTGGGTTCGAATCCTGACTTCAGCAAGCTATTGTGTGATTGCTGGATATTACGGGCCAGCGCCTTGAGAAGCTCTCTGAGCTTGTAAGTGCGCTATATAAGAGAATTTCTTTCTTTCTTTCTTTTAGAACTCTACCATTATTATGAAGTGAAGGAAGCTCAAACAAGCAGTGAAAGACATAGATGTTACAACAATTGAATAAAGAAACTGAAAGAACCACAAACAAGCAGTGAAAGACAGAGATGTTACAACAATTGAATAAAGAAACTGAAGGAAGCTCAAACAAGCAGTGAAAGACATAGATGTTACAACAATTGAATAAAGAAACTGACGGAAGCTCAAACAAGCAGTGAAAGACAGAGATGTTACATCAATTGAATAAAGAAACTGACGGAAGCTCAAACAAGCAGTGAAAGACAGAGATGTTACAACAATTGAATAAAGAAACTGACGGAAGCTCAAACAAGCAGTGAAAGACATAGATGTTACATCAATTGAATACAGAAACTGAAGGAACCTCAAACAAGCAGTGAAAGGCATAGATGTTACAACAATTGAATAAAGAAACTGACGGAAGCTCAAACAAGCAGTGAAAGACATAGATGTTACAACAATTGAATAAAGAAACTGAAGGAACCACAAACAAGCAGTGAAAGACATAGATGTTACAACAATTGAATAAAGAAAGTGAAGGAAGCTCAAACAAACAGTGAAAGGCATAGATGTTAGATGTTGCAACAATTGAGTAATGGAAACCAAAGCTAAACCAACAACCTTTTCAACTTTATTTTTTTAGGAAATAAAGTTGCTTTGTATTGTATTGTGTTGTACTGTATTGTACTGTTGTGTTGCATTGTATTGTACTGTTGTGTTGCATTGTATTGTACTGTTGTGTTGCATTGTATTGTACTGTGTTGTACTGTTGTGTTGCATTGTATTGTACTGTGTTGTACTGTTGTGTTGCATTGTATTGTACTGTGTGGTACTGTATTGTTGTTACATTGTATTGTACTGTTGTGTTGCATTGTATTGTACTGTGTTGTATTGTTGTGTTGCATTGTATTGTTGTGTTGCATTGTACTGTGTTGAACTGTATTGTTGTTACATTGTATTGTACTGTTGTGTTGCATTGTACTGTGTTGTACTGTTGTGTTGCATTGTATTGTAGTGTTGCATTGTGTACTGTGTTGTACTGTATTGTTGTTACATTGTATTGTACTGTTGTGTTGCATTGTATTGTATTGTTGTGTTGCATTGCATTGTACTGTGTTGTACTGTTTTGTATTGTGCTGTATGGTACTGTATTGTATTGTGCTGTATGGTACTGTATTGTATTGCACTGTATTTTGTATTATATGTAATATATTGTACTCTATTGTACTGTACTTCATTGTACTGTATTATACTGTAGTGTAGTGTACTGTAGTGTACTGCACTGTAGTGTACTGTATTGTACTGCAGTGTAGTGTAGTGTACTGTACTGCACTGTAGTGTACTGTATTGTATTGTACCGTAGTGTATAGTACTGCATTATATTATTCTACTTGTGCACATTTCAAACAATAAAATATACTGTAGGGTTCTGTACTATACTGTTATCGTATTATATTGCATTGTATCATATTGTACCGTATTGTATCATATTGTACCATATTGTATCGTATTGTACCGAATTGCACTGCACTGTATTGTGTACCATACTGTTACTGTATTGTACCGAATTCCCACTATGAACACTAACCGCTTGCTATCCTGGTTGAGGCGATCCGGACTAATGATGTCGAGTGCAGCTGGAGTTTTCTTGATGGTGGCGGGAGTCTTGTAGAAGGAACGGGAATCTACAGTGCCACCGTCAAACCTGGGGGTGAGAAAGTTGGGGTTGCTTCCAAAAACATTTGCCGCAGATTTTCTGAAGTCCACATGCATTTCCTGAAAACCCACGTCATAGTTAATACAATACAATACCATACACTACAATACAACACCTCATAGTTAATACAATACAATACCATATACTAACAATATAACACATCATAGTTAATATAATACAATACTATACACTACAACACAACACATCATAGTTAATACAATACTATACAACACATCATAGTTAATACTATACAATACCATACACTACAACACGTCATAGTTAATACAATACCATACATCATAGTTAATACAATACAACACATCATAGTTAATACAATACAATATGTCATAGTTAATACAATACCACACATCATAGTTAATACAACACAATACCATACACTAATAATACAACACATCATAGTTAATACAATATAATACTATACACTACAATACAACACATCATAGTTAATACAATACATCATAGCTAATACACTACAATACACTACAATACATCATTGTTAATACAATACACTACAACACATCATAGTTAATACAATACCATACATCATAGTTAATTAAATACAATACATCATAGTTAATACAATACAATATAGTTCATACAATACCATACACTACAATACATCATAGTACAATACCATACACTACAATACAACACATCATAGTTAATA
The DNA here is from genome assembly GCA_036898135.1 of Oncomelania hupensis. NCBI lineage: Eukaryota > Metazoa > Mollusca > Gastropoda > Littorinimorpha > Pomatiopsidae > Oncomelania > Oncomelania hupensis. Next base: position 91,280,094 of record CM072513.1, read on the forward strand.
CAATACCATACACTACAACACATCATAGTTAATACAATACCATACACTACAATACATCATAGTACAATACCATACACTACAATACAACACATCATAGTTAATACAATACCATACAATACAACACATCATAGTTAATACAATACCATACACTACAATACAACACATCATGGTTAATACAATACAATACCATACACTACAATACATCTTTATTACCCCAAAAAGAATTACAGCAGGCGCAGAACCTCATTTTAAATTCATGCATTGAGAATGCACAATCATCCACTTTCATTCACATCACACTCATTGTAAACATGATTCCAATTCCCTCCCTCTCTCTCTAGTACACGCCAACATTACAGCTCAGTTAGCCAAGCAGTTGCAAGACTTGTTATGTCTTGTTAATACAATAAAACCTTCGGTTTGAGACTCTCTCTTAAACGACTTCCTCCAGCATACGACCGGAAAAAAATTCACTGATGGTTTGTACTATATAAACGACCTCTCTTAAACGACTACCTCTAAAACGCGACTTGCGACATTCAAATAATTAAATTTTACGACCTAGTATCTGAAAAATTCAGATTACACAGCAATACTATATTTGTGCGCTTGAAGAAAACAGTTTCGTTTACAACTTTTAACAGCAGACGATGCATTAAAACAGCTTGAAATACTCTAAGGAGCTGACCAGATTTGCCCTGAGCAGGGGCCTGTCAGATCTTGCCGACACCATGTCTGGTGTTCAAAGTGACATGCTAAGAGAACATGCACGAGTGGGGATCATGCAAACAAACAGAAATAACCGCTTTCTTTTAAAAAAACAAACAAACTATTCAATGATTGAATAAAAATAATTACAACGATATTAATGGGGCTATCTTATAAATAGTTATAACTCCAAACATGCACTCAGCACTTACAAACACTTTTAAACAACTATCATACCAACATTGATTTTTTATTTTGTAAATAATGAGGAACAGGAAGATTTTGACTGTATTGGTTGTGAGATAAAGTTTAACCTATATTTCTGAAAGATGGTAGATGTTCCCTATACTTAATGGTATGTGTACTTTTTGTACATGTATTTATTTTACTTATTTAATTTTCTAAATGTCTTTTTCGAAAATGTCCTACCTCCTTTTTAAGACCCCTCCAATTTAAGACCTCGTTTTAATGGCAATTTAAAGGTCGTAAAACGGAGGTTTTACTGTACTAAAATATATAATAATAATAATAATAATAATAATAATAATAATAATAATAATAATAATCACCATCTAAGACATAAGGCATGGGAATTGTAAAAAGTAAACAAAGACTGAAAACTGGGACGGTCCGGAAAATTTTGGAATTTACATTAAAATCTTAGCAATTTAGCACATTCTAGGGGTGTTTTCCATGATTTTTACACAGCCCAAAACTGACTCATTTTTAATTCCATGAACAGGGAAGCGCTTTCACAGCGTGCTTGCTTTTTGAAAACAAAATTTAGTCATATGACTACATAACAAATACTTCTTTTTTTTTGTCCTATTAGTTATGTCATCACTGTACACTATTACTGTACACACCACAAGGTTACAGTGGAATCCTCTTACAGACAACTCTAGTCTAAAGGAAGCAAAATTGTTCACAAAGCAAGATTATTTTTTTTCAAAATAACCAGCACTGCAAAAAAAAGTTTTAAAAAACCAACAAAAAACTTAAAATTATGAGCTAGTGGGAAACGCCAATCTGTCCAGAGTATTGGGCTGAAAACAGATTCCAATGTAAGTGGAGTCCAACATAATCTGCACAAACATTATGCAATTCCCCAAAAATCAATAGGAGCACAGTACTGTATTTATTCACCATGCTATACCCGGTGCATCAAACTTCGAAAGTAGGTTGCTTATCCGCTGTTTGCCCACTGTGACAGTCAGCCATGAATTGTCACAGGAACTATCGTGGAATGGTTGTTCCCAATGAATTCGTGCAACCTCTGCCATTACAACTGCTTTGAAGCTTTGATTAAAATCGCAAACACGCATGTAGCAAGTTGAAGCCCTTTCTGTGGCGTCTGTTAGAAACAAAAACGGCCACGTTCAGTCTTTTGGCTGCCCGCAAAGGTAATAGTTACTTTGTCGTGACCGTGCGGTGCGACTTTTCGCTTAGGTATGGCGTAACTGAAGCGGGCAGCTAACAACTAGCACACGCATGCCCGGCGGCAATCGGTGAAAAGAAAAACAGTGCTACAGTTTTTCGACACCCCAGACTGTTTTTTAGGCGGACAGTTTCTTTTTTAAGGCGGAAACGCAATTTGATGTAGATGGAAATTTGCCTTTAGGCGGACAATTCCCACGCCTGAAAAAAAGCCTTTTCCTAAGGACAAATCAATCAGTTCAACTTCAAAGCAGCAGAATGGGTTTCCAGGCAGCAGTGGCCATGTTATGTTATCTTACCTGGGTCTTCTTCCTGGCCCTAAATGGCGTGGCTTGAAAGAGGTCACCTTCATCGTCAGATTTGCTGCGAGCGGTGGCATGCTGCACAAAGGCCCGCAACTCTCGCCGTCTCTTCAGGGTGCCCTTCTTGGCCCTCAGTGTGGGCGTCTCCCTGACTGAAGCGGAAAAATTCCATTAAATGGGAGTATAAACAGAGGTCTAGCCTGTGCAAGCATGCACTGACTTTAACTTTGAGCAAGCTGATTTTTTGGCACGCGTCTTTCCCCTGCCACTAGATTTCTTCTAATGACGTTTTTTTTTTTTTTTTTACCATTCAGGGATGGGAATGACCAAGACTTGGAGGGGAGTACAAATGTCCAGGGGACCTGGGGCCCGCGGTAGGCCCTCTGGTACATAGGATCAAGGGGCAACGCCCATGGGAGAGATTTTGCAGTTTTCAACACAATTTTTACCACTTCTCAGCATAGAAATAAGTGAACAAATGGAATTAAAAAAACATTTAGTCACTTTACTTTTGGGTCATAAAAACATACTTTACACAAACATGTTATCAGGACTCTTTTCTGTAGTAGGCCCTAAAGATGCATTCTTGTACTATTTAAAAAAATCACCAAATCATTTAGGTATTTCGGACGAAAATGTCATTTTGGTTCAGGGTGTTTTATTTTGTTTTTATTATATAGTACAAACCTTTAGAAGATTATCTATCCTATCCTATCCCGTAACTCGGAGGTCGTAGATGATTGTTTAACCAGCGTACTCCATCTTTCCCTGTCCTCAGCAACCCTGATTGTTTCGCTTAGAAGATTAAAACAATTAAAATTGTTAAACTCGGTCAATATTAAGGCAATCATTTAATTGTTGTGGGTAACCCTCACACAAAATAAAACGCGTTTTTCCCATAGGCCTCACCCCCTCCCCCCCCAAAAAAAAAAAAAAAAATAAAAAAATAAAATAATAATAATATTAAAATAAAAATGCATTTTCAAAAAATGTAGTTGCTGGGCAGCGCCAGTTTCTCATCTTTCGTTATTGGTCATTTGTTTTAGAAACAACCATTGTACATAGCCATTTGAGACCATAATCTGAAGCGATAAACGCTTCCATAACATGCAGTGTAAAATCAAGATGGCGGCAATTGCTAGCGTGCAAGAACGATAACTCTCCAAGTGAACGGCAATCTACTAAAAGATGCGCGATCAGTTTATTGTATTTGCTTACGTTTTTCCAGGGGCGTACCAAAAAATTCAGGAGCGCATTTGGATTTTGGTATGGGCGTATATACGCGAATGGGCGTACAATTCCCATGCCTGCATGATTCACTTCACTTGAAGTGCCCAGCCAAAAAAATTTCTATCTTCATTGAAATTTTGTGTGTGGGTGGATGAATGTTTTGTGTATCATTTTCCTAGGAGCATATGTAATGTCTAATGTCGAATATATTTTGTGGGGAAAACAATAAAACGATGAACAAAAAAAATATGTTGTAGCGACTCGTGGTCGCATGCATCGGGTGTCCTCTCCATCATCAGAAGAATATCACTAACTTCAACATCATCTAACTAACTCCACATTAACTGGTGCATCTGCCCATCCTCCTATGGCCCTCTCCCCCATTCCACTCCCCATTTCATCTTCATCAAAGCCTAAAAATTCTTCTTCACAGTCTGAAGCCATATAACGATTTCAAGAATAACATCTCGCCCGCAATTCTGCAAAACCCAATTGCAAAGTTCTAAGAATTACCAAAAAAATTATTCTAGGCACAAAGCAAGCACCAAACTTCCGCTCCATGCCCTGAACGATTCGGCCGCCATTTGCAAACAGGAAGTAAAATTGTGAGGATGCCCGTAGGTGTGTAACCATGGTTGCAAAGGGAGAGGTATGTCGCCGGCAGCGTGCTAAAGGGTAAAGATCCTAACACGGATTGAGTGTCAGCTCGCTACCCAAAACCACCAGCAAGCATTCTAGGTCCCTTTTTCCTTCCACCCCTGTTTCCCAGGATTGTGCTCAGTTGTACGGGTAGGGGAGGGAGGGAGAAGGGGGAGTCAGACAATGCACCAAAGGCAGCAAGAGGGTACCTCAGACAGCTGGAATTAGAGCCCTGAGCAGCTCCTTGAGCTGGAAAAGCGCTATGCCACAACGATAAAGATACACCGCTAATGGGGTTACCTTCAGCAGTCTTCTGTTCTTTAGGGCGAGGTTTGCTTTTGGGCCTGGAATGTGCCGTAGCTGTACTTTGCAAGCAGAAAGCAGAGCACTCCTGAGCTGTGCGAGTTCCAATGTAGTGGCAGACGGCTTCCCAGTAGTGAGGCTCGTTGCTGCTGATCAGGTCTCTTGCCCTGGCAAACGTGACGATAAAAATTACCCTGACTCGCCAGCTAAAGACAACACAGTGGTCTTACTGGCGCCACAAATGAGAAAATTTTTTTTTTAATGACACAGATAAAAAACCTTGCATCCAAATTAATGGTCTGACATATTTTTCCTCTTTCTTAGCTTACTACACTTCTGCCACGCTTTTACTGAATTCAACTGTGCAGTCTCTTATCCACTTGCTCACATATCCCAATTTCATTATGTGTGAACGCTTTGGGACAAAAGTGCTTTAATTAGGTACTCCAAGCCCTTCATTGGCTCTTGTCCGCTCGGCAGTTTTGACTCAGTTTTCACTTCACTTTCAACACTTATTATTAATGTAAAACTGCATCAAAACGAACAGTGGCTGTATTCAAATAAAAATTGAAAGCTTTATCTTTACATCTGTGTTGTTTTTAATGCATGTTTATGCGAAAGATTCCGAGAAAACAGCTTTTGCATACGCCCCTATCCGAACGCTGAATGCCGCTGCGAAAAAATTTTCACTGTCGTTTGCTGAGAGGTGACTCGTTTCAAAGTCTAAGCGCTTTGCGATACTTCATTGGATGGCCTAAAAATAAGAACCAATGAGAAGTTCGGATACTTAGCTTCATTTACATATAAGTATGGTGGGCTCTCGTGTGTAAACGTTTTGTTACGAGCCGAACAAAGTGAATAAAGCGGTTTTGATGTAAGTTTGATTTTAACTAGAAGTTTAAAACTTAGCAAGAAATAAAGAGCAGACTTTCCTTTATAAAACTAGGGTATTTATTAATTTGTGCATTACTGTATCGCGGAGCGCTTTGCCGTAGAAAAGTCTACCCAAACGGTGTTCGGGTTTTCTTCCGGCCATGGCCAACTCGTAGGCCTATTCAGCGACACGAGTGCTGAGCGTAGTAGCACACCAGTAGGCCTATAATTTGCCGGCGCGCACTGCGAATTTGATGATTTCCCAACTTTGAAGCACCAAAACGGCTGAACATTACATGGGATAGGCCTGAAGAAAATTGGGCTTAGAGTATAACATATGAAGGGGTTACCTGTCAAAAATCAGCTTTCTGGTATCAATATTGGCTTCACTTTGAGACTCCAAAGTTGTCAATTTCTTCAATTCCAAAACGTTGCCAAAAAACACCAACATTCGGCATTTTCAAACATTAATAACTTTTTACCTATTTGTCCTATGGGGAAAAAAAATATACCACTGTGTTCAGAATGAAAAGCTCTTTAAATCTATGTCAGTTTTGTGATGAGGAAATCATTTTTTAAAAATGGCTTTTGACTACCTACTTTAATCTTAAGCCTTAGTCTGGTATGATTAATTACCATTCGTTAATTAAGGAAAGAAATGGTTCTCTGTTGAATTAGTTAAAAACATTGCATAACAGTCTTCAGAAAGTTATAATCCCTGTTCAGGTCTGTCTTCGTCGAATGTGATGATCAACAGGAAGCCATTGTTCTCAGACATGACAAAAGGGAAATAACTGCGGTCGATACAACCAAATAAATTGCATAACGCGACTTTTGCCATGACAGCCAGCTTAAAGGATTAAATTCTGTAAGGCATTGAGCTAAATAAAAACTATTATTATTATTAAGCTTCTGAGACTAACTATCTTCAATGAACCACTTTGTTGGGCAAGTAACAAACAAAATCTGACATTCTGCACTCCTCTAATAGATTACCATTGGAAACAACAACAACAACAACAACAAAAAGAGTGAAGATTGGTATCTTTTCAAAAAGCACGACACCCTTGGAGGGTTGCACCTAAAACAGTAACACCAAACATGCTGGCATTAAAAGACTAGTCAAGACGGTACATTATATAAAGTCTCAACAGGACACACTAGTTGGAAAAGCGGGGGATCAAATTCTCTATGTCCTGTGCATTACATAGCCAAGGCAAATGAGTGCATGGCAGTTATCATCGTTGCAAAAAGGTGATAAATATCACCATAAATACTGTTGTTTTCTTTAGATTATCAATAAATGAAATAAAACAAAACAATGGTTTACTTGGAAAGTTTCAGCATTTCTTCACTGGTCCACAGCTTGTCTGCGGCCAGCCCGTCTTTTCCCACGCCACTTCCCTCTTGCCTAGTGCCCGCCATGTCCAGCTGCTGCATGCCTTTCTTCCCTTTCGTGGTGGGATCCGAACCCCCGGGAGGCTGTTTGCGCGATCTTCCTTTATGTTTCTGAGCATCAGGCTTCGCTTTGTCTTTCCCGTTGACAGTAGCATTGCTGTTTGTATTCCGAGTTGATTTTGACGTCTCGTTGTCATCGTTTTGTGTTTTCTCGATGTTAGGTGCATGCTGGATTTTCAACTTCTCCCTGAAGACTATCCACTCGTCATCATCATCTTCCTCTTCGGAGTAAGCGTAATTTTTGGCCTTCGTGGGAGCGTTCTTGGCCGGGTCTTTCTGGGATGATGCTCCAGAGTAGCACGTCTGCCGTTCTCGCTGTGCAGACCTCTGCTGAAGGCGTTTCTCCTTGGACCGGTGGACCAACTCCAACACCTCCTGGGCCATGTTATCCACTGAAACTTGCTTAACGTTCATGTCTTGGCTGAAGCATTCTGCAGAGTCCTGTCTCTCTAGCCTTTCTTCTTCTAATTCTTCTGAATCTGCTGCCTCCCTGTTGTGTCCTGATCGTTGTTTCAACACAGAGTTGCTACCACTAGTACTATTTACAACCACGCTTATTTTCTTTGAAGTTGGTTTTGTCCCATTTTTCTGCGAAGCAGATTTCTTGGCGTCCTGCGTCCTACTTCTGCGTGTGGCAGCCGTGGAACCACCAGCGTGTATGCCAGCTTTGTCAGGAGGCTCTGCTGCATCCTGATCCCCGCTTCTGGCTGCATCCACAGTGTTTGTGATGGAACCAGACATGTTCCCTTTACCTGCTGCAGCCCCAGTTGGCAGTTTATCTGCTTTAGGTTTCTTGGTATATTTTCCACTTGGTCTTTCCTGCTTGCTGGCAGTCAGCTTAGTGTCGCTGGACGCAGCCTTGCTTTTAGGGTTGACAGAAGCCAGGGAGCTAATGCTTGTGTCCAGGAAGGAATCGTACTGCCTGGGTTTATTTCTCAGTCTTGTCTGAAAAGACACCAAGAACGAACCGTCAAAATCAAATCAGGGTCCTAAATTAGCCAATTTCTTTTCCTCCTCATTTTGGAAAAGAAAATATTGGGGAAAGGCTGTACACTAAACTAGAAAGGCACAGCCCATGTGACTCATATGTGAACTTGCAATATTTAACATGAAAATGAGTGCCCAGAAAAGAAACCAAAGTGAAAGGGTGGCATTACAATGCAAAGTAATACAGACTTTGATCTTTCTATGCTCTTGACCTTGAGATGACCTTGACCTCTGGCTCCAAATACACTCATGTACTATCATATACTCATGTACTATCATACACTCATGTACTATAAAATAACCTACAGAAAAGTTGTATTATGCCCCCAAAAGTGACCTTGGGATGACCTTGACCTTCAGTGATCTTGACCTTCATGTTGTAACATGGGTGTGTGGGTGTGATGGTTGAAGGAAGTGTCATTCACACACACACACACACACACACACCCACAAGTGGGTTTCATATGTCCACGAAGACCAGGCGTGTGGTGAAAGTTCGGCAAGGAATTTATTGCTTCTTAGATAGGGAGGCCAGATAGTGAAAGATGTGACCCGATTCAGTGTGAAACAGGTCCAAGAATATAACACAAACTTGAACTTGAAAAAGTAACAATAAATAACTTCAACACTATCACACCCTATGATACACAGGCTGACTAAACTGACTGGCGACGCTGCAGGCACAAAGGCTACGAAAAGACTGACAACTTCCTCTCTGATAATATTTCCAAAATCAGATTTACGTTCATAAAAAAATAATCTCTGCTGTACAATTATGAAAAATACAGAAAACTTATTATATTATTATAAATGAGATCAGTCAATAGTATTTTCCATATCCTATTAGTTCAGCCAATCAAAACTACAAATATTTTAAACCACGTATTTTGTGTATTTGATAATGAAAACTAATCACTAATATACAGTGATCGTCCTAGGGATTTGCAAAACCGGTACGACGTCACAGTAAACAAACCCACTCGAACGCAAACCGGTAGGCCAGTCACGGAAACCGGTATGACCCATAGCAAAGCTTAATAATGCGTCACTATTTTATATAAGTAGATGGCGACTCTGTTAATGCACTTTCTGTTTCATTAGAAACATCTTCGTCTTTACATAAACTTCTGTTATCGCCCCTCTCCCCCCTAGCAAAAAATGAAAAAAGAGATTTTTGCTTCTTCATTATTACTAGCCTATCTGCCACTGTCGCAATACATACTGACGAGCACGAGGGAAGAAAAAAACGAAAAGTGCGCGAGTTTAATTTATCCGTATTCACGATAGCCTTGCGCCCGCCAATGTTATATCATTCATTACTCAAGCCATAACTGTTCTGTGGTCTGCAAGGTGCATGGAAGTGTATCGAAATAGCACCGTCTCTGTCTCTGTCTCTCTCTCTCTTCATTTCTCTTGTTTTTCTTTCTCTTTTTCTTTATTTTTGAAACCAGTCAAACAAAATAAGAATTGGTAGGCTCTACCGGCTACTGATTTTTCAACCGGTATTTTTATTCTCAAACCGGTAAAATACCGGTAATTTCCGGTTAAATCCATCCCTGAATATAATTATACAGAAAAAGTAATTATAAACATGTCTGATAAAACATGGATAAAGAAATGTAATATAAAAAGGTACATATACATTAATCTTTAGTATTTTTAATAGGAATTGCACAACAAAATTTTAGCATAAACAGTCACTCTATTACAGTGTGACCTCTCATGCTCATATATGATCAAATACCCCAATGTTATTGTATACCATGGATTAATATAGAGCTATTCCACTGTATTATGATCTTTAAAAAAAAAAAGACCCAAAATGACCTTGACCTTCAAGATCAATACAAAAAACAGAACATATATAAAAGATCAATCTATCATCTCTAAATACAACAAGATTGGACTTTATATTTCTCATATTTTAGGGTCAAGGTCACTTCAAAGTACCTATACTAACCGACTTTGAACAGCTTCAGTAACCTTGACCTTGGAGTGAGGTTAACCAAATTTGCAAAGTGTGTGTCTCATTGATATCTATCATGCATCAAAGAATCATAAGTTCAATATTAATAACTTACAAAAAGTTCAACTTTTTGACACTTTTTAAAAACTTTTCTTGACTAACATATTTTGTTGACACTGTGACCTTGACCTTGAAGTGAAATTTATGGGGTCTGACAGAAATACAGGAAGTTTGGTTGTGATAGCTGAAATAGGTTCTAAGATTTAAATCCCCTTGCAAATTTTGCACATTTAGAGAGACACATTTATTTATTTATTTATTTATATTTTTTATGAATGTCATTTTTGGACTATTTAGGACTAATCTCGCACAGATTTGCAAATATCTGGGAAATACATTTTTTTTAGGGTGGAGTGGGGAAGGGGCTGAGTACAAAAAATGAAATGCCTTGTTCTTAAATATCGCACTCAAAACATACCACAACACTCAGCTCTTGGTCCGCCATTTTGGCAAAGTGCTGTTCAGCAGCCCTAGAAGCAAAGCCGATGGTGACATTTCCTTCGTCGTCATACTGTATATACTGGCCCGCCCACTTGGCCAGGCGAGGAATCACCCGCCGACCGCTCCTGGTACGATGGACTGACTTGGCCTCCACGTTGCGAGCCATCAGTCCCTGTGGGGTCCAAACTGACAACAGACAGCTCAACACTAAACATGACACCTGAACAATCTAGTTGAGCTGGCGGGCACATTATGCAAGAACAACCCAATAATAAATGTGACATTCAAGGACTAAAGACATTTCACATCCTGTAAAGAAAGCTTTGTGAAAAAGAGTTTCACAGAAATAAAATTGTGAATACAGAATGCTATTATAAGCCAAAAGTAAAGTTTTTACAATGATAGCCCATTCACTAAAAAAACCTGCATAATTTGTTTTTATTTTTGTAGGAAGGAGGCTTAATGCATATAATAACTGTCATCATCATCATCATCATCATCATCATCATCATCATCATCATTATATTCAATGTTATCCAACATCATCCAACGTTCTGCCACATACTCATTGCCTCAATTACTCTTGAACACATCATTTTAATCACTAACATTATCAAATGTTCTACCAAACACTGACCACCTCAATTTCTCCTCAACACATCATCATCATCATCATCACCACACACTGACCACCTCAATTTCTCCTCAACACATCATCATCATCATTAACATCATCACCATACACTGACCACCTCAAAACATCACCATTATATTTATCATGTACTACCAAGCAATGACCACCTCAAATTCCCCTCCACTTTGGTCAGCTTAAAAGAACAAAGGACTCACTTGCAGGACTGCTGGGGACACTAAACTCTCTGTCTCGCTGAACAGGGGTGCATAACATGTCATCAGGTGCTCCAGCTTTCTTCTGTACTGGCGTAATTTCGTCTTTTCTCCTTTTCTTGATCACCAACGTCGGGTCCTCTGAAACAGGCCGCTCCTCTCTGGCCTGTTTATTCTCTGAAGGAGAGGATGTACCTTCTGAAAAAGGCTGTTCTCCTCTCTTCCTTCTTGTAGGTGAACAACTTTTTGCCTGTTCGCTACCTTTGAATTTGTTGCTGCTATGCCTATCTAACGAACTGTTTGCGGCGGCGTTATTGGTCGAGTTCTCTGCACCGTTACTTGTAGCGTTTTGGGAAGAATCTGATTTTTGTTTCTCCTTCGGCTGTTTCGCAGGACTTCCCCCTTTCTTTTCTGCCATCAAGCTCTCTGCGGCAGGTTTATCCCTGTGAGGCGTGGGCCTGCTGACTAAGTGATTTGTGTGAGCCGTCAATGTTCCTTTCCTTGATGGACTGGCTGGCCTGAACACCAACAGCCTTTTGTTTAGCATTCAAAAACAGTAGACTGGCAATAGGGATCTTTCGGAAGCAAGCAATTTTTATTGTGGAAGTGATTCCGCGCTCTCATGGTTGCCGCGTTGCAGCTTCTAACGCCATGCAAGGGCAGTAATGCAGATGAACTTGACCTACTTCCAGTTCTTCGCTTAAAACTACGTTCTAAGTCTCAAAACAAGTGCAGGTCCCCATTTTCACATCTAAAATGGTGGAATAAGGTCCCTTTCACAAAATCACATAATGCTGAATGTCATACAAGCCATGTAATAAACGAAATATACCTACATCCATTTTCACGAAACCACTTTGAAAGAGTTCTAGAACTTTCTCCTTTGCACACTAATGAGAGCATAAACTGCTGACATCATAGACAGAAAGTAGTGCGGAATCACTTTCACAACGAAAATCACTCGCTTCCAAAAGATCCATAATGACAGTTAATAAAAACAACAGCACCCCAAAAAATTAAAAAATTAAAAAAAAAATACATTTAAAGAGCCCTAGTATAGCCCACTTGAACATGAAAGATCCTTTTAACACCTAATAATTGACAGCCTAGCTGACCAAAGAAATCCTACTGTATCATTTTTTAATGTAACGACGATGAGAACTTTGCAGTAAACTCATTTTTGCACACACAAAATTAAACTAAATCCTTTAAACTGAAATTGTTTCTCTTTTTTCCTCTCTCTCTCTCTCTCTCTCTTCTGTACAGAAGAAGGAAGGAAATACAATGTTTCTGTTCAAAACAAAATTAAATGCCCATTGCATCACCACCACCAGCCTTACCAAAGCGATACCTGACAAACACAAACAGCTGCCAGAGAAAAACATAATATCTGTACTCACCTGTTCCCCGCCATAGACAAATGGGGCTCCAACAAGGTTTTCCAGTCGGGAGGAAAGCCGTAAGCAAACATATTGGCCAATTCCTTGGAGAAACCTGACAGCAAAGCCCACAGAGAAAGTAACTGTAAGCAATGAAGTTTTTTCGCTTCCTTTTCCCCCCTTTCTCCCAACTGCTGTTGAGGTTTAGTGCATGTGAAGGAGTGCTCGGAGCAAACTACGAGTTTTGACTGTGTGCTATCTATACAAACTAAATTTATTTTACTATACATGCCATTTATTATTTTATTATTTATAATTATTTATTATTATTCTTGTTGTTGTTGCTGTTATTAATATTATTATTATTCCATTTCGCTATACCTAGCCTTGTGTCCTAAACGGTGTTGAGTGCCAGCTAAAAAAATATGCCCAGCAAAACACTAGATCCCTTCCACATCCTCCCCGGTTACCCAGGATGTTGCTAAGTTGTCTGGGGAGTCAGATGATGAGCCTAAGGCAGCAAGCTGGCGCCTCGACTTCCATCCTTTATATCAGCCAGTAATTGAGGCAGCTTGATCCACAAAAGTTCTATATATTATAGTGTTACACCTTATTTATCAATAGCTGCTTCAGCCCCCCCCCCCCCCCCCCCCATGCTTGAATCTTGACGTGTGTAACCTGAAAACGTTTATCCACGCAGCCTGTTCACTCAGCAACAAGGCAGGAGTCATTGGATACAGTTTCACACTTCAACAACTGTATGCAAGATCGCTTTCAGAAAATCACTATAAAGATCAACCCTACAAGCAGACAGTGCATCATTTATATAGACTCTCTGCAATCGAGAAAAAAATTTAACATTCCAGCATGACGCAATAACACCCAATAAAAATAAAACTCGTCACCGGAACTATGCACTGCCTTAAATCATAGAACAGTGGTGTTCCTAGGATTAGAGGGCAATAGAACAAAATGTCCTAAATCATAAAACTAATCGGACATCATGTCCTGACTACATAAAAGCAATAGGACATTCAGATTGTGAAGCGAACCGATTAATGGTGCTTCTTTAGAAGACAGTGACTGAGAATAAATATGAATAAAGTAAAACAAAAACTCTGTTGTGTAAACAGTTTAAAAATGCCCTTTTGTTGTTCGACGGAATGTACTAAAGAGTGATAATAGTCTAGCATTGTCCACTATTCAAACTCGTTTTAACGGCTTTGACACTCCAGTTTGTACAGATGGTTCTTGCAGTGACCGCTCTAGTCATAATACTATCGGACAATGACCGCTAATTTCGCAATAGAATCGGGCATTTGACGGGACACAGGTGTTTGCATTCGGTCATTTTCCAAACGAATCGGACCATGACCGATGTCCGAGGCCTCGGGACATCACTGATAGAACATTCTTTAGGTTGTTTTTTTTTTTTTTTTTTTTTTCCCATCGTGTTCTTTTTGTTTTGTTTGTGTGTAGCTGATGAAGTGTAACAATTTACACAAAATATTCTAGTTTAGGTGTTTTGGTGTTCGTTTTTATCACAAACATTCTTTAGGTTAGAAAAATCGCTTAACTATTACGAGACCTGGAAACTTTGGTCGATAATAAACAAGTAATTCCAGAAAATTCTCAATATCGACCAACGAAAATTATTAACATTATACAAAGCTTCTTCTAGCAACAGTGCAAAATCACATCAAATGTAAATACACGCTACCATTGCATGCTTTGCAAAACAAAATGATTGGGAGGCACGGTGGCCTAATGATTAGAGCTTTGGCGTGCGGATCTGAAGGTCCCAAGTTCGAGCCCAGGCTGGGGCATTGTGTTGTGTCCTTGGGAAAGACACTTTACTCCCGTTTCCTACTCCTTCGGATGAGAGTATAAACCGAGGTATAGTCTGTGTTGCATACATTCCATCATAACGAACTTTAAAGATCCTGACGCTTATGTCCTAGACGGGTGAGTGCCGGCGACAAGAACTCACCCAGCTTGCACCTAGGTCTTTCTCCCCCCATCCCTGGCTGCCCAGGATTGTGCTCAGTTGTTTGGAGCGTTATTATGATGCACCCAAAGGCTGCAAGTTGGCTCTTTGGGCGGCTTGAGTTAGATCCTGTATCGGCCAGCGCCTTGAGCAGTTCTTGAGCTGGAAAAGCTCTATATTAGAACGATTAAATAATATTAATAATAATTGTCTATCGTGCGATTCTCAATCGTAACATATAGGAACAATATATAACGCCTAACCTTGACAAAGCGTTTCCGACATGAAACAAACTACAGGAAAACAAAGCTTAACGTCCCATTGCGTAAGTGTTAAGGACGAAACACTATGTCACCATCTTGACAACAATGGTCATCATCATCATCTTATCGAACAACCATATGGTGTAAACCTGTAGACTGTACTACAATTAAATGGACACGACTACAGACTATTAAGATACATTTCCATTTACATGTTGTGAGCTTTTACGTTGTACCAGCAGTCACCTTGTTATCAAATATAAGAATAAAAATAATATATTAAACCTAACTAACTAAATAATAGTAAAAAAAAATAACCCACCCGCAGCTCTGGTGTGAGTGACAGCCTGTTTGCCCACCAAATTGTACAGCGTTCCACTGACAGATT
The DNA here is from genome assembly GCA_036898135.1 of Oncomelania hupensis. Classification (NCBI taxonomy): domain Eukaryota; kingdom Metazoa; phylum Mollusca; class Gastropoda; order Littorinimorpha; family Pomatiopsidae; genus Oncomelania; species Oncomelania hupensis. Next base: position 91,295,361 of record CM072513.1, read on the forward strand.
TCAGCATGCGATTGCTCACACGCTCCACAATGATGGAACTCAGCCAGTAGTAGCTGGTGTTTCTGCAAAACACCATAGCTAGCAAGTTTGATTCCAAACTCTTACGTTTTATTTACACAAAACAAAAGCCTGTGATGTTCTTGCAAAAAGAACGCAGCAAGTCAAACGTTATGTACACCCAAACAATAACCAGAAGAAAGAGCAATGAATGGCTGGCTATCTACATTATCATCATTATCAACAATCTACATTATCATCATTATCAACAATCTACATTATCATCATTATCAACAACCTACATTATCATCATTATCAACAATCTACATTATCATCATTATCAACAATCTACCTTATCATCATTATCAACAATCTACATTATCATCATTATCAACAATCTACCTTATCAACATTATCAACAATCTACATTATCATCATTATCAACAATCTACATTATCATCATTATCAACAAACTACCTTATCATCATTATCAACAATCTACCTTATCATCATTATTAACGATCTACATTATCATCATTATCAACAATCTACATTATCATCATTATCAACAATCTACATTAGCTTCATTATCAACAATCTACATTATCATCATTAACCACAATCTACATTATCATCATTATCAACAACGATCTGCAGCCAAGAAGGTGACCTTTCAGCAATATTTCTTTTTTTTTTAATGACTTGTTTCTGATTTTGCAATTCTGACCAAAGCAGGCAAAATATTTTGTTGTTTGGGGGGTGGAGTGGACAGAGTATTTAGGTAGCACGCAAATCAGCAAACAGCCATTTTTTTTTTTAAGCTGACTTTTTACAGTCATCAAATGGTGTTGAATTTTTATTATTAAAACCAATTATAATATAAAAATCTTGAACATTTTGATTTCATGAGGGTTGGTTGGGGGTGAATGCATAAGATTCTGGCACACAAACACACGGGTTAAAAACATATCAACGTTCACCACAATGCAACGACTCACGGCAGTTTCCCCTCCAGTCGCACCCCCTTGAAATGCGGGACAGGCTGCAGCGACCATGATGTCATCTTGTAAACCTTGCCTTTGTTCTCTTTGCTGGGCACTTCTGCTTTCCTCTCTCGCCTGCTCTGTGGTGAGGTAGAGTCCCTCACCGACGACCCCTTACCGGCTGCAGATCAAGATGGGAAAAGGGTTCAAACAGTTACCAGTCTAGATTTACATGACCATTTCCACGCCCAAATTAGATTTTTCCAGGACAGGTGCACCGCTCAACCCGCACACACCCACAAAGAAAAAAAATTCTACAAATACCTTAAGTCCATTAATTTTCACTTTTGCTTTAGTTTCACGTGTTAATTTCTCTGAGATTATGCTCCTATGAATTTCAAGGTATTCCTTCTTCACCTCTGCTGACTTTCTCATAGCATTCAATTTGGTCAAGAAGTCCAGAAAAAAAAAGAAAAAAAAAGAACCACACTATGTATTGCCATTTTATTAATAATAATAATAATAATAATAATAATAATAATAATAATAATTTTAAAAAAGGGCATTTATATAACGCTTTTTCCTAAGGAACAATACCTATTCAAAGTGCAGTACTCACGCATTCATTCTAAACATCCAGCTTCCTACAAAATAAAATCAGACACTTGTTAACGAATAAGAAACGAGGGAGGGAGGGAGGGAGGGAGGGAGGTGGGGAGAGCTAAGAAGGTGTGACAAGTGGTGGTGGCGGCCCAATGGTCCGAATTTAAAAAAAAAAATTTAAATGGAGAACGACGACGATGATGATGGGAGGCAGGATCAGAAACATTTAAGGGAAGAGATGAGTTTTCAAGTTGGATTTGAAAGTAGCTACGTTTGGAGAGCTGCGAAGAGAGAGAGAGGAAGAGAGTTCCAAGTTGAAGGGCCAAGCACTGATAAAGATCGACAGCCAGCAGAGGAGAGTTTGTAGCAGGGTATGTGAAGCATGAGGGTGTCAGAGAATATTTCATTGACACTTTTTAGGACTTTCCAGACCTGGAAAGCCGCTTTTTAAATTCCACAACTTTCCATGCTTGGGTGAACCCTGTGAAAAAAATCATACCTCTGGCGGAAGCAGCCTTTCCTCTCTTATCGCCTCCCTTTGCTCTAGCTCTGGTCATGGCAGAGACTGTGGCGTCAACTTGCTCTTGGAGATGGCGGGCAGGTTTGGCGGCCTTCTGATTTCCCTTGGACGCCAGCAGTATGGCATCTAACAAAACAGAATACTTTTTTGCAGGGATGTTGCTAGGAAATTTTTTCTTCGGCGATTTGGCCGAAACAGCCGTAAAACTTTCGGCTTTTTACAGAAAGCTTCGGCTCTCTTTTCCAAAGCAGTCTCACACGTTTTTTGACTAGATTCACTACGTTAACATGCACCCCACACCTCCATATATTAAAGGTGTTCTGTGGATGCATATCTTTGTAATAAAACATAATTTTACAAGTAGAATAAGAACATTGAAAAGAAATTTTATTTTCTTAAATTTTAGACACACACGAACAATAACAAGTTTAGACTGTCCCTTGACAGACCACAATACTGTAAGAGTTTCTGGGTTTAACCTTAGTAATTATGGAATCCTCACCTAAACTGCAAGCGTACAGCACAGGAATATCGCAAAAATTGACAAAATTGAGCCGATTCACCCGTGAACACTTCGGCTCGGCGAGCCGACATGACGGACAGTTTATCGGCTTTTTTTAAATAAAAATTTCGGCTAAAAGCCGAAGATCCGACCCAAACGACATCCCTGTTTTGGTGCAGTTGGGTCATTGGTTCGTGAATCAATGGACATTATTGAGAAAGACAACTGCTCACTCTGAGGACAAGTAGGAGGAGAAGATGCGGGAGAGTAAAAGGGGGAAGAGGAGGAGGAGGAGGAGGAGGAAGAGGAGGAGGAGGAGGAGGAGGAGGAGGAAGAAGAAGAAGAAGAAGAAGAAGAAGAAGAAGAAGAAGAAGAAGAGCAACAACAACAACAACAACAACAACAACAACAACCAGCAAATTGCTTTTTTTGGGAGCTGACTTACACAAAACAAAAGGGCATATTATCTCATTCTATCCCCAGCACAGATAAATCCACACTGAGCAGCCTAGTCATCGCTGGCCAAGCATGGATTTATCTGTATGACAAGGATAGTGAAGTTGAACAGGTCTTTACTTGGTTCTAACCACATACAGTTGACTTTGTACTAAAGTTGAATACGTCTTTAGTTGGTTCTAACCCGCAAACAGTTGACTTTGAAGTGATGAACCCGTTCTCCAATTTCTGTCGGGTATTAAAGCAATAATCATGTAATGTAATGTAATTTCTGTCGAACAACAAACACATATGGGTAACAGATCTGTTTCAATTTAGACAGAATTTTTGCAGATGTTTTTGACGATGGTCAGTCAGAAACGGTTCTATTCCACCAGAGAAGTTGCACAGCTGGCGACAAACTACCACAGTATTGATTCCGACGACCCTAACAAATGTTTCCAGTAGTTCCAAAGATATAGAGTTTGTGGTGTAGTACCTGGGAATTCTAGGAAAAAAAGGCCTCTGCACAGCTGGGCCAGAGGTAGAGTGACTGGCTTGAACAGCTGGGAAAGAACGAGTTTAATTTATTGGAGGCGGAACATTTTTGCCATGTTTATTTCATCCAAACGCACAATTTAAGCGTATTTTTTAAAATTCAACCACCTAATATATTATAAAAGATAATATAGAAAAACTATACATTTTTGTAAAGATCACGGCATGTTCTTTCAAGAAATAAACAATAGAAAATACACTTATTTACCTTTCGTAAGAAAATAGCACTCAAGTATAAACACTGTTTGCGAAAATCCAAAAATGTTTTGATATCTAGAATATATTGTACATTCATCACAAAACACCTCTGTTTTGCACTAATGATAAAAAATACATTCAGAGTATGTATCAAAATGTTTATCAATGATTTTGTAGATCAGTACACATAAAATTGTCATATTAGAATTGGCTGCCATTTTGGAATTGAGGTCAAACATGTGCGTCACATGTAACCATAAAAATTACTGTCCGAGCAAAAATAATCGATTTAACAGTTAAATACTTGGTTTTACAGTTACCAGGCGGTAACAAACCAATTTGGAATAATCAGTCTTGCTCCCAATTGTATTCTCCCTTTAGTGGTTGGGTTCCTTATAACGGAAACTACCGATCTTCCTAAAACGTACGGCGCTGGCAGCCATACAAACGAATCGCACATCCTATGACGCCCATTGCTGGCAATTAGTTAGATTATGAAATGATAAGTGATTACTCACCATCCTCTATTGCTGCGTCACTGGTAGAACTGTTTGTTATGTCCACACTGCAAGCAAACAACTGTTTCAATATTTCAACAAAGAGGTTTCTATTCAGGCTAGCAAAATCACGAAAATAACATAAACACACACAAATAAGACAAATTTACCAAGTTCAATTCTTAAAATGTAAACAGTTTCACTTCAACAAAATAAAAATATACATAATATTTTTTTAAATGTAAAATTAAGTTGCATTAAAAAAACAAAAAAATTTTAATGAAAAAATATATGTACATAGCGGTTGTTTACCTGAAAATATTGTTGGCCTTGCTGTGCAGTTTTGACGAGGTCTTTGTAGAAATGATATCTTCTTCTTCTTTCTCTTCATGGACAACAGGACCCTTGGAACGTGACCCTTGCGCTTTCCTGGGTGATGCAGCTCTGGTTTTTGATGAAGCCTCCTCATCGTTGCTGTCTGCACTGGATGTGGTGTCCAAAATGATAAACGATCCTCCGTGCTTTCTCCTCACCTTAAGAGATTTGCCAGCGTTCTTCCCTGTCACACTTAGCTCTCGTGTGGAAGAACTGGCTGAGGCGTTTTTACCCACTGTCTTCATAGCATCCAGATCAGTGCTTGCTGAGCAATCGGCAGCTCTTGGCTTGGCACTGCTGGCGTTTGCTTGCGCTTTACTCCTAGATGTATCGGCGCTGTGACTCTGGGTTTTATCACTGTCGTTGAAGTTTATGTCTCTACCTCTTCTACTCGCCTTGCTGACAGTCAGGATTTCTGGATTATCACTTCTTCCAGCATTACTACAATTATTCACAGAGCTTATAACACCCTCACGGGTCGAATAATTTTTCTTTGGTCCCCCTGAGCCTCGTTTTCTGGGCAGGGTTTCCGTATTTTCAGTGCCAGCATTCTCATCCTTTGCATCATCTGTGCAGGCGGGTAGTTGTAGGTTGTGCTTTCCCAGGCTTTGTTTGCCTCTAGTTGTCATCTTAAAATTAGTACATTGTGCGGTAGTGGTAACAGTTTCCTGTGAGTCCTTACTCTCTACAGTTTCATTCAACGGTTTGTTTCTAGTCTGTTTCTGTACTCCTCTCGCTGTAGCAAGACTGACACATTTCTGGCCGTTGTCATCTTTGCTGGGGTCCATTGCAGAATGTTTGACAGGCCGCTCGCTGCAAATTTCTGAAACAATATTTGTAGCAGTGTCCCCCTGAGGTCTCTCCTTGCCAGATGATGACACTGACTCGTTTAGATTCATAGCCATGCGTCCCGTCCCAGTATTATTCGTCTGCCTGTCTCCGCTTGTCATCTGCGGTGAATACTTTACAATGGGAGTTATTTCCCTCCTAGATTTTCGGATTGGGGAGGAGGAATTTTGATCTGTTTCTTTACTAGGATGATGTCTGCTAGGCGGCTGCTGTTGGTCTACATTTTCTTGTGAAGGTTTGTTGGCAGACTTTGCTTTGCTTGTGTTGTTGTCTCGGAAAGAAATATTGGAAGCGGTGTTATCATTGTCCTTGCTAGCAGTGGATTTGGAACTGATCTTGGTTCTGGCAGGCATTCTGCAACGACCGTCCCTCTCTGGCTGTGATGAACTTCCACCCTGATCCACATCGACGATCCGGATGCCCTGCTCCTCTTGCGGGGCTTCTTGATCCCTTCGCAGATGATTGGCTGAAAAAGATGGAAGCCTTTCGCTGCCATCTAAGCTGTGGTCGTTTCCGTCCCCAAAGTCTGAGTCAGGTTTGGAGTGCAAGCGCTCAACCAGCCTGCTGACCAGCTGCATGGTTTCTTGGTCGGCATGGCTGTCGTCTAATAAATTCACCTCAGTTGTGGCCCCATTTCTGTCACCTGCTGCTGACAGTATTTGGGTTTCTGCAAACAGGAAACAGCATTGCAGTGTCAAGATCTCATGACTTGACCCTGCAGTAGGTATTTTATGCACCATATATATTTTATGCAAAAAAACACAATTATAAACTTAATCTGAAATTTATAAATGACATGTATGTCATTGATGGCACAAACACGTTCTTGCTGTTTATTAAAAAAAAAAAAAAGATTAGAAAACAAATAAAAGGGCACTGATGACCATACAAATTAGAAAAGTAGATGTAAAATATTGGACGCTATATCAAAATTATCATGATTTGTTTGTGTGTATGTTACTCAATTATGGTCCATATGGTCCACAGCCGTTTAATTAAACAGGCAGTTGTGACACCGTTATTTAAAAAAACTGGACTTGACAGCGATGTATTAAACAATTACAGACCTGTATCTAATGTTTCATTTATTTCCAAGATCCTGGAGAAGGTTGTGTTAAAACAGTTACAAGGTCATCTATCTCAAAACGGTCTTCTGGAAGCCTACCAGTCAGCATACAAGAAGAATCATAGTTGTGTGTCCTTGATTGTTTACTTAGACAGGCTGACGAGAAGCATGTTTCTCTTGTAGCATTGTTAGATCTGAATGCTGTGTTCGACACGCTGGATCACCACATACTTCTAGAGAGATTGCACACTACATTTGGTTTAAGAGGGACTGTTCTTGAGTGGTTTTCCTCGTACCTCACTGATCGTTACCAGTCTGTTGTCATTGATTGCAATATATCTCTACTCCTAGTCCCCTGTTATGCGGAGTCCCCCAAGGCTCTGTGCTCGGTCCAGTTTTTTTTTTTTTTTTTTTTTTTGTACTCCCAACCACTATCTAATGTAATCACAGCCTGCAACTGCGTGTTCCACAAATACACAGATGATACAGAACTGTCAAAGAGTGGTCAAGCAGATGACTTCCCTTCTGTTGTGTCTGAAGTAGAAACATGTATTGACAGTGTCCAGGCTTGGATGAATAGCAACAGGTTGATGCTTAACCCTGACAAGACCGAGGTTATACTTGTAGGCTCATCTTCCCGTCTTAAACTGGTCGGCAGCGATTCTGCAAACATTGGCGGCAGCACCACCCCATTTAGTAATATTGTTCGTTATTTGGGTATCAAGCTAGATAGTTCTTTGTCCATGCATGACCACATCAGTACCATCTGTCGTGTGTCCTTTCTTGAGCTTCGGTGTATTGCATCCTTGAGGCAGTTTCTTTCAAGGGATGCATGCACACAGTTGGTCAGCGCTTTTGTGACATCCAGACTTGATTATTGTAATTCAGTTCTAGCTGGTTTCCCCATTGATGAAGTTAGCAGACTGCAGCGTGTACAGAACTGTGCTGCTTGGCTTGTGCTTAAAAAACTGAAACGTGATCATGTCACGCCTCTCTTAATGCAGCTCCACTGGCTCCCTGTCAAGTTCCGCATTGAATACACAATTGCTGTCCTAGCTTTCCGTCACTTCGACCAGTCACTTCCATCATATCTGTCTGAGGTACTCACTACCTACACTACAACCCGTTCTTTGCGCTCATCAGATAAAAAAACTGTTGAAAACGCCCAACAGGGTTCGTACTGAATCAACAAAACAAAATTCCCAACCTTTTCCCAACCCATGAGTAAAATTTCCCCACCATAGTTGGCATATAATTCTTTCCTTGGCACCTGTAATTTTTTTGTATTTTTATTTAAATAATTTATTAATACAGTAACACTAAAATTTAGTGATGTTGACAATAAAAATTATTTACATCCTGTAATTATAATAATATAGGAGGGTGGGGCACCTTATGTCACGAGGCAGCATATGTCAGTAGCAATAATATGTCCTTAATTTGGTTTATTTCCTGTTTTGTTTCGTTTTCCGATCCATAAAACCAGTTTTTCATAAAAACAGAAGTTTTTTACCGCCATTTGCACGACAGCCCATGGAGAGGCAACACACTCAAGTGATTCTCTGCTGAAAGTAAGCATTTGTCTGTTTCAGATTCTTTGTGTGGCTTGTGTACTAAATAACAAGTTTCAAACTTGTTTGTTTTATGACATACTTTAATGAATCTAGCTCATGATGAGAAAACTTCTAAAACAGAAAACATTTATTGCATTGAATGAAGCAAGGTTGAATAAGACCACCCCCTGTGGGGCAGGTTGAGCAGGGGCATTGTATGTCACTGACACAAGCTACCCCACAGAGACACAACCTACCCCATCTAGGCACAACCTACCCCATCTTGACTCATGTGTGATTGTGATAGCTTGGTGTTGCATACGTGCTGGACCAGAATGAAAGACAGACTTGAGTGACATTCCGATTAATCACAACATTCTTGTGACATCACAGAGATATTCTACATCTCAAACTGCCCTACGGAGCAGTCATCTGTATGCAAGAGTATTATGTTGAACGCCGACGATGCTATTTAAAATATGACGTGCTGTCTGATTTTCAGGATGGTTCGGCATTACCGCAGAAAGGCCTTTGGAAAGAGCCTACTACCAGCCAGATGAATGAAGCCCTTGAAGCCATACAAAATGGTCTCTCCATAAGAAAAGCCGCTTATCAGTTCAACCTAAACCGAGAAAGTTTACGCCGCCATTCCATTCAAAAAAAGGCAAACCCTAACTATCAGCCCAAGCCGTTTCATGATACGTGTGGTAGCAGGCGAATCTTTGATGACAAAGAAGAAAATGAGCTGGTGGACTATATCATAACATGCTCCAAGTTGGGTTTCCCATTGGACGGACAAACAATAAGAAAGCTTGCTTATCAGTTTGCATGTCGCAACAACAACAACAACGTCCCGCATGCTTGGCATGAAACTCAGCTCGCTGGAAAAGACTGGCTTATGTCTTTCTTAAAGAGGAATATTTCTTTGAGTTACAGAATTCCAGAAGCAGTGAGCCTAGCTCATGCTAGAAGTTTCACAGCAGAGAATGTGCGCTCTTTCTTCACTAAACTTCAAGAGCTGTATGAACGACTGGGCCTTACCCCTGACCGAATATTCAGTTTGGACGAGACAGGGCTGACGACCTCACAAAAGCCACAGAAGGTTGTAGCAAAAACTGGATCCCTACAAATCAGTCAGCTTGTTTCCCATGAAAGAGGACAACATGTGACCCTCCTTGTCATTGTCAATGCAATTGGCAATGCTGCCCCGCCATGTCTCATATTCCCACGCAAGAAGTTCCTGCCCACCATGGTGACAGGGGCTCCTCCGGGCACAAAAGGAATGTGCCACAGTTCGGGATACATGACAACAGAGTTGTTCCTAGAGTGTTTGCAGCATATTGTGAAATATGCCCACTGCAGTCCCACAAGGAATGTTGTTCTCTTGATGGACAACCATGAAAGTCACCTGTCACTCGATGCTGTTGATTTCTGCAAAGAACAAGGGATCGTGGTATTGACATTCCCGCCACACTGTACTCATCGACTTCAACCCTTGGATTTTTCCGTCTTTGGGCCTTTCAAAACGGCTTACAACAAAGCGTGCAACGCGTGGATGTGCAACCACCCAAATCAGCCAATGACTTTTCATAATGTTGCTGGGGTAGTGCGGCATGCCTACCCCAAAGCGTTCACAATGGCAAACATCACTGCTGGCTTCAAAAGCACAGGCATTTCTCCTCTGGATCCAGACGTCTTTGATGACTCTGACTTCCTGGCTTCACCAAGCTGTGGCCCTGCAACTGACACTGGACATGAGAGAACCGATGTTGATGACGACCCAGTCGCTCCTCCAACACAGCCCACAACAAATGAAAGACACAGGTTGCCATCTCCCTTCCACCCACAGCCTGGTGATGCACCACTCACCACATCTCCTCCACCCCCACCCACGGCTTCAGAACAGCCACAGAGCAGCAACGAAGAAAAAAAATGATTCGACCCTATCATATTCCACCAAGATGTGAAAGTCGTAAGCGTGGACGACCCCCTGGCAGATGTGCAATCATGACAGACACTCCTGAAAAAGAGCTGCTAGCTGCAGCCAGGCAGAAAAAAACTCAGAATAAAGGAACACAAAAAAAAATGAGAAGAACGGAACGCAAAAAACTGAGAAGAAAGGAACACAAAAAACTCAGAAGAAAGCACCACTTGCCAGACGACGACTTCCTGATTCATGTGCGACAAAGCCAGCTTCTGTTGTCAAAGCAGGATGGCACCAAGGTCAAACCATATTCCTTAGTTGCTCAAGAGGGCGACAGTGTGTAGCAATGGATGTTGCTGCAGCTTGCCATGCTACTATCAAACCAATTGAAGCATGGGTCACCAGCGACCTGAATGACATCATGCTCAATGGTGATGCACTTTACAGAGGAATTGCGAGTAATCAACCATGTAACATCACCGGATTTCTTATGGTTTCTGATGTGCCAGATTGCATAACTGCCTTCAATGAGAAATTTTCTGTAGCCACCATGCCTGCATCGTATGGCATCTGGATGCCTGACAACAAAGAAAACAGTAGATCCTCTCTGAAAAGTAGTCTCACCAGAGTTCAGTCGCCAGCAGCAGTCATTATCATGAAAGAAACTGCGATTGTACTTCTGAAAACACACAATGCTTTGTACATCTTTGATTCACACTCGAGATGTGATCAAGGCTTGCCCACTTCAAGAGGACGAGCCGTTCTTCTTTCCTTTGCATCATCTGATGACTTGATGGATTACTTTCAAAATGTCATTGAGCAATTTGATGCAGCCCCCTTCCCTTACGAAATTACCCCCATCCTCACAGCCAAAGTCATGTAAGACTTTTTTTTCTGATGCAAAATATTGATATACTGTAGTGTTGGGTTTTTTGCGATTTATTTTCTTAGTTTTGGGTTTAACTTTTGCAAACAAGTGCCCATGCATTGTGTTTAGAACTGAATAATTGTGCTTTGTGTTGCTGTTGTGTTTATCAATTTCAACCCCTGGTAATAAGGAACAAAACAAAGAAAGGTAAAGTTAAGGCTAAGCAAACCTACTCAGGCTAATCAAACTTACTAAGACTAAGCAAACATACATGGTTGATATTTGAGTTGTTGCAAATGTTTTAATTTGTTTTTTGCATTTTCTTCAGCAACATAAATTTTGTGTGTGTGATTTTTTTCACTCCAAGTGTGAGTGACTAAAACATTAAAGACCTTGTAATGAAAAGAAACATTTCTCTATGTTTTCGTGTAGTTTTTACTGCCAAAATATGCGTCATTGTCATTGTTTCTGTGTTCAATACAAGAAACTGAGAGTTTTATTGTTTATTTCACATAAGAGAATACATTTTATTTCATGTTACCAGTTTTATATTTTAAAAAAAATTAAAATCAAATTGTGTATTTTATTTTACAAAGTTAACATTTGTGCTTTGTTTTTGCTGTGTTGGTAAAGTGATTTGTTTGTTTAATTGATAACGACATTATGAGGAAAGATTTAGAATTGTGAAAAAATCCTGCATGGTTCATTTGTGGCAAAAATAACCATTTATTAACAATTCTTGTAACTTGCAAAAATATGCGTCTTTCCCTTCTTTATGCAGTATTGACAGACTGTGCCCCAGAGGGATACACAACCTGCCCCACAGTGGGGCAGGCTGTGTCAGTCCCACCTACTCATTTATTTGCCAAAGTGCATTAAAATTATTCATACAAACGTAATTTCCTTTGTTGTATTATGTTCATAAGAGATTAAAGTGTTGATTTAAACTTGATTGAGCTTTTTGTTGTGAATTGCCAGCAAATGAGAAGTGAAATAGCTTTTTCTGGCACAAGGTGCCCCACCCTCCCCTAGCACTTACAAAATATAAATATGTGTGGGTTAAACAACTTGTAAATTATACAGTTATAAGTAACCTAGTGTTACAAGTGCAATTATTATAAATACAGGCTATATATAATATAATTTACTAGCATTTTTTAAAATAAGGATATTATTAGTACACTAATTAACAATCAAATTAGGTTCTTTCAAAAAACGAGAAAAAAAAAAGATATTAATATGTGCTTCCTTAGTTTTATATATATATATATATATATATATATATATATATATATATATATATATATATATATATATATATATATATATATATATATATTAGACATTGTTTGTACTATTTGCTATATATGTACCATAAATGAATTTCTCTATGTCACGTCCCAACTGCCTCAACAGTGGTTCGACTTGCGTGCACTTCCACACGAGAAAATAACCCAACACCTAAATAAACTCTAAAAGACAAAACCAGAAGTGACAAGACAATTTCTTTATTTCACTCACACATTCACACTCAAAATTAACTCCCTTTTCCCCACTTCCCAACCTTCCAACCCTCAATCCCCCTAATACAACCCAAAACTAATACATAAACAATTCGCTCAAAATAACAATGATAATTAAATCAAAAATGAAAATAAATGACTAACTACAAAATGTACAAAAGATTAATAATAATTATGTCTGGATCAGCTTACTGACAACAAGGTACATAATTGTAAGCAAATGCTTTAAATCTTTATAAATATTCAAACCTTGTTTCACTTAAACTTCAAACAGCTACTACAACTCTTTTATATTACATAAAGCAATAAAGAAAATTTATATTTTACACAAATAGAATTTGTAAGAAAATAATCTAAATCATTAACTAGTAAAGATCTGGCGAATTAATTCCCCCAGACAAAACTATGTTTGTATGTAGATTATAGTCACACGACACTTTCGCATATAGGTGACTACTGGACCGATTTATACTGACACCAGCGGGCCAGTTGTTGGTAAAGGGGAAAATAATATGATCACACGTTGACCAATCCGGGATTCGAACCAGCGACCTTTCAGTTACTAGCAAGACGCTCTTACCAACTGAGCTACCCGGCCCCTTAACAAAACTATACAATCACAAGGCTACTTTATCCGGTAGGTAATATTACACAAACAGTGTTTATTATTCAACTCAAACTAAATATATTTCAACTTGCTGTAATTTGCAAGTTATCACATGTAAATAAATTCTTGTTTCTCACAACTGTTTATCAATAGTTATAATTATTTGTTGTGAATTGTGGGGTGTGTGTGTGTGTGCTTTGTAAACAAAATAAGGTTTTCCTTTCGACTACTTTAACCTTCAATACTAAGGTCGATTCAAGGAACAACCGTCGTCATAGGACGTGGCACACCAACATCACCCCAGCTAGGCTACAGCACAGCAATCAACGAATCTGGTTTTTGGTTTGGTACATCTGCAGCAATACATACAAAATACGCAACCATTAATAATTATATTACAATATATTGCACAATAATTCCTCTGACGGAATGATTGTCTCCCTTTCGTCATTCTTAATCATTCTCCCTGTCATAACTTCTGCCATTGCACACATGCATCCATTCACCTCCTTTCTGTCATTTCTTCGCTACATAACAGCGAATTCCCTTATATTAATTTATAATTCATTTTAGAAAATCCTTCCACTCTCTCCACGGTATTTATGCAGCAAATAATATGAAACATAAAATAGAATCAAAGAAAATATAATCAACTATCCATTCATACTTGCACTCATAACCCAGACCCCCGAACGATATGGACAACTGAGAAATAGAAACAGGCGACTTACGATACCAGTGGGAGTCCTCCGGCCTGTTGAAGACAAAGACAAACGACGGGACAGACACACAGGCACAGATGGTTACAAGGTGGTACACAGGGCACAAGAAGTCCTAGATGGAGTCATAGGTCACCCGACGTTACACGTAGGTAGCTCGGATTTCACCGAGAATACACAGCAGGTATTCAAAGCGGCTTAAGACAGTTCAAGTTAACCAAACACTTCCCAAAGTGTTCCCTAAATAGTCCTCCTCTTCCGAATAATAGGCTCTTTTTCGCTGACAGTCTGATTAGTACGACCCACAGACACAGTCACTATCTGTCACCTTGACAAAACACAGATCCACCGACTTTACTGTACGCCGATTCTTGCTACACAGCGATGTGAAAATCTCTCTGCCCTACTCAAAATATGCAGTGCAACCGGTTTTATACCGTTAGCCTAGAATGTTCTAGAATATACTCATTTCAATTATAATTTATTTCCAGCACCGTTCGCGATTAGAGCACGCATTCCACACATAGCAAATCGCATGGCAGCAATCAATCTTCTCAATAACAAAATAGCCAACTACTGCTTTCTAACAATAGTGCGTTCTGCACGGGCGCAATTCATTCGCTACTTTTATTAATTATAAGCTTAATTAATTTTATTCTAATACTCTCCCCTTACTACCGTAACTTTTAACCTCTATGTACAGGCTGATGATTAAACTATATACATAGGCGCACGACTGCAAACTGCGTAGCGTGACACTCTATGTGATTTGTAAAATAATAAAATATCTTAATATTGTCTAGCTGCAAATAGAGAAAAATTAAGCCATCCCCAAACTCACCCCTAACCCCCCAAAAAATTCAGATAAAGCAATTAGTCTAAACCAGTAATTAATGATGGAAACAGTTAATACTAAGTACTAATGTGAATATATTAGTACCAGCTTTCATTCCAAAGAAATTAGCCAATGCTTATGTTTCTTAACAGCTTTTAAAAACTATTTATGAAGGTGACTACGATCTGTTGATATATATTTATAAAGCAGATTTAATCAAACTTAAATAGTAACAAAAAAATCGATTGGCTTAAAAAAATGCTTCATGGTGGTTTTTGAGCATGTAATTGTAAATGAGACATTAAAGATTCCGAAAGAATAAGAAAGAAAATATTTAATAGCTTTGAATTTAAGAAAGTAAATAAAATTTTTTTTTTTTTTTTAAAATAAAAAATATTAAAATCTGTAAAGGTCTTTAGGAAGATAACTGAAAAAAAAAACCACCAATCTGCCAGAAAAGGGAGGTAATTCAATTGTAAATTAAAAAAAAAGTCCCATAAAAAAATTAAGATTTCAAAGAAAGTTTTCTTTATTTTCAAAATTGTATGCTATAATAATGAATGTTAACAAATAATTATAACAATTTTAAAAAAGGTCAAATCTAAGTATTATGAAAATTTCTTATAGATTTGGATAGAAAAATAATTCAGTGGTGGCGCTGCGCACAATAAGAACAAGAACCGTAACTCACAATGCACGGGGAGGATAATTTTAAAAAAATCGTCTGCTGGCTGAAATACACAAAACGAATTTTCCCAAACTTTCCCAACCTGATGCCATTTTTCCCAGACTTTCCCAACTGGGAAAAGGGTACCTCAATTTTCCCAAACTTTCCCAACTTTTCCAACCGCGTACGAACCCTGGCCCAAGCGTCTGCTTAAAACAGTTGGCGACCGGTCTTTTAGTTTTCAAGCACCCAAGGTTTGGAATGCGCTGCCTGCCGGTTTAAGACATTGTACAGACCTTGTTTCCTTTAAAAACTGCTTAAAAACGCATTGTTGCGCAAGGCGTTCTCTGTGTAAATAGTATGAACAGTAATAATACTTTCTCAATTATGCTGTACATGATGTAGTGCGAATGTTGTGATGATGCGTGCGAATGATGTGTGCAAGCGCATTGAGTTGTTATTCTAATGAAAAATGCGTTGTATAAATGCAATTTATTATTATTATTATTATTATTATTATTATATTCACCCAAGTGATTTATCTACTAAAAATAGAAACATAAAAAAAATAAATAACTATCAAAACTACTGAACTCGTTAACTAAGAGTAGTATAATAATAATAACAATAATAATAATATAATAACAATAGTGGATTATCAAAGATGTCGAGTTCGACATATGAATTTATTTTGGATGGGTGTTAACAAATTGTTATACTGCAATGATTTGCAAAAGAGCTTTACATTTAAAAAAAACCTAGAAGCGCAAAGCCCATGTGACTCACATGCTCCTTATGGAACTAGCAATATTTAACATGAAAATGAGTGCCCAGAAATAACAAAATAAAACAGTGGCATTAAAAAGCAAAATAATACCGACTTTTGATCCCTCTTGACTTTAACCTCTGCCTCCAAAATACTCAATTACCATCAAATAAGCTACTGCAAAAATTGAATTATGCCCCAAAAATTGTGACTTTGGGATGACCTTGACTTTCAATGACCTTGACCTTGGGACGACCTCGACTTTCACATGACCTCTCAAATAATCCAATGATGTTGCATAATATGGGTTAAATAAACAGTCATTCCACTGTACGATGACCTATATTTTGTGTATGTTTTTTCAAGGTCTAAAATTACGATCTTCAAGATCAATGATGAAATGGAACACATAGCAAGATCAATCTATCATCTCTAAATACAACAAGTTGGACTCTCATAAACTCTCTCATAGTTTAGGATCAAGGTTACTTCAAAATACCTATACTGACCAACTTTAAACAGCTCCAGTAGCCTTGACCTTGGAGTGAATTGACCAATTATGTATACTAAGTATGTCTCATTGATATCTGCTATACTGTAAACCAAAGAATCATACGTTCAATATTAATATAACTGAGACAAAAGTGAAATTTTGTGAAAAAATTGTCATTTTTAGACTAACATTTGTTGACCCTGTGACCTTGATCTTGAAGTCATTCATTCAATGACCATTTATGAGGTCTCATGGGTATACACACTCTTACCAAGTTTGGTTGTGATAGTTAAAATTGGTTCGGAGATATTAATCCATTAGCAAGTTTTTCACAAAGGACAGACGGACGGGAAGACAATTTATAAAAAAAGAAAAAAAAATTTTTTTTGGACTATTCAGGATTCATCTTGCACAGATTTGCAAAATCTTGAATTTTTTTTTATTGAGAGGGGTATGTGTGTGGGGGGGGGGGAGGGGAGGGGGAGGTGTGGAGGGAAGAGAGGGAGGAAAGGGGAGGGGCGGATACATAAGTCTCAAGGCCACCCACATCACCTCTGGTAACAACAACAACGCACCGTTACCGGTCCAAATGTAAAAATCTACTGGTTTCAGCTTTTCAGTCTCAACTTTCAGCTTACCTTCTGCCTTTTCTGGTGTCAAATTTTCCTTGTCTTTCGGAGGTCGTACGTTCTCAAAATGCCACCTGAAAACAAAACAAACTTTTTATACTGATGAGGCACAGATGAGGAATATTTTAACCACCCCCAATTTGTTAAAATTATTGTTAGATCCACCTCCCTCAGTCACTTCAAGATATCTCGTCCACTGCAGCCTTCAAGCATAGCTTTAGTTTTTATTTTATTGCTCTTATATAGCCCTTTAAACTGTAAAGGTCTACATCCACACCTGACTATTATTTTTGCAATCGATAGAGATGCTGGAGAAAATAAGACCTGCCAAATTTGACTGCTCAAATATGTTATGTTACAGAGTTATTGAGCTCCAAAATCAGCATTTTTGCCTGGGCTTTCAAAAGCAAATAGCAAAAGATGTGACCTCCCAAGGTTACAGACATTTGAGGGGCACGTGAAAAGGTGCTCATCTTGAATGATGTCACCCCCGGAAATGTTTTTAAAAAATGAAGCAAAATGGTGCAATTTGGCGCTATGGGAGCATAAAATTTCACAGTTTTATGTTCAATTTTACTCTCAATCTTTCACTATTTTTGGATGGTGGACACACTAAAGACAGAAAATACATGGTAGAGTCAGATAAAAAGTTCAGTAGCATTCTGTGCTCTGTGGGTTCGGGCAAATAGAATAGACCCAACGTTTCCCAGCGTGTCGTAAGAGGCGACTAACAGGGGTGATGTTAGCACGGCATCACTGGGCGAAAGTCTTCTACACAGAAGTCACCGGCCAGGGCGGAGGAACCTCACGTTACTACAGGTTCAACGACCACGTGCTCAGGGCCAAGGCGAGCCACACTGTATTCGTGGATTTTGGCTGTGGCCAACAGCCTGGAGAGGATTGGGCCCTGCCAGGTCTTTTTTTTGCCCAAGACACAACACATGATGAGGCTATCCACTAATTCCATGCCGGATCGGTCGTCGCCCGGCTACACAAGGACCGCGCCTTCCGTTGGCCACCAGGACGGAGGTGAAAAGTATGCTACTGATGGACAAATTAGCAAGATCCGCACGAGAAACAACATCGTCATAGGAACCTGGAATGTCAGGACCCTAACTGCGGAAGGAAAATTAGAAGAACTGGCCCACGAGCTGGACCACTATCGATGGAACGTTCTAGGTATCAGCGAACTGCGCTGGAAAGGCCTAGGTGAAACAACGACTGACAAAGGCCACAAGCTCTATTTCAGCGGTAGAGATGACAGGCACGAACATGGCGTTGGATTCTTGGTCCACAAGAACATTCTAGCCACTGTCATGGGTTGCCGCCCAGTCTCCAGTAGACTCATTACCATCCGTCTGAGAGCAACCCCTTTCAACATTACCATCATCCAGGCCTATGCTCCAACATCAGACTATGAAGACAGCGAAGTGGAGGATTTTTATGAAAATATACAGGCGGCCCTTGACCAAGTGCCGAAGAAGGACATAGTCATAGTGCAAGGCGACTGGAATGCCAAGGTTGGCCAAGATGCGCACCACAACTGGGGAGACACATGCGGACCCCACTGCAACAACGAGACAAATGACAGGGGTCTGAGGCTATTGGAGTTTGCCAGATACAACAATCTGGTACTGGCAAACACGCTTGGTCTCCACAAAAAATCCAGACGATGGACATGGCACAGTCCCGGCGGGGAGCATCACAACCAGATCGACTACATCATGGTCAAGAAACGCTTCAGATCAAGCATCAACATTGGCAGGACACGCACTTTTCCAGGAGCAGACATTGGAAGTGACCACGATCTCGTGATGATGTCTTTCCGGCTCCATTTGAAGAGAGTAAATACAGCAAAGTGCACTAGGCTGAAGTTCGACCTGGACAAACTGCAAGACCCGGAGGTGGCAAAAATATTTCAGGCCACAATTGGAGGGAAATTTGCACCACTGCTTATTTTTGGGGCAGGCGAAGTAGATGTCAACACCATGACCAATACCTTCAACTCAGCTGTAACAGATGCCGCCACTGAGATCCTTGGCAAACACCGACCAAAGAAGAAGCCGTGGATCACACCTGAACTTTTGGATCTTTGTGATAAACGAAGAGAGTTAAAAAAGAAAAAGAACACCTCACAGGGAGCTGATGTCTACCGAAAAATCAACAATGACATCCGAAAAGGCATGCGCACAGCAAAGGAGAACTGGATAGAAGATCAATGCCAGGAAATAGAGAACAATCTGAACAAGAACAACAGCAAGAAGGCCTACCAGACTGTGAAGCGGCTGACAAGTGTTAAACAGCCCAAAGTCTCCACTATCCAAAGCAAGTCTGGCATTTGCCTTACAGAAGAACAAGAAGTCTTGGACAGATGGACAGAGTACTGCTCTGACCTTTACAACCATACACCAAATGGAGACCCATCAGTTCTAGCATGTCCCGAGAGCAGAGAAGAAGAAGAAATCCTCCCAATTCTCCGGGAAGAAGTTGAGGCAGCAGTGCAATCGCTGAAGAAAGGGAAGTCAGCGGGAGTGGACAACATACCATTACCAGCGGAACTGCTACAAGCAGGAGGAGAAGCGATGACTGATGCTCTCACCATTATCTGTAACAAGATCTGGCAGAGTGGGGAATGGCCTACACCATGGACCCAGTCGCTTGTTATCACTCTTCCCAAAAAAGGTAACCTTCAGGAGTGTGAAAATTACCGCACCATCAGCCTCATCAGCCATTCCAGCAAGGTCCTCCTGAAAATAATACTCAACAGGTTGAAACCACAAGCTGAACAAATCATAGCTGAAGAACAAGCAGGATTCATGGCAGGGCGAAGTACCACTGAACAGATTTTCAACCTCAGAATAATCTGTGAGAAATACCTACAGCACCAACAACATCTATATCATGTGTTCATAGACTTCAAGAAGGCATTTGACCGAGTCTGGCATGCAGCTCTATGGGCAACCATGAAAGTGTACAACATCAGCCCTAAAATTATAGAAGTCATCAAAAGCCTGTATGACAAGGCTACCAGTGCAGTCCTCCATAACAGCGTCATCGGGAACTGGTTCAGAACAACAATCGGTGTGCGTCAAGGATGCCTACTCTCCCCAACACTCTTCAACATCTTCCTAGAGCGCATCATGTCAGATGCTCTTGCAGATCACGAAGGCACAGTCAGCATAGGGGGCAGAGCAATCTCCAATCTTCGTTTTGCGGATGATATTGATGGATTGGCTGGAGAGGAACAAGAACTTGAACAGCTTGTACAGAGGCTTGACACCACCTCCAGAGCTTATGGAATGGAAATAAGTGCAGAGAAGACCAAAATGATGACCAACAACACCAATGGCATCAACACGGACATCAAAGTACAAGGCCAATCCCTCAACACAGTGCACAGCTTCAAATATTTAGGAGCCATTGTGTCAGACAATGGGTCTCGACAGGAAGTCCTCTCCAGGATCGCACAAACAACTGCTGCCCTGACAAGGTTGAAGCCCATTTGGAAAGACAGAACCATCAGTCTACATTCCAAAGTAAGACTGCTGCGCTCTCTGGTCATCTCCATCTTCCTATATGCTTGCGAAGCATGGACCCTCACAGCAGATCTCCAACGAAGAATACAAAGCATGGAGATGAGGTGCTACAGAAGACTTCTGTGCATTTCCTATACCCAACACATCACCAACGTTGAAGTCCGACAGACCATCACACAAGCCATTGGACAACACGATGACCTGCTCACAGTGGTGAAGAAACGGAAACTCCGATGGTATGGCCACGTCACCAGATCATCAGGCCTTGCAAAGACCATTCTGCAAGGCACAGTGCAAGGAGGTAGAAGAAGGGGGAGACCGAAAAAGAGGTGGGAGGACAACATTCGAGAATGGACTGGTTTGACACTGAGCGAAGCCATGAGGGCTGCTGAGGACAGAGAAAGATGGAGTATGCTGGTTAAGCGATCATCTGTGGTGCCCCTACGACCTTCGGGTTATGGGACAGGATAGGATAGGATAGCATTCTGAGCACGTGTTTAATTACCAAAAAAGGCAGGCATGACATGTTCATACAAAAGCAAATGATAAAGATGCATGTTTCTAGGATAGTGCCTTTATTAAAGAGGCTACATAAAATAATAAAGTGAAGCATTTTCATTAAATTTAGCGGTAATAATGTTTTGAAGCTAGTACCTTAAAGAGTCCACACTGTAGTAATATTAATAATGTCATTTGAAGCTAGTATACCCTTTTACTGTGTTATAGTCTCTCTAGTCTCTATATTAAGACATAATAAAGAAATACTGTAAATTTATGTCAATCTTTTAAAAAGAAACGTTTAGCTGTAATAATGTCTGTTTTGAAGCTAGTACCTCAAATAGAGTACACTTTTTGCAATGTTAGTCTAGCCATCACACCGATAGGTCTAGGCCTAATCGCACAACACAAAGCTAGTAGGCTAACAAAAAGCGGGAAAAAAAGGTTAGTCCCACACAGAATGCATCAACACTGACTTCCGGTTTCAAAACTATACTTTCAGTTTTGCTCGGCTTTGCTTTTAAGAATCTCGTCTAGGAGAGAGAGAGAGAGAGGGGGGAACAAAACTCAAAATTCGGAAAAAATGACAAACAGGATTTTCAAATGCGTTTTGGGATCAGAGGTGCCAACCCCCTAATCTTCTTGTCAGTATTTCCGGACCCGTTTGTTAGTATTTTTTAACACTTGTCAGTATTTTTTTTATCGAAAAAAACCCAGCCTATGACACTATAAAGTAACGACAGGCTTCCCTCTGAAACAGCAGGCTATTTTCAGTCCTCTAAAATCACGATGAAAATCAGCTTGTTGAACACCACACTAGTTTTACTTTAAAATCACCATGAAAATCAGTTTGTTGAACACAGCGATGTTCAGTGAGAGCAGGAGTACTATTATGAGACCAGAAACCGGTACAGAAGCACCGCTGGAAAAGATAAACGATCGGCAACTTCTCCTCCGTATTTTTATAAAAGCTACCGTATTTCCGTATTGAATTCACTTCGCCGGAATTAAATACGGTCAATCCGTACTGGTTGGCACCTCTGTGGGATAAACGGGAGTAGCAGCTAAAAACGGGATATTCCTGGATTTTCCGGGATGGTTGGCAGCTATGATCCTTGCTCATCTTTCGGTACAGACACATGCACTCTGTGAAATTATCCTTCTACCTTTCATCCATCCCTATTCACTTCCACTATATCATCCACTCTCTCACTTTACTTTACCCAAACAATCTGAGACAAAATACTTCTCACTGCGCGACAACCTCTTCTTGACAGTACTCCAGGCAGCTCAAAAACAGATTTTGGAAGCTTTGACCAGATTGTTGCGTGACGACTAACGGACTTTTCTTGTCTTCTTGTAACACATTAATATTGACACTGTGCACAAAGTGTACTGAAATACATGTACAAATGCGTGTTTACTAAGCAAATGATAGTACAAAGTAAAGAAATGAAGAGTTCAGGTCAACATTTTGCAGAAGAGGGCAAATAAACTGGAAAAGGCTTTTGATGGACCTTTAGCAGGTTCTTCAAACTTTTCATTTGATTTTGATGATACACGCTTTCGCAGTGGTTGCGACCACCATGTGCTACAGTGAAGTGGATTTTGCACAAAGTGCATCTTGCAAACACTGGCCATTTCGGAGATGGTAGTCAGACAAGGCCACTTTCACTGTAGATTTTCAAAATAGCTTTCTTTCTGGCCTGCTGTTTAGCTTTCGGTTTGAAAAAAAATCTTTATTCGGCTCAAGAGAACGGCCTGCATCACGACTTCGCTTCATTTTTCACGCTAGTACATGGGTCTGTCTACAAAGCTGGTTCACTTTTTGTGACATGGGTCCCCCCCCCCCCCACCCCCCCTCCCAAAAAAAAAAAAATTTGTCAAATACATACATTTTGTGGTTTATTTGAAAGATATGTATGTGTGTGATCATGCCATAAATGTTAGAAGATAAGTTTTGACCTTGTAGCCAGACCTTTAGTGTACACACTCAACGAAATGTCCAATTTAAAACGGAAACCAAATAGTACTTCAAAACCAACAATATATAAAGTTGGCAAAGAATATTTATAAAGAGATTTGCTATCAAATAGATATAAGATTAAAAAGAAATGTTTACATTAGTAAATAAGCTTATCTATTGTTACATTATCAAGTCAGTCAATTTACGACCAATTTTAATCGTTAAAAGTTCTTTTATACAGTGGAACCTCCGGTATACGACCGTCCAAAATCTGAGAAAAAACGGTCTTATATTAGAGGTGGTCTTATACCGGAAACAAGGGGTGTGGGGTGGGTGGGGGGGAGGGTCAGGCTCGGAATGGGTATGTAGTCATAATTTTCACACTCACCAGCATGTATTCTCTGACAAAGAAAACTGTAAAATATGTTTCATTTTTAGCTTTGTCTTTTATTCACAACTTCAAAATAGAAAACAGTCGTGTCTTCAGACATTTTGAACAGGGAAAAACTTTCTCTCTGTCAAACTCAAAACTTTCCTCTTACGCGACGCCATTTTGACAAGCCAGTGTAGGCGAGTAATGTCCCTTACTTGCGAACCGGAAATAGCAAACAGCAGGCGTACACTAACATGAGATAAAAAACGAAAAATTAACTGATATCTCTTTTAAATTGCCTAAGACGGTCGTATAAAGGGCTTAAGACACGGTCGCTTGTCGCATAAATGAGGTTGTCGCATACCAGAAGTCATTTATTATTGGAAGTGAATCCGTCAGAAGTTTTCAGGTCACATAACGGAGGGAGTCGTATACCAGAGAGACGGATACCGGAGGTTCCACTGTACTTAAAATGAAACAACCTGAAACAGCTACTGCACATACAAATTGTGTATAATATTATAACATAATCACAAAATAAAAGTAAGATCTTACAGGTCTCTATTAAAAAAAATCAGGTTCTTATTTTTTTTTAAATGTCTAATGTAACACGGAAACCAAATTAAGCTTGTAAAAATAATAATCTTGTGAAAGCTTTTAGCCATATTTACTATTAAACATACTATTCTATATGCACATTTAAATAAGTTTACTTGTCACTGCTGTTTCAAAGAGCATTTTTATTTATTCATTAACAAATTTTGAACGGATCTATCAGTATCTGATTCAGCCCCAATGCTGAATTCCTGATAGGGTGTAACTCAGATTCGTTTATCCACGCAGCCTGCTCAAGCAGCATACAAGTCACAAAGTCGACGTATGAAGTTTTCCACTTTTATTCAGCATACATCAACAACTGCATACAATCGCTCAATCGCCTTTCCACTCTCAAGTTTACCTTCCAACTTACTATCAACAACAATCTCAACAACAGTGCGGCACACAATTTTATAACCTCTCTCTCTCTCTCTTCCCGAACAATTTCGAACCCAGTAGACTAAAATGACGCATTACAGCCAATCAAATAAAAGATCGTCATCACTGACTTACGTCATACATATTTCTTCTCCTTCCGCCATACTTCGATATTTATCCCGAAACTTCGATCGATAGTAAACAAGCGGGTCCAGAGAATTCTACAACAATATCAACCAACAAAAATTATCAACGTTATACAAAGCCTCTCATAACAACAATGCAAACTCAAATCAAAGGTAAATAAACTCCATCATTGAATACTTTGCAAAACGAAACGATTAGATCTATCGTGCGCGCTTCCGACGTACTACCATTCGCGTTTCAACGTAACATAACCCCCCACTCAAGAAGAAATTTACCCAATTTCTTTCAACAACGTTGAAACGTAATGCACAAACAAAGTTCAGAATTAAAACTTATTTCAGACTGTCTGAACACTGTCAATGTTCTCAGCTCATTCACACAGAGTCAATGTTCTTCCATCCGCAAGTCTATCTGGATATTGTCAATGTTCACAGTTCATCCACACAGTCAATGTTCTTTACTCACACACTCTGCTGAGGAAGTCCGCACCAACATTGTCTGATCCTTTGATAGATTTTACTCGCATGTTAAAGTTCTGCAAGTACATAGCCCATCTCATGATTCGACTGTTCACAAACTTGGCAGAGTTCAAGTAAGTTAGCGGCTTGTGATCAGTCTGTAACACGAACTTCACTCCTTGAAGGTACAGTTCGAACTTCCGGATTCCCCATATGATGGCAAGGCACTCTTTCTCCATGGTCGAGTAATTTTTCTCAGCCCTGGACAGCTTCTTGCTGGCGTAACTGACCGGAAATAGTTTCCCTTCGTGTTCTTGCATCAGTATGGCGCCGATGCCTTCGTCCGCTGCGTCTGTTCTTAAGACGAATTCTTTGGAAGTGTCAGGCAGTCGTAGCACCGGATCCTTCGAAAGGAGGTCGCGCACAGTCTGGTATGCCTTCTCCTGAGACGGTCCCCACTGCACTTGGTTTGGACAGCCTTTCCGCACCAGGTCCGACAAGGGTGCTGTGATGGCGGAGTAGTTTGGTACAAACTCCCTGTGACGACACGAGTTTTCAGATGGTAGGGAGAGATACACTTTTTACGAAGTTACACTTCTCCGTATATCTGTTGTACATAGAATAGCGTGACCGATTTACTTTTGCGTATGAAAGTGCAGTTTCGTAAAGTCCGTGCGATTCGTAGAAGACAGGGAGTCGGCCAATTTCGAATAGGGGTACGCGTAATAGAGAACGTGCATACTGACGAGAGCTCGACTATTTTGCTTGTGGCCGGCGCGATTTTGAAGGGCAGAGTGGTTTGAGATGCTGTTGCGTGAGGAAGGAGTTCTAACGAGGCAGCAACCCTGTGACAGAGGTCATCGTAGTGTAGGGTACTGTTGGAAGGGTGTGTGTATTGTTTATATAGCCACCCAAGGTCTTATGCCCTCGTCGGGATAAGGATGTTTAGAATTCGAAGGAAGATGGTAACTGCCATTCGCCAGTGAGTGTAGAGTTCCATACTTAAGGTGCGTGTGGTTCTCGATTGAACACCCACCAAGACTTAGTGTCTGTACCAGAGCTAAGGTGTCCTCATCCTCAGAATAAGTGTTATTCGGACAGTGGAATAACGTGCAATAGCAAGAGAAAGAGACTCTCAAAAGACTAATCCATTGTGTTGTGACAGTGTTGTGTCGTGTTGTGGTGTTGGGGTAAAGGGCGTCACAAGCCGAGGCCTGTAAGGTGAGCAAACCCTGTTGTTCAATTCTCTAGTGGCGCGCTCCGAGAACTGCGTACGTGTATGAGTGGTAATGAGTGTGGGGAAGGGGATGTATTTTAGGATGTGTAATGAATTTTGTTGATTTTATATGATTTTCTTATTGTTTTCTTATTGTATATGTAATGGGGGAAATGTCGTTGCTGTTGTTGTTATGGAAGTGGGTCAAAGGCGACGATGGGGAATATAGAGAGGGGGAGAGTGAGGGTGTATGTATGGAGAGAGCGATAGAATGTAGTATACTGAAGAAAGATGGGGTGATGATTATGGAGGAAGCATGGTTACAGTATGGATGAAGGGAGGTAATCGTGATGTGCTATAATTGTTGGGGGTGACGGTGATGATGAAGGGGGGCGGAATGAATCAGGACTGTGAGATTGTGGTGTGGTTGCGATAATTATGAATATTTATATAAACATTGGTGTGTAAAGAAGATGCGAATTATTTAGCATCGAAGGGTGATTTATATTATTGAAATGTGTGTATAGTATCTTGTATTATTATTATGATATTCATAACTATACAGGTCAAGATGGCGGACGGAGGACGGCGTGTTATGTTATATTATATAGTGTTTATTGTTTGGTGGGCATATTGTTAAGACTATGTATATGTCAACAGGTGTGGGCTGATGATTATTTCTTCTACGTGTTTATTTCTACGCATTATTTCCACGCTGTTGCCTTTGATGTTGCCTGTTATGCTGTACTGATGTTGATGTTGTTGCCGCTGACTGGGTCCTAGCCAGCCTGGGATGTACCTTTGCCTCTACAACAGAGTAGTGTTGTGGTGATTTCTTACACTGCTGCAGGTTTTGCCTATGTATCGAGGCAACACATTTCCAGGAGGTTTTCATACCTAATTCATGCACACACAGACTCACATTACACGCACCTAAAAACATATCCATTTAGTTAGAAGAATCATCCACTTATTGTGAAGGAGACTGTTAGCTCTCTGAGCTACTTGACAAGAACATTGAGACATTACTTCTGTGCCACAGCTTTGCCTAGCTAATAGTTTATGATTCAACGCCATTGCCTATTATTTGAAGACTTGCATTTTGAATTGATTTGTTGATTTTGATTTTGCTGTATACACTTTGTAAAGAAACTGTTGTTGTTTAGTTCTATTTGGGGTTTGTTGCAAGGGGAGGTAATTGCTAGCTAGTATTGGGACGGGGGTCTATTTAGGGGTTGGGGGAAGGTTAGTTCCCATTTGTCCGTGTTTGCTTGTTGATTGTTGAATAAAAGAGTGTGTGTTTGTACTCTGGCATTTTTGTGTTAGTTTATTTTGTTTGAGTTTTATTCTTTTCACTCGCTTTATGAGCTGACGTCACTGAACCCGCTCGGGGGACGTGACACTCCCTGTAATATCCAGCCAACCCCAGGAAAGATCGCACCTGCTTCTTGGTTTCGGGACGTGGAGCGTTCAGAATCTTGGTGACGTTTTCTAGTAGAAGCCCCTTTTGTCCTTCTTTCAGCGAATGGCCGATAAAGTCTACGTTGTCAGTCCTCAGAATGCACTTACTGGGTCTCACGGTCAGGTTGGCTTCTGTGAGACGGTGAAACAGCTCCCTCAAGGTCTGCAGATGCTCTTCCCAGGTGCGAGTGTGGACCAGCAGGTCGTCCCAGTAACACACGACGTTGTCCATCCCATTAAGCATCTTCCTCATTCCTCTCTTTAGGGTAGCTCCGCTGTTGACCATGCCAAAGGGCATCCTTAGGCACTCGTACGTCCCATCAGGAGTTATGAACGCAGTCTTTGGTATGTCCTGTTGACGCACGGGGACTTGCCAATAACCCTTGCTGAGGTCAATCTTTGAGAAGATTCTACTCCCCGATAATTGGCGGAAGAGGTCTGCTGCGGTAGGCATCGGCTCAGGGTCGAAGATGGTGATCTTATTGACCTTCCTGTAGTCGATGCATACTCTGTTGCTCCCGTCCTTCTTCTTCACGACTACGACAGGGGACGCGTAGGGGGAACTGGACTCCCTGATGATGCCCATCTTCAGCATCTCATCGATGTCTTTCTTCAAGGATTCGCGGGCCTTGAAAGGGATCGGGAAGGGCTTGGATCGAACGGGTATATTTGAAGTGAGGTGGACTTCGTGTTCGACCAAAGTTGTAGAGCCAGGGACATCGCTGAAGTTGTGGGGAAACTCGCCCAAAAGGTCCTTGAGCTCCATCTTTTGACCTTCCGTCAAGCTTGGTCCTAGCTTAACGTCATCGATGCCTTCTTTGCTGTGGAAGTCTACAAGTTCCAACAGTTCCTCGCTGTCAAAGCTGTTGTCGATCTCAGCCGCTGTTGCTGCATGCACAGTCTCTGATGGCCTTTCCACGTACAGCATAAGGAGGTTGGCGTGGTATATCTTGGAATGCTGGCCGACCTTCACCTTGTAGTCGTTGATTCCCACCACGGTCTCCACTTCGTACGGGCCTTTCCACTGCATCAGCAACTTATTATGATCAGTAGGTAGCAGCACCAGCACTTTGTTGCCAGGTTTGAACTTCCTGTTCACAGCCCTACGATCGTAGTAGTGCTTTCCACAGTCTTGGGACTTCTTCAGGTTTTCTCTGGCTATCTCGAGAGTCTGCTCCAGCTTCTCCCGTAGCTCAAACACGTACTGGTAGCTGTTCTTCACCTCTGGGATGTCTACTTCTTTCGTCCACAGTTCTTTTAGGATGTGCATCGGCCCTCGGATGGTTCTTCCGTACAGCAGCTCGAACGGAGAAAAGCCGGTGGACTCCTGCGGTACTTCTCTGTAGGCGAAAAGTAAGGCGTTGATATAGCGATGCCATTGTCTGGGCTGCTCACTGCACAGTTTCTTCAGGGTGGACTTCAGCGTAGCATTGAACTTCTCGACAAGCCCGTTGCACATCGGATGGTAGGGTGTCGTAGTCAAATGCCGGATGCTCAGCAGTCTGTTGACCTCCTTCATGCAGTCAGAGACGAACTGCGTCCCGAGGTCTGTCAGGATCTCTTCAGGCACTCCAAGTCTACTGAACATGTCCACTAGCGCCTCTGCAACAGGTTCAGTGTCAATCTTCTTCAGAGGCACTGCTTCTGGGTACCGAGTCGCATAGTCCACTAAAGTCAGTACCCATCGATGACCTTCTTCACTCGGAGGTCTTATTTCGCCGATTAAGTCTAAGGCCACCCTCTTGAAAGGTCGGTCGATCAGAGGCATCCTCTGCATAGGCACTTTTGGGACCCTTCCTCGAGGTATGGTCTTCTGGCAAATGTCACATGATCGGCAGAAACGGCTGACGTCCGCATGAAGTCCTGGCCAGTAGAATACCGCCTGGATTCTATCCGACGTCTTCTTGATACCCAGGTGACCTCCCATGATTGAGTCATGCGCTACTTCCATCACCTGGCGCCTTAGGGGTAACGGTACCAAGACTTGACGTAGTGGTTTCCCTCCGTTGACCCTCGGGTGCTGGAAGATTCGGTACAGGATCTTGGCCTTCACCTCAAAATAGACCGTACCACTGCCTTTGGTCACGTGGTCTTGGCGGTTCCTGTACTTGTTTAAAGTGCTATCAGCTTCCTGGAGCTGGATCAGCTTATCTCTGTCCACGATGGCAGCTTTGGAGTTGTCGGCGACCTTCAGTGGCGTAGACATCTTGTCTCTCTTGGCCTGGGCCCTGGTAGTAACAGCACTGACGATCTCTGGTCGGCAGGGCTGAGCCGGAGTAACCACATTGTCCCGTAGCAGCTCTGTAAGGTCTCCATCGGGAAACGGCAATGGATCCTCCTCCACAACTTCGACGCGTTGGGTTGAGGCAGGACTCCACTCTGGATCGGGGTCATCGGGTCGTCTCGCGCCGTCGATATTCCCGATCATCAAATCATACAGCGGCTTCTTCAGGCAAACCGCTTCGACTTCGCCTATGTAGAAAGGGGTGTTGACATGAATCTTCGCAACTGGCGCTTTCAAACATTTGCTGTCGGCCATAAGTGTCCATTTTGAATCGCCAGTGAACTGTTCTTTAGCGATTAGGTCTTCTCTGACGATGACCCCACTACAGTCTCTTAAGACAGTCACTTCATGATTTCCGACGCGTCCCTTTGAAACAGGCATGTTCTGGACGGTCACAGCAGCGCTGGCGACGACGGGGATGGATTTTCCGTTGGCAAGGAGAAGTTGGCCATCGGTCATGCACTCTTGCACGTCCGCAGGGGTAGCTGTGCGCTCGGTCTCACTCGGAAGAATGACGCTCCCGCCGCACACCTGATGGTCAGATCTACTGGTTTGCCGTTGATTGGAGAACCGCCTCTGCCGGTTGCCCGCCGCTGCGTTGTCCATACTGCTCCGCTGTCCGCTACTTTTGTTTTGAGGACAATTAGCCGCCCTGTGGTCTGTAGCGTTGCAGGTGAAACAGCCTCTTGAATGGCCCTTCCCTGGGAGGAGGCGTGGAGTCCGTCTGTCTCTGGCTCGTCTGGCTCCCTTGGATCTGGTTCCCATGGTTTGCAGTCTTCTGAAAATGTTTCGTCGCGCTGGGTGGCCCCAGGGTTTTCCCATGAGCGATAAGATATCTTTCAGCAGCCTCAGTCACATCTTTAAGCGTCTGCAGCTTTTGTTCTTCTAAGTGGGTCGCTAGGTCCTTGTGACAGGCATTGAGAAATTGTTCCAATACAATACAATACAAGGTTATTGCTTTAGGTCCAGCGGACTCTTCCGAGCCAAATCAGGACCAGAGAGACATTATCTTAAAATATTATAAAATGATTCAAATCTTAAAAAACAAACCTGTTACTCTTAAATACCCAAACAAACTTTCACATGACATCTCTTTAAGAGTCTTCTTTAAAACTGATGTATTAAAAATATAATCTCTTTCTTCAATCAAATCACTAAATTCAGTCCTAACAATAAAATCCAAACTAAACAAAACATGTCGATAGGATTTATATGCGATAAAACAAACCAACATCATGTAAAAATTGAAACAGATGTTGACCATTACATACTTTAAAAATCTCTTTGAAAGGTATGGAACCAAAATATGTTTCCCTTTCCTCAATCAAATCAGCACACTCAGACATGAAATGTCGAACGGAAAAGGATTGATCACATGCAAAGCACCATGGTGGTTCTTCTCCTTTTAAAAGGAAACTGTGGGTGACATAAGTATGCCCAATATGAAGGCGAGATAACACTGTTTCTTCTTTGCGAGTGGATGCAAAGTTAGGCAAAGAAGTGGACAAATCGGGAAGAATTTGAAATAATTTGTTGTTGACATGGTTAGACCAGTCAGTCTGCCACAGTCGTTTACAATAAGAACCAGTCACACAACGCAGGTCAGAGTAGGGCACAAACTGAAATATCTCTGGAGGGAAATCAAGATGCAGAGCGTCTTTAGCCGCCCTGTCTACTGCAATATTGCCGCGGATGCCCATGTGACCAGGGACCCACATAAAAACTATCTTTTTACCCTCAGAAATAAGTTGTGTATGGAGGTCATGGATCTCTGCCAAAAAAGGGTGTGATATCTTTCTCGTGGAAAGAGCCTGAAGTGCTGACAAGGAATCAGACATGATTAAAAATGAGGTTCTTTTGGATTGATAAACTTGTTTCAGAGCTAAATGAATTGCCTTGAGCTCAGCTGTATAAACAGAACAAAAATCAGGTAAACGCTGTTGCAAAGGCTGGTCCAAGTGTCTCCCGGAGACAGACGCAGCAGCAACCGAATCTCCTTTCTTTGACCCGTCTGTAAAAAGTTGTTCATATCCTGGGTATAATGCACACTGTTCTAGATAAAGTTGGTTATATACGGTTTCAGAGGTATTGTTTTTAAGGAAAGCGGACAACTGCCAATTAATGTTTGGGGTACATAATTTCCATGGGGGAGCTTCAGTCCGAAGTTCATCGTCGTTGATGGAAGCAACATCAATGCCTGCTTTTTCCAGATGAACTTGCATTCTGATGCCAAACGGAGGGATTGTGTTAGGTTTGGATTCAAATTTCTGAACAAAATCTGGGTTGAAAACACAGTCATAAGCAGGGTTCATAGGATCAGTTTTTAATTTTAAATAGTAATTCATTGACAATTTTGTACGTCTCAGCTCCAGCGGGGGTTCGTTAGCTTCCACGTAAAGGCTTTCACAAGGGGAAGTGCGAAACGCACCCAAAGCAATGCGTAGTGCCTGATGGGCAACTGGATCTAACATCTTAAGATAAGATTTTCTAGCAGAACCATAAACAATGCAACCATAGTCTAACTTGGATCGAATTAAAGAACGATATAACAGCAATAAAGTTTTCTTGTCAGCACCCCAGTCTGTACCACTGATAACCTTGAGCAAATTGCAGGCCTGTTGACATTTAGTTTTCAAAATTTTCAGATGAGGAATGAATGATAGCTTTTGATCAAAAATAACACCCAAAAATTTGACTTGTTTGACCGCCTTTATTGGAGTTTTATTGAGGAGAATAGTAGGGTCTTGAATAATTCCCCGGTGCTGGGAAAAGTGAATACATTCAGTTTTTGCTTCAGAAAATTTAAAACCATTTTGTAAAACCCAGTCTTCAACGGCCTTGACACATAACTGTAGCTGACGTTCTGCAGATGCCAAAGTTTTACCTTTGGCTACCAATGCAAAATCGTCGACAAATAAAGAATTGTCAATTCCCCGTTTAACGGAACGAACAATGTTATTTATTTTAATATTAAACAGCAAGGGAGACAAGATGCTACCCTGAGGCACTCCCATCTCCTGTTCTCTCGTATCTGACAAAGATCCCCCAACCTTAACCTGAAAAATTCTGTCCGTTAGAAAATTGGATATAAACAGAGGTAAATGTCCCTTCAAACCCATTTCTTGTAAATCTGAAAGAATGCCATATTTCCATGTGGTATCATAAGCCTTTTCCAAATCAAACATGATGGCAACGACATGTTCACCCTGGACGAACGCGTTACGGATAAAAGTTTCCAGTCGCACCAGGTGGTCAACAGTACTTCGACCACTTCGAAAGCCACACTGAGTGTTGGATAAGATATTATTGGTTTCGAGATACCACAGTAAACGAGAATAAACCATTCTTTCCAGTGTCTTGCATAAGCAAGACGTTAAGGCTATTGGTCTATAGTTTGTCGGGTTAGTATGGTCTTTGCCAGGTTTAGGGATGGGTACAATAATGGCCTTTCTCCAGGAGGGAGGAAAGGTGCCAGTGATCCAGAGCTGATTGAAGATGTCCAGCAGTTGAGACCGTGAGTACCTTGTTAAATGTCTGAGAAATTGATAATGTACATCATCCGGTCCAACTGCTGAATCTGCACTTTTGTTAATTGCATCATCAAGCTCGACTAATGAAAATGGAATGTTGTAATCTTCAGAATTATCGGAGGTAAAATTTAACTGTTGTTTTTCTTTACGGGTTTTAACTGTTTGAAAAGGGACAGAATAATTTTCAGAGGAAGAATTTGCAGCAAAAGAAGAAGCCAAAAGATCAGCTACTAATTTTTTATCTCCGATTACGTCACCCTGCACAGTAAGGCATGGGCTCACCTGTTTGTTACTTCTATTTTTGAGTTTGCGGACTACTTTCCACACCTTCGACAGTTTCGCTTTTGAATTAAGCGTGGAGCAGAAACCTCTCCACGATTCCTTTCTCTTTCGTTTGAAGAGCTGTCGGCATTGCGCTCGCAAACGTTGGTGGTTTTGTTTATTTTCAGTGCTTGGGTGTAAAAACATAGTTCTTAAAGCTTTTTTACGAGCTTGCTGAAGTTTTCTACATTCATCGTCAAACCAGGGTTTTTTAAGTGTGTGAGGGTTTGACGAAGTTTGCGGAATGGACTCCTTGGCACTGTTAATAACTATGTCAGTATAAAGCTGTATTGGATCTAAGGCATTTGAAAATTCCTGGTTCTTAGCACGTAGCTGGGCCTCAGACAGGTTAGAAAACAGACTCCAGTTAGCTTGTTTCAGTTTCCACCTGCCATGAGTTTGCTCAAGGTTATCTGAATCATGTTTTAATAAAACCGGGAAATGGTCGCTGCCATGGAGATCTTCTAAAACTGTCCATTTAAAATCCAAAAGTAAGGGGGGATCACAGATCGATATATCAATGTGGGACAAAGAAGCAGTTCTAGAACAGGAAAAAGTTGGAGCACCCTCGTTCAAAGTTACTAGGTTTAACGAGTCTAAAATGTCTTCAATTATTTTACCCTGAGAATCGGTACGATCACTACCCCACAGGGGAGAGCGTCCATTAAAATCTCCCAACAACAAAAAGGGGGGAGGTAACTGTTGGACCAAATTCTCAAGTTCACTTTTAGTTACATTTATTGATGGTGTCAAATATAGAGAACAAACTGTGAGGGATTTAAAAAGAGATACTCTAGCTGCAACTGCTGGTAAACTTGTATTAAGTAAAATTGGGTTAAATGGGACGTTTCTATGAATAAAAAGTGAAACGCCTCTAGAAGATAGACAATCAATAGACGAATAACCAGTAATATCTATAGGATGTTTTTCTGACAGGAGAGTTTCCTGAAGGGCCAATACTTCAGGTCGATGCTCTGTCAGCAGAAAGCATAGCTCCTCATAATTTGCCCTTATCCCTCGGATGTTCCATTGTAAAATGGACATAAAAATTAAGTAAAAGAATGCTAAAATTTTCATCTCCAAGAGCACAATTACGTCTCTTTATCTTTTGGACCCTCGTCCATCTCTTCATGTTCCATCAACCCCCCGAAACGGTTCTCCGTTTCGAGAGGCTGATGGGGCTTGGAAGAAAGGGGTCCGGGCCTTTGATTTTTGGCCAAAGCCCCGGAACCCGAACTGCCAGCGGACTTCCTCCCCTTCTCCCCAGCACCAGATTTTATATCTTCCCTCTCCCCTTCACCCCTGCCAATCTTTCCCTCTCCTCCTCTGACGTTCTTCTGCTGGGTAACTAGGATTTTAGTCGCCCCAGCAACTACCCGGTCGCTAAAACCGGTCGTTGCTGGTGCGGTGGCATGAGGCCTAGCCTCCTTTGCAGCAGGTGTGACGGCTTTTGTCACGGCCGTCTGCGTGTTGTGGGTGACGGTTGGGGACGTGCCCGTCGGCACGTTCTCCAGTGGAATCGGTGGGGCTGGAGAAACCCCCTTCTGGGCAAACAACGCGAGCATCTTTTCTAAAGCATCCATCCGTTTGCACAACGTGTCCAAGATCTGTGTTATTTTACTCATGGCAGTGTCCAATTGCGGGTGTGTGCTAGCTTCCACATGAGATGTGGAACCCACCACAGACGCAAAGGACCTCTCTTTCAGAACTGGCCTACTTTGGAGAACTTTTTTCCTTGCGTCGCCAAAGGAGCAACTCTCAGTGGCCCGCACCTTTTGGATTTCCAGCTCCAACTGCCACTGAGGACAGTCTTTGGAGCTGGACGGATGATTCCCGGCGCAATTCACACAGCAAATCGGATTTTTGCATTCGTTTTCGTGTTTCTCTTTACCACAATCACGGCATATTTCCTTGCTTTTACAGTTCTTGCTACCGTGACCAAATCTTTGGCACCGGTAGCATCGCAACGGTGATGGTACAAACGGCGTCACCTTCACCCTAAGGTACCCCACCTTGAGTGACTCCGGCAATTTGGCCATAGCGAAGGTCACAAAAAGTGTGTTAGTGGGGATACGTTGGGATCCCTTGGTGACGAAGACCCGCTGGACTGCTGTGACCCCCTGGCTGGAGAGCTCACCACGGATTTCCAATTCTGACATGTCGATCAAATCCTGACATCGGATGACTCCCTTGGAGGAATTCAACCGTCCATGCACAGAAACTTTGATTTGTCTATCAACGAAGACAGTCGAATCCCTCTTTAGAAGACTATCCGATGCCCTTTTGGTTGAGCACTCCACCAGGTAGGCCCCAGATCTCAGTTTTTTCACATCTTTGAACCCGATTGTGCAAACGGATTGAAAACCCTTCTGTATTGCGAACGGAGACAGCTTGCCTAGTGGCATAGCCGGATCCGCCCCCTCTACAACCAAAAAACGAGGCCAGGCCCCTTCTACCCCCGATGCACAAGCTTTCTGTCTCGTGTCCATGTCACTGTCCGTGTCCGAGTCCGGTCCGTCATCACGCAGTCGTCGTTTATTTGTGGAAGCCATGTTATTAATTTATGAATTCATCCCCCCTGCTCCCCACCCACCACGGAGTCCAACAAGGGGATGCGTCCAAGCGGAAAATCCAGCAAGGGAGCGCACCAGGGCTACAGGGGGGATATACACCCAGACAATCCCGCACTGCCACTACGGTTTTGTTCAAGTTTGACCCATGAGCCGCAGCCTTCTAGCAGAGCTAGGGCAATACACGACCAGCCGCTTGACTGACGCGGGCCACGCCAGCCTCCCGTCTAGGAGAAGTCCGGGCCAAAGAGGTGTGTTAGTGTGAGGGACCGCAGTCCCTCAGGGACCTCAACCTCCAGGATCCCATTCTCCCCCGACACGGGTTGCCCTGCACGGCAAACGCAGGGGGCCAAGAGAAGGCCACAGAGAAAAGGAAGGGTAGAAAAAGAAGGAATGATGGGGAAAAAGAAGACAGGGAAAGTCCGGTAAGGCAGAAGAAAGGAAGTCAAAACTGCATAGTATACTGGGAGAATTTAAGGGTGAAGAGAATATAGGTGAAAGGGCCAATAAGACAGAAACAAGACAAAAGAGAAGAAAAAGGGGTAGGCAACTTGGTCACCCAGCCAGAGAGAGGCATGGGGTCCACCCCCGGCGCGCGGAGCCGAGCCCGTGGGGGCGAAATTGTTCCTTCACGATCAGGTCATGGAGACTGTCGTAAGACTTCCTTTCGCCTGATAACTCCACCCACTTGTGTAGATATGACGACAGGCGCTCCACAAACTGCTTTGGCGTCTCGTCTGACTTAGGCCGGCATTCACGGAAGCGTTTACGGTAGCCCTTCTCTGTAAAGTTGTAGCACTGTAATAGGGCCTCTTTCAAGACGTCGTAGTTTTTGGCGTCATCGTTCGACAGTCTGGTGTAAACTTCGAGCGCTTGCCCTGTCAGAAGTGCACTTAGTCGAATCGCCCAGTCTCGAGGTTGCCAATTGGAGCTTTCGGCGAACCTTTCGAATCTCGCCAGATAGCTGTCGATCTGGTCCTTCCCGTCGACGAAAGCTGGCAATGTTGGTGACTTGTGGCGCATGCTGATTGTTCTGGATACGCGCCAACTCTAGCTGGTATTGACGCTCGCCTTCAAGACGCTTCAGCTCGAACTCTCTTTCTTCACGGCGTCGCTGCTCCTCTGATTCTCTGTCTTCACGACGTCGCTGCTCCTCTATTTCTCTTTCTTCACGCCGTCGCTCATCTTCTCTTTCTTCACGCTGACGTTGTTCTTCTCTTTCTTGTATTCTCTCCTGAGACTTGACGTACTCCGTCAGCTGTTTGCCTTTTAGATTCAGTTGCATCCCTTTCTGCCAGAAGTCAGCCATCTTGATGCTTCTGGAAAGTTCTTTTCTGGAAAGTTCTTTTTCTAGAAAGTTCTTGACTGTAGAGTTCTTTTTTTCTGGAAAGTTCTTGACTGTGCTGTACCTTTCTAGACTGTTCTAGAACAGCACGCTTTCTGCAGTAGCGCTGATGCTTGTCACTAGACGCCTTCGTTGACGCAGGCCCCGCTGTCCTCGTCGTATGCGACGCTGCACCACGCTGGTGTTGATGTATACGCTCCTGTGCTGAAGTAGACGCGACGTCCGCTCGCCGCTCTCTGTAACACTGGCGATGTAGCTCCGAGACTGTCCCTCGACGTAGTCCTGCGGCAGCCACGTAGTCCCGATCTGTTGTTCGCTCACGAAGCAACTCTCAGCGACTACACGCCCTTGCAGTCAACCCGAATCTATCGGATGTAGTCCCAGTATGTTGGCCCCTCTCGACGCAACTCGTTGGCGGCTACCCTCGATGACTGCCTCGCGTAACGTTGACTCGCTTGTTGTAGCAGTTGAACCCTTGGCTATGGCGTGAATCGCGGCTTGACCCCCAAAATGTTACACTCGATTCGATGTTGGTGTTTTCTATCAGTATCTGATTCAGCCCCAATGCTGAATTCCTGATAGGGTGTAACTCAGATTCGTTTATCCACGCAGCCTGCTCAAGCAGCATACAAGTCACAAAGTCGACGTATGAAGTTTTCCACTTTTATTCAGCATACATCAACAACTGAATACAATCGCTCAATCGCCTTTCCACTCTCAAGTTTACCTTCCAACTTACTATCAACAACAATCTCAACAACAGTGCGGCACACAATTTTATAACCTCTCTCTCTCTCTTCCCGAACAATTTCGAACCCAGTAGACTAAAATGACGCACTACAGCCAATCAAATAAAAGATCGTCATCACTGACTTACGTCATACATATTTCTTCTCCTTCCGCCATACTTCGATATTTATCCCGAAACTTCGATCGATAGTAAACAAGCGGGTCCAGAGAATTCTACAACAATATCGACCAACAAAAATTATCAACGTTATACAAAGCCTCTCCTAACAACAATGCAAACTCAAATCAAAGGTAAATAAACTCCATCATTGAATACTTTGCAAAACGAAACGATTAGATCTATCGTGCGCGCTTCCGACGTACTACCATTCGCGTTTCAACGTAACAATAACATACCACCAAGAAAGACAACTATAAAAAAAACATGTATTCTTGCGCTTAAGACAAAGATCAATTTTTGAAAACATTCTGCCTGTTTCGGAAACCATGCGTTACGTTGGACATCCAAATTTACTCTGGCTATAATACACAAAATACAAAACAAATTGTTTTTGTAAGTATTGTGCATGTTTAAACTATTACTAATGAGTTAGATTATAATAATTTTACGTGTTCTATGACATCTTTATTTATGTAAACACTTAAAAGAAAACCCGGTCATTCTCATGTCACAAAATTAGGTCAAATTTTAGGCCACTTTCAGACATTTACAAAGCAAATACAAAGGTTCTATAGACATTTTCGTCTTGAAATTATTAATACTATCTTTCCGATCACTTTTAAATAAGATAATAGCAAAAGGAAAGGCAAATAAGCAGCTTGTTCTGATAAATATCAGCTAGAAAAGCAGCACCCCTCGCGGTGCTCAGCTTTGTAGACAGACCCACATAGCACTGAGCAGAACGGAGGAAACCGGAACAAAAGCGCAGCAAACTTACGATATGTCCGCAAGCTCCATCTCGTTAAGGAAAGTAACTACAAGGCGTGTCTTTTAATTGGAATTTTAAAAAAAAAATTTCAATAATTAAAAAATAAATACTACTAGAAGAACTACCACTATCTTACTACAGAGATGCCTAGGTGCCTTGATGCCTCTCAGTAATTTGGCAACTTGTTTTCAGTAATTTTGGAACCTTTTTCAGTAATCATCAGTAATTCTTTTAAAGCTAATATAAACACACAAAAACTAAGCAAAAAACTAAATTCTATTTCACTGTCAGACTCCTCGGTTTTGTGCTTTCGTTTGGAAGCCATTTTAGAACTCTCGCTTGGTCACGTGATCACCTCTCGTAACATTTCGCGCAAGCTTCACTGTCACAAAAAAGCCTCAGATGAACCGTTAGCTTCGCGGTTAAAAATAAGAGCCTCAAACGAACCTATAAATATAGGCATCAGCGGCGCTATGAAAATCCGTAAAATTGATCGCTGCAAATCCGTAATTTCGCTAATTATTCCGTATTTCCGTAGTAACTATTGTTTTTCCGTAAAATTACGGACGTTCCGTAATACTAGGCATCTCTGTTACTACTACAGCCACCATTACCACCAACATTCTACCGCTACCACTACCGTTACTACTACCGCTACTACTATACCTTGAAGAAATTGTAGTGGCACAGCTGGCGAAGGAGGCATTAAGGTCTGTTGACATGGAGGAATTTTTCCGTTTCATCATGTCAAAAATCGCCTTCACTCCGGGGGCACTGCAAGGTTTGGGAGGCCCAAGGACAGGCACTGGACTCTGCAGGCAAAATAAGGAAACCTCAGTTGCAAACAGAGTCAAATGCTACAGCAGTAGCATTAAGGTCATTAACTTTAGTAATGATGGTAGATATAGCATTATCCCTCTAAAATATCCATCATGCATGATGCATTGGAGCTGTCCTTTGTTAGCTGTAGCTGACAATGCAGCAGTGATGAGCATGCTGCTCACTGTGATACTGATCTAAAGGAGTTAAAACTGAAATATTTGAAAATCCGAGCGCATTGGCACACTAATTGTACATTTTATACACCATTCTCAATTTTTATGCGCCACTGATACAAAGCATAGTCCAACTGGAAAGGCAAAGCCCAAATGTTCCTTATGGAACTTGCAATATTCTATATGAAAATGAGTGCCCAGAAAAACGGTGGCATTAAAATACAAAGTAATACTGTCTTTTATCTTGACCTTGACCTCAGGCTCCAAATGGACATTTGCACAATCAAATAAACTGCAGCAAAAGTTGTATTATGACAAAAACAGTGACATTTGGATGATTTTGATCTTCCCAAGACCTCAGATGTTCACGTATATTCAAATAATAATACTATGGATCAAACATAAGAGTCATTCCCTGTACAATGAGAAATGTTTTAAGGTTTTTGTAAGGCCTAACTTGACTTTGACCTTCAAGAGTTATACAAAAAGGAAACATAGAAAGAATGCCTAAGATTCATACCTTGAGAACTAAAAACAGTTTTATTCCACATTTTGTACGCCTGATTAAAAGATAATAAATTCAACCAGTTGTACAATATCAACACGGACATCAAAGTCCAAGGCCAATCCCTCAACACAGTGCATAGCTTCAAATATTTAGGAGCCATTGTATCAGACAATGGGTCCCGACAGGAAGTCCTCTATACAGGATCGCACAAACAACTGCTGCCCTGACAAGGTTGAAGCCCATTTGGAAAGACAGGACCATCAGTCTACATTCCAAAGTAAGACTGCTGCGCTCCCTTGTCATCTCCATCTTCCTACTTCCTATATGCTTGCGAAGCATGGACCCTCACAGCAGATCTCCAACGAAGAATACAAAGCATTGAGATGAGGTGCTACAGAAGACTTCTGGGCATTTCCTATACCCAACACATCACCAATGACGAAGTCCGACAGACCATCACACAAGCCATTGGACAACACGATGACCTGCTCACAGTGGTGAAGAAACGGAAATTCCGATGGTATGGCCACGTCACCAGATCATCAGGCCTTGCAAAGACTATTCTGCAAGGCACAGTGCAAGGAGGTAGAAGAAGAGGGAGACCGAAAAAGAGGTGGGAGGACAACATTTGAGAATGGACTGGTTTGACACTGAGCGAAGCCATCAGGGCTGCTGAGGACAGAGAAAGATGGAGTATGCTGGTTAAACGATCATCTGTGGTGCCCCTACGACCTCTGGGTTACGGGACAGGATAGGATAGGATAGGTACAATATGCGTTTGTTTGGCGCATGTATGCACTGTTTGACTAGGCAGATTATAATCCTGCAGTTTTTGATTGTAATATGTACACCACGTTGTAACTTCTCATAAAGATAATAAGGTTGTCATATTTGTATTTGTATCCAATCCAATGTTCACTAGTCCTGACCTTGGAGCAAGGTTGCGTGGCATGTGATGATGTGTGTCTCATTGATACTGAAAAGAATCATAAGTCCGATATCAATAACTATATATTTTAAAAAATATGATATTTTCCCTTTTTATCGGAAAATTCTGGGCCACCTTGCCTTCTCAATCTCATCGATATTACTGTATTACATGTTGACTTACCAACTGTGTCCTAAGAGCAAGCTTTAACTCATTTCTTACCACAACAAGATCCCCATTTGTACAGTTCTGCATCGAATGCCCGTAAACGTGGGGAAACGACTCTAGATAGATTGTTCTCACGCTATCAACAATCTGAAATTAGTTTTTGGGAGTGTTCAAATGGGGAAAAAGCACGACAAATGTACCATGTAAAGTGCTGTTTATGGACCCCAACAGCAACGACAGGGCTGAGATTTAGCAAGCCAGGCTAAGGAGCCAGCCGGGCTCCTAACCTGGGAAGTTGAAGTTGCCAAAATATTTCTCAGGTTGCCAGACCCCTTGATTGAAAGCACGGTCATTTTTTTAAAACTGTATAACTATTGCAGCTAATAAACAAGATAAATTTCAACAACACTGTTTCATTTTTTAAAACAAGCACTGTATAATTTATTCATCATCGACATCCTCCTCCTCAATGTTCCAAAACTTGAAGGAGCGTGGGTGTGCCTTCTTCAGGCCAGCTAAGTCATCATCATCACCTACCTGAGCACTCAGACTCTCCAACAGTTCTTCTTCATCTGCATCATCATATTCATCATTACTTTCAACTTCTCTGTCTTTTTTTTCCCTCTTCTTGTCTCCCTCCCTCATCTCCCCCAGACTGAGACATTTCTATGATCTCGCTTCTCTTCTTCGTATTTCTTATTCTGCTGGTTTTTTTTCTTCTTCGGACTTTATTTTATTTTTGCTGGAGGCTCCGAGACACCGCTTAAAAAGCGCCACATCGTTCGAGATTGACAAAAGACTGAGAATGGGGAATATCGAAAGTACCGCAAGTCTCGCGTGACTCATCAAGGAAGTCAGAAACTCGTTCCGATACACGCAAGGAAGCAAGAAGGCTAGGATCTCGCAGGGCAGTAGCGTTTCGCGGCGAGGGAAAGAAGAAAGTCTCGCGAGAAAAGGCTATTTTTACTTTGCAAATCCCTCGCTTTGCTAGCGTTACCTAATTTCCTAGCATGCATCGGAACTGGTCTCCGGTGCTGACTGCAGAAGCGGTTGGCGCGTGTTTTGTTTTACATTGCAAGTCAAAAGTCCGTGTACAGGTACAGAATCTCTACCACTGGCGGTATTTTCAAGTCGCCAGCCGGGCGAATTGTACCCCAAATCGAGCTCGCCACACACTATTTTTAGGGGCCATTGGCGAGTTGGCGAACGTTAAAGCTCAGCCCTGAACGAGGATACAGTTTTTGACAGTGATACAGATAGTTCGGGTTATGAATCAGAAAATGTGCTTGGAATGAAAGTAGTGAGGAGTGAATCGAACTATCTCTGCCATTTT
This sequence comes from Oncomelania hupensis, assembly GCA_036898135.1. Classification (NCBI taxonomy): domain Eukaryota; kingdom Metazoa; phylum Mollusca; class Gastropoda; order Littorinimorpha; family Pomatiopsidae; genus Oncomelania; species Oncomelania hupensis. Next base: position 91,338,819 of record CM072513.1, read on the forward strand.
CAATGCCCAGTCCAACACTTTTCATCAAACCGGTGTTTGAAAGGGGAAGGAATAAATAAAATACAACTAAATACAATATTTTCCCAAATTATACATATTAATTTTAATTTGACAAAATACAAAATGATTTTGTAACCAAGGCTACACATTTTTTCTTGGGTTTTGCAAAAATGTTCTTGAACCTATTCCCTATCACTATTAGTATTACAGCCTAAACCTAATTGAGGTCTTCAGCTTTACTTCCAAGAAGGCTTGCACAAGGGAGATAATATGTACAAATAATTCTGCTAGGAAATCACCCCTTACCCTCATTCTTGGTAGCTGAGTAAGCTGAGGCAACGGACTCTGCATGTAAAGCTGTTCAAATGCATCCTCAAATTCCCTGCTCGTGGCCGATTTCAAACTTATTGAAGACATGCTGCTGTATGAACCTGCACACTGACGTCGTTAAAAGCAACGGTACATGGTCGTTTCGCCGGAAATCACGTTCGCCGAATCCGGCGAATCGACCAATCAGATTTTCAGGCGAAACGTCCAAGTGGAAAAAAGGGATCTGGGAACGACGGGTATGGTAATGAAGTCCCCTATACGCTCTATGTGTCCGGGGACATTAATTTAATTAAGAAGAAGAAGAAGGGTATGGTAAGGCAGTGCCTCGACGGGTAGGGTAAGGCAGTGCTACACATATACCGCTCGAAACGGGTTAGGGTTAGGGCTAGCGGTCCGTCTACAAGTGATTGAATTACAATCGACCTATCGGTGAATCGACCATCGGCGAATCGACCAGGCCTTTCCGGCGAATCGACCATCCGGCGAAACGCCTATAAACCAAAGCAACAATGATCATTGTCAATTATTATTTATTTATAAAAAATGTCAAATTCCCTTGTGTAAAAATGGGGACAATTATTAATCATCTTGTAGATCTTGTTAGAAACTGTGCCTGTGGTGTTTTGGAAATGTCTGAGTGATCCTGGGTGGCTGTGTTTAATCAAAATCACCAAATCGCAAACTCAAACTGTCTGCAAGGTCCCCTAGGCTATATGGGTTAGTCTCCAAAAACCTGCCCTTGGGGGGTACTTCACTTTGAGAACAAATAAAATATATAAGAAACCAATTATCTGTGTCTGTTTTGTTGTTATTGTATTGAGTATATTTTAATGTTATATTATTTAAAAGGATTTCCATTTAAAACTAAAGTGATTCTCTTTAATTTGTGTTTTTCTGCTAAAATTTATGAAATTCCACAGCGCCATTTTGTGACATGCTGACGGTCAGAATTTTTTTTATCAGATTATTTGTTTATCTCGCACAGTTTTATGGCTGAAAGTGGTACAAACTTTGAAAATGCCTATTAAGGTTTGCCGATACACGCTTCAGCGTCATGCTGAGGTGCCACTTGATACTCTATTGCGTCACCAAAACTAGTTGGACGGACGCAACGCTTCGTTACTTCACATATCACAGACACCGACAGCCTCCTCTCACTAAAGTTGTTCAAAATAATCGGGAATGAATGCTTTCTATTTTTAGCACTGCACTATTGTTTTGTTATTAAAAGATAAGTAATCTTGATAGACCCCAATTATGAATAGAATTTGGTGTTCTTTGATTGCTGGTATCCTTCGTTACTAATATCTTGAGTTGCGTCCGTCCACCTTTAAAATATAATAACTTAGGTTTAAAAGTAAATGGAACTATATTTTAGGTATAAAAATAGTCACGGAAGTAGCGGATTCATTTTTGTTATAATTAGATGCTGTATTGATGCGCGGTATCGTCGAAATTTGAAAAAGTGTTTTCGTTGCTTTGAATCCACACGAAGTTGCGTCCGTCAATATTCTGATTACCAAAGTAAAAGAATCAAACTTTAATCTTTATTTTTACAATTATTATAATGTTTCCAGTTTTAAGAATATTACTGATGTGAATATTTATTATTTGTGATTGTCGGGAGAGGGTTAGTTTTAAAAAGTAGGTCGGACGCAACGAAGTAGCCACCGCCGATAGTTACTTAGTTGCGATCGTCCTTCGGAAAATGTAAAAAAAGATATTGCGTGGCATTTGGTTTTTTATGTTATTTGAATTCATCGTTTATTTGTTACAATTATGTTTATAGGCAAATAATGTTGTTTTGTATTGATGTCGCATAGAAGATTGAGAAATCTGAATATTTTGAAAATTATGGGATGCTCGCAACGGAGTAGCGACAGCGAAGGTTACACAATTTCTGAATTTGTTTTTTAATTTCAAACTTTCACTCTTTTAATTCTTTTCTTGATTAAAAATAGTAACTGCTTTCACATGCAATTGGATTTTCATTTCTATTTCATTGCATCTGAATATCTTGACTGTTTTTAGCTTTAGTTTAAAAGTTTGGTTACTATAGTATGTTGCGTCCGTCCAAAGTAAATATTAAATTTTATATGCATCTTTACCAATGCATCTACAGCAATTATTCATTTGTTACAGTGCAACATCTTCTTGAAATAGATACTTTTTTATAAAATGATTTTAAAATTTACATAACTAGGAGTTTTGGACACCTTTTAGCAGTTCCTTTGGTTACTATGTTGCATCCGTCCATATGCTTCTACCTATACCTTTAAGGTGTTGGTACTCGGTAACTAAAAGAACAATTTTAAAAAAAATTATAAAGGGAGAAAGGACAAATATATACTTAAATATTGTGCATGTAACAACTTTCTCTTCAAAAGTTTTTTTTTTTACATCTATGTCACACTTTCAGCATGTTTCCAGAGAACGACCCATATACGCATCTGTGTCCGGGGACGGTAATCTACCTGTCTGCAACTAAATTACCGCTCAAAGTTATATGTTTACGTGAAAAATAACCGGTCTGTTTAGATTCTCCACTAAGCTGAAGCCAGGTATTAGCATGAGGACTATCAATCATCAATGTAAACACTAAAAGTAAAACAGGAATTTAAATGGAAACTTGAATTCGGTTATTGGCAACTTAAATCGTCGCGAAAGCACCTACAAAGCATTATTATGTTCATCGAAAGGTTGCTTATTGAAATAATAAACCTACTATCTTATCATATTACGTTAACATAAATAAATACAGCACATAGTAACCTTTCAAAACACTCTTTCACGGTTGCTGTAGCTACATTGTCGAAAATGCCGCCATATTCGTCGTTTACCTTTTGAAAACTTCCGGTTTAGGTAAGGGTTGCTTCCCTTTTGGTGGATCCCCGATAGCCACATCAAATGTTTTGCGCAGAGACTTGACCTGTTACCTGAGTGGCCACCAGGGCGCGGCCGACGGGGTAGGAAGTTTGAGAACTTATTTTAACCCCCTTAACTGTCTCTTTATCATGGCGGTTCTTGAACTGGTTGACAGTTTCAGCTTCAACAATTGATTGTTTCAGTGCATTCCATGGGTTCACAACTCTTTGTGAAAAAAAGTTATTTATGAGATTCAGTCTAGACCTCTCTTTGAACAGTTTGCTGCTGTGACCTGTCCTCTATAATCTTGAAAGTCTCGATGAGATCTCCCCTGTCTCGCCTTTCTTCTAATTTCTGCAAATTGCAAAAAGACAGTCTCTCATCGTAGGCCCCTACGGCAGGTGACCAATCCCTGTGATCGATCTCGTGCTCTCCTCTGCACCTTTTCCAACTCTGCAGAGTCTTGCACTTGTCCACGTTATACTGCCTCAGCCACTTCTCTGACCACATTTCTGCCACCTTAAGGTCATGCTGTAGTTTGTCGCTCCCTGCTGGGTCTGAGACGTCGCTGTAGAAATTAGTGTCATCAGCAAACTTTAGAACGCTGGTCAGCATATCGTTCTCCAAGTCATTAATGAACACCAGGAACATGGTCGGCCCCAAAATGGATCCTTGTGGAACTCCGCTCGTCACATCTACCCATGGAGAAGCTTGTCCATTGACCACAACTCTCTGCTTTCTGCCACGCAGCCACTCTTCCATCCACTGCAGCACTTTTCCGTCCACACCGAGTGCTTTCAGCTTGTCAATAAGCCGCTAATTGTGAGGGACCTTGTCGAACTTACCCGGAGGTATGGATTCTTCAGTATAGTTTATACTTCCATGCCCGGAGGCTATTATGAATTATTAGCTGCTACGGAGTGTGGTCTCAGCGGGTCTGTTTTTGAATTACCAGATTATATTTCCATATAAATTCTTTGAAATAGTCAGCGATCAGAACCAGTCAAATGTCTGACCGTCGGTCTATTCGAAGCCATATCAAGAACTACTGAACGGATTTTGACATAAACTTGAAAGGAACATTACCCAGCCCGCGTGGCCTGCTTCCCGTGCTATCATAATTGTATTTCCTCTACCGCAAAGGTTAAGGTCACTGGATTCAATTTGTTGCTAAACACGTTTTGCTCAATATCTCAAGAACTGCTGAAGCGATTTTGTAGCGTTTTGGTATACACTGTAATACCACTTCAAATCATGGACCATACTTCAGTAGCAGTCCGGTGTCGGTCGGTCCATCGCTCCGGATGTTGCTTCTTTTTTTTTTTCCTTCTTTTGGTCTTATCTCAAGAATAACTGAACCGAAATTCATAATTTTTATTTTGCAGATAGGTCTATTAACTGCTGCTAAGTATGTTAGATCATTCTTATTTGTACTTTCTCAAAGGTCAAGGTCATATAATGCTTCACTATAAACAAACTGGTAGATCCAATTTGGATTTGTTGTGGTGGTTGTTGTGCAGATAGTTTAGATCTGGATCATTCCACGTTTTCCTTTTGCTTCTTTAGAATAAAGCCAAGTCACAAGTTACAGTTAATTATTCATTGCTTACACAAGTTACAGGGTCCAGCGGACTGCAAAGAGCCGAATCAGGACCCCAAAATCAAGACCACAACTTCGCTGAAAGAGGACTCGCCCCTGATCCGCATAAAAGATCTGCCGAAACAACCCTATAGTGGTAACACTGAAGGCACTCCACCAGCCGGTCACTTTACAATAAACACCTCCCGCGCATGGGACGCTGAGGCTATACTCTAATTTATCGAACCTCCTTTTACAAAAACAACATAGAATAAAAACATCATTATAAAATATCAACAAAACACATACATAATTTATACAATGCCTACATTGCTAAATAATAACATCATAGGAAGCCCAAGTGACCATCTGGCAAAAAGCGTCCAATATTCCCAAGCTGATCCAACAGACCTCACACACAAATGAGGAGTTTTTGTCCCGGAAGAGTTTTCAAGAAAAAAGGTAGGTGACTGGTCTAGCGAAGAAGAAGATAGTATATTAGATTGATAGAACAGACAATGAGAAAGAAGGAACGAGAAAGACAGCGACGGTGGGAATTTAAAGCACTAAATTTCTAGAAAGCGGGGATACTATTTATACTGAAACCCCCGGTACCCCCACGGGAGGTTGGGGGAGGGGAGGGGAGTGGGGGACAAGTCACAACACTGCCAAGAAAAATTAAACTTTTGAAAATGCTTTGGAGAGAGTTGGCAGATCACAAAGGTACAGTCAGCATAGGGGGAAGAGCAATCTCCAACCTTCGTTTTGCGGATGACATTGATGGATTGGCTGGAGAGGAACAAGAACTTGAACAGCTGGTACAGAGGCTTGACACCACGTCCAGAGCCTATGGAATGGAAATAAGTGCAGAGAAGACCAAAATGATGACCAACAACACCAATGGCATCAACACGGACATCAAAGTCCAAGGCCAATCCCTAAACACAGTGCATAGCTTCAAATATTTAGGAACCATTGTATCAGACAATGGCTCCCGACAGGAAGTCCTCTCCATGATCGCACAAACAACTGCTGCCCTGGTGAGGTTGAAGCCAATTTGGAAAGACAGGACCATAAGTCTACATTCCAAGGTAAGACTGCTGCGATCTCTGGTCATCTCCATCTTCCTATATGCTTACGAAACATGGACCCTCACAGCAGATCTCCAACGAAGAATACTAAGCACGGAGATGAGGTGCTACAGAAGACTTCTGGGCATTTCCTACACCCAGCACATCACCAACGACGAAGTCCGACAGACCATCACACAAGCCATTGGACAACACGATGACCTGCTCCTCGTGGTGGTGATAAAACGGAGACTCCGATGGTATGGCCACGTCACCAGATCATCAGGTCTTGCAAAGACCATCCTGCAAGGCACAGTACAAGGAGGTAGAAGAAGAGGGAGACCGAAAAAGAGGTGGGAGGGCAACATTCGAGAATGGACTGGTTTGACACTGAGCGAAACAATCAGGGTTGCTGAGGACAGGGAAAGATGGAGTACGCTGGTTAAACGATCATCTGTGGTGCACCAACGACCTCCGAGTTACGGGATAGGATAGGATAGGAAAATGCGTATTCTCTTGGCATGTGCTTGAATGTTTGAAATACATTAGCATGGCTTGCCATCTTGTTCAGATTGAGTTTTGGATTTTCGTTTCGTCACAGGAGCAATAACCAAGAAGAATGGACCCTCGGCAAGAATTTTGTGGATCCCCGATAACGTACGGGTAGTACAGTATACCAGTAGTACGTGTATCATCTTTATATTGTGAAACAGGTCAAATTTGTTGTCTCAGCATCAAAATTGTTTTGGTCATTAGTAACGTACAAATATAATGGTTGCTTACGGTGAGAGAATCCAGTGATCCATGGCATTGGCGTTTCCCTTTCAGTTGGATCAACGTGGGTTTCGGCCATTGCTGTAATGATAGATACATATGCAAATAGATTAGTAGATAGCTATATACAATATATAAAGACATAATGAATGTTTTCTTGGTGAACTTAACTACAAATAGCTGGATAACGACTAAAGGGCATTACTAATTCTTGAGCAAAATTGATCAGGGTAATAGGTCATAGGAACATCAAAACACAGTGCTGTTAAGGATTTACCATCTTTGCCTAATAGGAGTAATGACTGCATAGATCAAAATAACAACATTCAGAAGAACGAAAAAAAGTTAATTCGAAGGGTGCCATGTGTGAGGCAATTGAATGAAATATTACAGTCTAACATTGCACACAATACATTTGACATGTACCTCTGGCATAAGCCCCCCTCGCCTTAGCTCCACCACCTAGGGCCGCAAATTTCAAGTACTCAGGGTCATCTTTGCTCATTTTGTGAGTTTGTTGTAGGTGGCGCCCCACGTTCACAACACTCATAGAGCACCTGGGGCACTTGTTTTTCTGCAATGAAAATACATCAGCAAGGCATGATTGTCCAAGTTTCTGTACACACAGAGATGACAACTGAGTATTGGAACTGCATAACATTGTATTTGCTTTGAAATTACTTGGAAAAGGTATTAGACAACTAAAAATATAGCTCACATGTTGTTTATTGTGTAATCCATAACGCCACTTGTTTGCTTTGGCGGCATCCTCATTATGAATGGCCCTGAGGTGGCGTGCCAGTTTTGTGACTTCTTTGTTACAGTAAAAGCACCTGTACGTTCTGAAACAAACCCTTCAATTGTCAACATTTGTACAATTAGTGTTCATGATATCATGGGCCCCCTCCCCCACCTGTGGGGAGTGCACAGTAACATTTTTTATACTTGCATGGGTGTATTGTTGTCCAAATGGGATGGGTGATAGAATACGACCCCTGAGTTATGGGATGTGTGTTGATCAATATGCAAAAAAACCTCCATTTAAATCAAACAAGAAGTAGGGGTACTTTGTTCTATGTCATATATAGTGACATGAGCAACTCTTGTTGCAACCATACAACAGGTCTGGGGAAGAGAAAAAATTGGGGTGTAAAAGTGGAGGGGGAGGGGATAGCTCCAACAGCTGGTATTGATAAAGATCCTGTCTGCCAGTCCAGCCAAGCCTATGTTGCAATGTACTTTAAAATTATAGAGACATAGAACAAAACTCCATTTGACCTCTCCTAAAAACAAAAGGAGCCCCAACGACCCCCCGAGTTTTGGGATGGGTGATAGGATACAACCCAGGAGTTATGGGATGGGTGATAGAATAGCTTCCCATATTGCTTCTTCTGCAGTACACCCTATAGTACCCCAAAACCAAAACGAGCCCCAACGACCCCTGAGGTATGGGATGGGTGATAGAATACGACCCCCCGAGTTATGGGATCACGGGTGTTGATCAATATGCAAAAAACTCTTTTAAAATCAAACAAGAAGTAGGGGTCCTTTGTTCTATGTCATATATAGTGCCATGAGCAACTCTTGTTGCAACCATACAACAGGTCTGGGGAAGAGAAACAATTATAATCTTAGCCATGAAAGCCATAGGTTATAAAAGTGTAGGGGGAGGGAATAGCACCAACAGGTGGTGTGCAGACAGCCTGTCTGCCAGCCCAGCCAAGGCCATACTATTGTTAGGCTTCAGGGTCAGGTCAGGGGAACTGGGTCAGTGTCTGTTAGTATGCTAGACCCAAGTCTTGTTACAGTCGTTAGAGGGCTGGACCAGCAGGTAAATGTGTAAAAGGCATGAAATGTAATATTGTTCAAAATTGGTGTTATGCTATATGTTAAAATATGCACACTCCCTCACACTCACTGCACTCCCCACCAGTAGGGAGTGCATATTAACATTTTTTTTATTGTATGGGTGTAATGTTGTCCAAATTGGTAAATTTGAATTGGCCTCAAGGAGACAATTGATTTGATGTATGACATGACATATTTGGAGAATATTTTGAAAAGTGCACCCTCCTCCCCCCCCCCCCCCACACACACACACACACCCAACAGTGTAAAGTGCAAATTTCGATAGGTTGGTACAGTAGTTAGAGTGGTGGTACCAGGAAGAAAAGTTGTAAAAGGCATAAATATTGGTCCAAATATGTGTTTTTATATATGTTAAAATATGCACGCTCCCTCACCCTCACTGCACTCCCCCACCAGTGGGGTGCACATTAACAATTGTTTAACTTGCATGGGTGTAATATTGTACAAATTGGTAAATTTGAATTGGCCTAAACGAGACAGTTGCTTTGATGTATGACATTCAGTATTTGTAGACTATTATCAAAAGTACACCCTCCACCCCCCCCCACCCCCGCACACACCCATCAGTGGGGGAGTGTACATTTTTACAAAGTGTCCAAATAGGTGATGCCGTATATCAAATGAATTGTCTCATCTAGACCAATCCAAATCTATCAATGTAATATGAGTGAAATGGATGGGGGTTGTGTGGGGGAGGGGGGGAATAGACACAGCAAGCAGCCCACATCAAGGGAATAAGAAAGTATAGGAGTGGGGGTGGGGAGTGTGAGTGAGGTTTATTTTAAGAGTATATTTGAATGGGGATAAGGAGGTTATTAACTGCTAATGCTTGTACAGAGAACGCATTGGTCCTGCTGTCTGCATTGACACTAATTGGCCTTGGCTGCCCATCCTATCTGCAATGGCTCTTTGTAACAAGCATGGTGAATTCAACAGAGAGATAGAAGGAAAGGCCACTTGAGAGGGCCTTAACAGTGAACAAATAATTACAGAGAGCAAAGAAGGGCAAAAATTAATTATGAAATAATTCAATATCTCAGGTATGGCTACTCATCCAGCAATGGTATTTGGGTTGTAACTTTGTACTTTCACCCTGATTATATTGAACTTTATTTCAAGAACATCGGACAAGAACTAGGGGTACTTTGTATAAATGAAAATAACACTATTTGTTAGGCTTCAGGGTCAGGTCAGTGGAACTGGGCCACTGTCTGTTAGTATGCTAGACCCAAGTCTTGGTACAGTAGTTAGAGGGCTAGACCAGCAGGATAAATGTGTAAAAGGCATAAAATGTAATATTGTTCAAAATTGGTGTTATGCTATATGTTAAAATATGCACCCTCCCTCACACTCACTGCACTGCCCACCAGTAGGGAGTGCATATTAACCTTTTTGTTTATTGTATGGGTGTAATGTTGTCGAAATTGGTAAATTTGAATTGGCCTCAAGGAGACAATTGATTTGATGTATGACATGACATATTTGGAGAATATTTAGAAAAGTGCACCCTCCTTTCCCCCCTCCTCCACACACACACCCATCAGTGTAAAGTGCAAATTTCGATAGGTTGGTACAGTAGTTAGAGTGGTGGTACCAGAAAGAAAAGTTGTAAAAGGCATAAATATTGGTCCAAATATGTGTTATGATATATGTTAAAATATGCACGCTCCCTCACCCTCACTGCACTCCCCCACCAGTGGGGTGCACATTAACAATTGTTTAACTTGCATGGGTGTAATATTGTACAAATTGGTAAGTTTGAATTGACCTAAACGAGACAGTTGCTTTGTTGTATGACATTCCGTATTTGTAGACTATTATCAAAAGTGCACCCTCCACCCACCCACCGCACACACCCATCAGTGGGGGAGTGTACATTTTTACAAAGTGTCCAAATAGGTGATGCGGTATATCAAATGAATTGTCTTATCTAGACCAATCCAAATCTATAAATGTAATATGAGTGAAATGGATGGGGGTTGTGTGGGGGAGGGGGGGAATAGACACAGCAAGCAGCCCACATCAAGGGAATAAGAAAGTATAGGAGTGGGGGTGGGGAGTGTGAGTGAGGTTGATTTTAAGAGTATATTTGAATGGGGATAGGGAGAAGGTTATTAACTGCTAATGCTTGTACAGAGAACCCCTTGGTCCTGCCATCTGCATTGACACTAATTTGCTTTGGCTGCCCATCCTATTGGCATAGGCTCTTAGTAAGTAGCTTGCTGAATTCAACAGAGACCTAGACCTGCTCAGCTTTTTGTTTAAAACACACTGAACACAGTGAAGGCAGTGACAGCATTGACACTAAAACTGTATACCAAATGAAGGGTTATAAAGTTATAAAAGAAAAAATTAAAAGATAACAGATAAAAATTACTAAAACACTCATAGAAGCACTAATTATTAACCGATTTGGGTTGTGTGTGTGTAGGTGTGTGTGTGTGTGCGCGTGTGCGTGCATGCTTGTGTGTGTGTGTGTGATATATAAAAATGTATTAATATTGTTTATAACTAGCACTCCACTTTAAAAAAGAAAATTAAGCTGTTACACAAATATATTCATATGTGGAGTCTTTGTTTGTATTAACCATATAATATTTATGGTGTATTGGGAAGCAAATGCAGTACTTATGTTTTGACCTAAAGCACTCATTATTTTTTTCTCCACTGCTCATGTTTACACTAAGTAGGCATACACTGCTGCTATTCCAGGCTGTGTGTACTGAGAGAAATAGAGCTGTACTTACTTTGTGCTTTTCGTTGCCTTAGCTGTTGCTGTTGCTGTTGTTGGTGTTTCATCATCTGTTGTTGGTGTTTCTGAAGCTGTTGCTGTTGCTGTTGTTGTAGCTGATGTTGGTTGCTTATCTGGGCTACAACAACACAATACTACAATTACAACAATGACTGAGGGAAAAAAATTCACAAAATATGTTGTCCCTAACAACCATAACAAACACTAAAAAGTTAAATTTTATTCCAATTTAGTGCCATGGACCACTAACAATTTTGTTATGTATGAAGAAATTATGACATTTGTTTTAAAAGTCAATGTTTTACATGTTAAAATAGGATTTCCCTCATTGCTATCATATACACTCACAGTGCTACCCTATGCATGTGAGTCCATAGGCAAAAAAACACTCAATCTCTATCTATGTTTGTCTTACTTTAATAATTTCCACAGCTGTCGCTTCGTTTTCCTTCTCTGTTTTATTATTTTCATTTCCTTGGAAAAGTCATTATCGGGATCTGGAATGAGAAAGAAAATGTCATAAAAACAAGTATTAAGGTCTGTTAGCCACTTTCATAGTTCATGTCTGTTCGTCTTTGTAAAGAATATGTATTTTATAGATCAATGAGCACTGCTTTATTAACACTATTTGTTTGATTTGTGGCTGAATAAGGCTCTTGACATACTTAAATATATCACTGTGGTAAGGCCACTTCCCTACCCTCCCCATCCTGCAATAATCTGTTATCCCCCATGACGCACCACCACCACCCATGCACAACCTCATAAAGAACATGGTAAGAAACATACCTTTGTCGTCATAGTCATACTCATCTCCAGTATCATCCTCCTTCTCACTGTCCTCCTGCTCTGCCTCCACTTCATTCTGCTCAGTGTCATCCTGCTCCATACCCTCCTCCTCCTGCGTTTCATCACCCTCCTGGGCCTCCACCTCCATCTCATCAGTTTTCTCCATATCTTTGAGCATGGCTTTCCAGCCATCTAAAATGAAACGAAAACATGATATTAAAAAATCAAGAAAAAACTAAGTACAGTTTTAACAAAATGGATTAAACAGAAGAATAAGTACTACAACATAAAAAGGTTAGATTTTATAGAAAAAGTACAACTCACCCTCAGATGTAAGATTTTTGAGGAGGTAGGCCTTGTGTGACACATAGGCTTTCTTAAAAGGGCCCTTGGGTTCCTCTCCGAATTTCTGAAAATAGCAATAACAAAGTTATTAGGAAAGCCACATAGGTCATAACACAAAAAGACATGAGTAATGTTCTGGGCATTACCAAGGCTGTTATTATTGTATTATTATTGTATGTAGCATTGAGGATTTTTATACCTCACATTGTTGGTTTGTTGTTTTAGTGTGAGGCAAGGCAAGATATTTTGCCATGTAATTGTTTGTAGTAATACACTTTGTTGTGAGTTATATATAAAGTCTTACCAGTGGAGCCAGAGAATACAGGACTTTAAGTTTAGAGTCCATGTAGTCCAGTGTGTCCTTAGGAATCATGGGCTCCAGAGTTGAAATGTCACCTTGAAGCTCCTCGTCTGTAACAAATCAAGCAAGTGAGGCTTCACCTGAACACATACCACACTCATATTGGCAATGTAAAGGTGTAACTATTAGGCAAGCACAATACAAAATTGGTTAAACATACTAAGTAGGGTTATCGCCAAATACTGCAAGTAAATAAGGGATACAACAAGCATTATATGTTAACATTTTTAATGAATAAATCATGTTATGATAATATTTATGTTGCAGGTTAAATACTCAATTGCTCAATTATTAGAATACAAACATATATTCAGATGCCAATATAATGAGAGAGATAGAGAAATAGAGAGAAATAGAGAGAACATACATTTCTTAGCATGGCGCTCTTCCCACCCCTTTGTCGATGGTACCATAAGCTCAATGCCGGTTGGTTCCGAGAATAACAATGCCACTTCCTCCAGAATCATGGTTGACTCTACCAATTGATCTATGTCGTCATGAGTCAGTCTATTCACCCAGTATCTGCAAAGGTAAAGAAATGCTTAAACAATGTGTCTATTTACAAACAACATATTTGTGTTTGGCTGTTATTAAAACATAAGTACAACATTTATACAAATATTTCATGACATGTAGAGATGTATTATTGCTTGAGATTATAAAAGGAAATTCTATGTCCAAGTGGAGTTCCAGACGGTGGGAGCAGAAAATGAAAATGAGCATTTGCCAAAGGACATTTTCACTGGTGGAATGGAGAGATTTTGGGCAGAAGAAGATCGAAGGGTTCTAGAGGGTATGTAGGGGTTAACCGTGGTTTTCAGATAAGAAGGGCCAGATGAAGAGAGAGCATTGAAGCAGAGGCAAGCAATTTTGTACTCAATTCTTTGTTCAATGGGAAGCCAGTGTAGGGACAATACAGTACAGAAGAAGAAGAAACAACAAAAGTCTAATGTTAGTGTGAAGATAAAAAAAGGAAATATGCCTCACAATGTAGAAAACACACACACACACATGTATGCCCGTATATTCGGGAAAAAAAAATAAATCTATGAGTACACAATGAACTTGTATTATTTATAATGTATTGGTCGAGAATAACATCACAAGAAATGTATACACAATGAATAATGCAAGTATAAGAACGAAACATAGGATATATATGTAATATTTTACCTTTCATTTTGAGAATTAGACATGACAGTACTGGCACTGGGGGTCTCCATCTTGGAACTACAATGATGCCTTCTTCTTCTACTTCTTGCTGATGAGTTACCACAACGGTCTTGTCCAGCACAATGGTACAATTAGGGGCTGCTGCGCAAATAAATGTAGGCACTGGTGATGGGTATGTGGGGGGTGGGGATGGAGGGTTGGAGGGGAGGGAGATGGCTGATTTTTTTTCCCTTCTCCACAATGTCTTACCCACAGGTCGTTGGTTCCCCCCCACCCCACCCCCCTCCACCCACATATGTGATGTTTCTTGTAACCACCATCAGTTTTGCAATTTAATATGCTATACACACCGACTCAACCAAAGCTTTTAGGTTTTGAAGTAAGTTCAGCCAGGCTAGCTATACCTAGCTTCGCCGGTGGTCTTCTTTCCTTTCCTTTCACTGAAAGGGATGGTGTAGGCAAGCAATAAATAGCCCACAGCCAGCAAAATGTAGGAGAACCTAAGAGTGCTGCTCACATAGGCATTGAGCTGGTGTGTATATATATATATATGGTCATGGGGCACCCCGCCACCCCCCACCCCACCCCCACCCCCAGATGTGATGTATTTAGTAACCACCATCCATTTTGGCATATAATATAATAAAATTAGGGTCATGGGGGTACCCCCCATACCTCCCTCTACAACCCCCCCAACACACACACACACCCCAACCCCACCACAGAGTTGGTATCATCGAGACAATTCGTTTGATATATGACAACACCTATTTAGACCAACTAACTCTAACCACTTAGCCAACATGTGGTCCTCAAATGGAAAGATTCAAACCAGTATTATAAAAGTTGAGAAAAAAAGAGCAGACCCTGTCCTATCCTGCCTGCAGGGTGGACCAGGTGGTTAAAAGCAAGCCAACTTTTCCAATTAAAGAGAGATAGCTTAGAGAGGCTTCTGGTTAAAAGACACCGAACACAGTGACCGCAGTGACATGCATTGACACTAAAACTGTTGACCAAATGAAGTTGATATCCAATCCTATCCTATTATATCCTATCCCCTAATTCTTGACAGATTTGGATGGGGATGGTGTCAAAATGATCAGCTCGATAGCGCGCATCTTTTACAGTCACTTTTGGAAAAAACAACCCTAGTGGGACAAACATTGGAAAGTAAAAAAAGCACCCCTAATTCGTGACAAATTTTGATGGGGATGGTGTGAAAATGATGGTATTGATAGCGCGCTCATTTGTCATTAAAGTTTGTTTTGTGATAATAAGATGCAAGAAAGATATAGGATAACAAAGGAGTCAAGTACCCATAATTCTTGACCAATTTTAACAGTTTTTTTTTGCAAAATAATCAGCTTGATGAGTGTATCTTATGTACCAAATTCCAGCCTGGGATAACAAGATACAATGGAGATATAGCATAACAAAGGAGTCCACTGCTTTTATTCAGTACAATATTGTATGTATATATGTGTATATATATGTATGGGTGAGAGTGTGTGCACGCCTTCATGCAAAAGCTGGTACTAACAAAAATAAAACTACATTCCAACTTTGACCCTTCCTGGCGACAGCACCAGTCTGACACCTGCTGACACAAAACACACACTGGCAACAGACTTGGAAAGAGGAAATGTGGCCCAGATACAAGTCAAAACTGTGAATTGAAGGTGGCAGTGGTTTAGGGTTGGGTAGGCACAGTGAACATTGTGAACGTAGTGACACGTATTGACACTAAAACTGTTGACCAAATGAAGTTGATATTCAATCCTATTTTATCCTATCCTACCCCCTAATTCTTGACCGATTTGGATGGGTATGGTGTTAAAATGATCACATCAATAGCGCGCTTCTTTTTCAGTCATTTTTAAAATTAGGTCCTATGTACCTGATACATGTTTTTGAATGCCCTACCCATAATTCTTTACCAAATGTAATCGGGTTTGTTGCAAAATGATCAGCTCAATAATAGTGCAAACATGTTTCAGTGAATTTTGTTTTGGGATAATAAGATACAACTGAGATATAGGAACATGTGATCTGGAGACTTGGATAGTGCACCGATCTCCCGCTATAGGCAAACCCAAGGATCATAAAAATGGCCGTGAAGTAAGGCCTACCACAGTTTTTTCGAAATTTTATCATAACCAGGAAGAGTTGCTGTACACAGTGATGACTCAAAAACTAAATGGCCCATGATAAATTCGATTTTGGCATCGGTTTTGCAATAGCTTTAACCGTTCCAAAGATACGTAATTTAATCACATTTTTTGCAATGAGACTTTGACTCTATTTAGCGTGATGGGTGAGCTAGCCATTCAATAAGTCAAGAACCACTACACCCAGTCTGTTCCTATTGACCAATGATGTTGAAGCCCCCACCCATACACTTACTCCCCCCACATGGAAAGAATAAAAAAAGACGTTGGGTAGATGTGACTGTTTGATAGAGATGACCCATCCTTCAATCCTACTTGACAATGGTTGCGCGATTGGTGTCGTATCCATTCAATAAGTCAAGAACCACTTCACCCAGTCTGTTGGTATTTACCAATGATGTTCAAGCCCCACCCGTAGACTTATTCCCCGAACGTGGAAAGAATCGAACCAGGGGTTGGGGAGAGGTGACTGTTTGCTTGACATGACCCTCATAAAATCCTATATAACATGACCCACACTTTGGATCACCCTTCCTGCAAGCATACCTCAATGTTAACAGGGTTAGGAATAGCATGAAAGGATGGGTGGAAACATGTGATTTGGAGATTTGGATAGTGCATCGATCTCCCGCTATAGGCAACACAAGGAGTCCAAAAATGGCCGTGAAGTAAGGCCTACCACAGTTTTTTCGAAATTTTATTACAACCAGGAAGAGTTGCTGTACACAGTGATGACTAACAAAGTAAACTGGCCCATTATGAATTCGATTTTGGCATCGGTTTTGCAATAGCTGTAAACGTTCAAAAGGTACATAATTTAATAACATTTATTGCAATGAGACTTTGACTTTTTTTAGCGTGATGAGTGAGGTATCCATTCAATAAGTCAAGAACCACTACACCCCGTCTGTTCCTATTGACCAATAATGTTGAAGCCTCCACCCGTACACTTACTCTCCCAACATGGATAGAATAAAAAAAGACGTTGGGGAGAGGTGACTGTTTGATGCCAACCCATCCTCAACTTGCAATGGTTGTGCGATTGTCATTCAAACATCAAGAACTTTTGGTGTTGGTATACCAACACCATGAGACTTACACTGACAGTCCCCCGAACATAAATCGAACCAGGGTTTGACTGTTTTGAATTTGTTATGACATGATATATTTGATCATTCTTGTATGCAAACACCAAATCAAACAGGGTTAGGAATAGCATGAAAGGATGGTTGGAAACATGTGTGAGTGACTTGGATAGCACCGATCTCCAGCTCCCCAAGGAGTGCCGTGAAGTAAGGCCTGCCACAGGAAATTTTTCATAAGAGGATGCTGTGGTGATGACAAACGAAAGTCAAAGACTCCGAATCGGTTTGCAATGCTTTAACCGTAAGAACATAATCTTTGGATTTAGGATACAATGGATTGATCCCTATTGCAAACCCTTTTCATATATAAGGGTCCCCGACCCCCGAGGTATGGATTGGTGAAAAATTTTGTTATGGGATTGGATTGTTTGTGATTGATGAAATCAGAATTTGTTCTATGTCATAATATAGTTGAAAAATGGTGTTAAAATACAACAGGTTTTTGAATGGGAATTAAAATAAATTTAATATATTTGATTAGCAGACAGTGTTGATAAATTCTTCACTAAGGAAGTTGGGTTTTGAATTGAATGTTATAAAGAGTTGCTTTTTTGTAAAAATGGAAAAGTGTATAGTTGAAATATGGAAATTATAAGAAATTTGTTTGGACAATATAATTGTAATATGATTTATTATGTCTTACACAACTCTTGTTGCAACCATACAATGACACTGTTGGATTTAGCCATTACAGTGGCGAGTATAGAACACAGTGCATACAGCTTTAAAAGGCTATCAGCAGGTACTGGAAATTAAGAGCATTAAAAAACTCCAATTTATACCAAAAGGCACTTTTTGCAATGGCAAAGAACATAAAGTGTATATAAAATTTTTAGATATCTCCGGTATGGCTAATGATTTAGCAATGGTATTTGGGTTGTAACTTTGTATTTTCACCCTTATTATATTGAACTTTATTTCATGAAAATCGGACAAGAACTAGTTGTACTATGTATAAATGAAAATAACACTATTTAATAGTCTTCAGTGATAGGTGAAGGGAACTGGGTCAGCGTCTGTTAGTATAGGATAGAGCACAGCGTGGTACAGTTGTAGAGGGCTGGATCAGCAGGTAAATTAGTAAAAGGCATAAAATTTAATATTGTTCCAAATAGGTGTTATGATATATGTTAAAATATGCACGCTCCCCCACCCTTACTGCACTCCCCACAAGTGTGGAGTGCACATTAACATTTTTTTACTTGTATGTGTGTAATGTTGTCCAAATTGGTAAATTTGAATTGGCCTCAATGAGACAATTGGTTTGATGTATGACAAGACATATTTGGAGAATATTTTGAAAATTGCACACCCCCTCCCCCACCACACACCCATCAGTCGGGAGTGCACATTTTTATAGGTTGTTACAGTAGTTAGAGTGCAGGTACCAGTAAGAAAAGTTGTAAAAGGCATAAATATTGGTCCAAAAAGGTGTTATGATATATGTTAAAATACCCACACTCCCTCACCCTCTCTGCACTCCCCCACCAGTTAGGAGTGCACAGTAACATTTTTTTAAATTTATTGTCCAAATTGGTAAATTTGAATTGGCCTAAACGAGACAGTTGCTTTGATGTATGACATTCCATATTTGTAGACTATTTTCAAAAGTGCACCCTCACCCCCCACACACACCCATCAGTGGGGGAGTGTACATTTTTACAAAGTGTCCAAATAGGTGATGTCATATATCAAACGAATTGTCTCATCTAGGCCAATCCAAATCTATATTTATCCTAAAAAGGAACCATTGAGGATAGGATAGGATAGGATAGGATAGGATAGGATAGAATGGGATAGGATAGGATAGGATAGGATGAAGAACTCTTAGAATTAAAAAAAAGATGAAAGTAGCACTAATGGTTGTACAGAGATAATGCCTGTGTCCTGCTGTCTGCATTGACCCAGACCTAGCCCATCCTTCTCCACATGGGAGCAGGAGTTAAGGCCAAGGCTAGTATAGAAAACTATGCAGCCTGCTTTGTTCTAGTGACCGGGCACTGACCTGACGCCTACCAACAATTCAAATTCAAAAGCCTTGGAACTATGTGGGGGAGGGGATGGTGAGTGTTCAGAAAGAAGGGGTACCAGAGGCCCTAATGAGGTCAGTGACAAGGCTGAGGTTTACCTGAAAGGAAGGGTTAGAGATTGGCACATTTGGTAGAGTGCTGGAACAGCAAATATGTAGTATAAGTATATATTATAATAAATGTTAAGAAATATTAATAAAATATGGAGAACAAACCAACTAAAAACAATTACAGCCCCGACGACCCCCCGAGTTTTGGGATGGGTGATAGGATACGACCCACCGAGTTATGGGATGGGTGCAGATCAGTATGAAAAAAAAATTAAAATCAGACAAGAAAAAGTGGTATATTATGTATAGTCCCATGAGCAACTCTTTTTGCAAGCATAGGATAGTTATAATACAAAGGAACCCTTGAGGATAGGATAGGATAGGATAGGATGATATCCCTAAGATGAAAGTAGCACTCATGGTTGTACAGAGATAAGACCTGTGTCCTGCTGTCTGCATTGACCCAGCAAGGGTAGCACGGTCTACTGAGAACCAGCCCTTCCTTCTCCACAGGGGAGCAGGAGTAAAGGCCAAGGCTGGTAAACTATGCAGTCTGCTTTGACCCAGTCTTGGTACAGTTGTAGAGGGCTGGACCAGGTAAATGTGTAAAAGGCATGAAATGTAATATTGTTCAAAATTGGTGTTATACTATATGTTAAAATATGCACCCTCCCTCACACTCACTGCACTCCCCACCAGTAGGGAGTGCATATTAACATTTTTTTTATTATATGGGTGTAATGTTGTCCAAATTGGTAAATTTGAATTGGCCTCAAGGAGACAATTGATTTGATGTATGACATGACATATTTGGAGAATATTTTGAAAAGTGCACCCTCCTTTCCCCCCTCCTCCACACACACACCCATCAGTGTAAAGTGCAAATTTCGATAGGTTGGTACAGTAGTTAGAGTGGTGGTACCAGGAAGAAAAGTTGTAAAAGGCATAAATATTGGTCCAAATATGTGTTATGATATATGTTAAAATATGCACGCTCCCTCACCCTCACTGCACTCCCCCACCAGTGGGGTGCACATTAACAATTGTTTAACTTGCATGGGTGTAATATTGTACAAATTGGTAAGTTTGAATTGACCTAAACGAGACAGTTGCTTTGTTGTATGACATTCCGTATTTGTAAACTATTATCAAAAGTGCACCCTCCACCCACCCCCCGCACACACCCATCAGTGGGGGAGTGTACATTTTTACAAAGTGTCCAAATAGGTGATGCGGTATATCAAATGAATTGTCTTATCTAGACCAATCCAAATCTATAAATGTAATATGAGTGAAATGGATGGGGGTTGTGTGGGGGAGGGGGGGAATAGACACAGCAAGCAGCCCACATCAAGGGAATAAGAAAGTATAGGAGTGGGGGTGGGGAGTGTGAGTGAGGTTGATTTTAAGAGTATATTTGAATGGGGATAGGGAGAAGGTTATTAACTGCTAATGCTTGTACAGAGAACCCCTTGGTCCTGCCATCTGCATTGACACTAATTGGCTCTGGCTGCCCATCCTATTGGCATAGGCTCTTAGTAAGTAGCTTGCTGAATTCAACAGAGACCTAGACCTGCTCAGCTTTTTGTTTAAAACACACTGAACACAGTGAAGGCAGTGACAGCATTGACACTAAAACTGTATACCAAATGAAGGGTTATAAAGTTATAAAAGAAAAAATTAAAAGATAACAGATAAAAATTACTAAAACACTCATAGAAGCACTAATTATTAACCGATTTGGGTTGTGTGTGTGTGTAGGTGTGTGTGTGTGCGTGTGCGTGCATGCTTGTGTGTGTGTGATATATAAAAATGTATTAATATTGTTTATAACTAGCACTCCACTTTAAAAAAGAAAATTAAGCTGTTACACAAATATATTCATATGTGGAGTCTTTGTTTGTATTAACCATATAATATTTATGGTGTATTGGGAAGCAAATGCAGTACTTATGTTTTGACCTAAAGCACTCATTATTTTTTTCTCCACTGCTCATGTTTACACTAAGTAGGCATACACTGCTGCTATTCCAGGCTGTGTGTACCGAGATAAATAGAGCTGTACTTACTTTGTGCTTTGTACCTGATACATGTTTTTGAATGCCCTACCCATAATTCTTTACCAAATGTAATCGGGTTTGTTGCAAAATGATCAGCTCAATAATAGTGCAAACATGTTTCAGTGAATTTTGTTTTGTGATAATAAGATACAACTGAGATATAGGAACATGTGATCTGGAGACTTGGATAGTGCACCGATCTCCCGCTATAGTCAAACCCAAGGATCATAAAAATGGCCGTGAAGTAAGGCCTACCACAGTTTTTTCGAAATTTTATCATAACCAGGAAGAGTTGCTGTACACAGTGATGACTCAAAAACTAAATGGCCCATGATAAATTCGATTTTGGCATCGGTTTTGCAATAGCTTTAACCGTTCCAAAGATACATAATTTAATCACATTTTTTGCAATGAGACTTTGACTCTATTTAGCGTGATGGGTGAGCTAGCCATTCAATAAGTCAAGAACCACTACACCCAGTCTGTTCCTATTGACCAATGATGTTGAAGCCCCCCACCCATACACTTACTCTCCCCACATGGAAAGAATAAAAAAAGACGTTGGGGAGAGGTGACTGTTTGATAGAGATGACCCATCCTTCAATCCTACTTGACAATGGTTGCGCGATTGGTGTCGTATCCATTCAATAAGTCAAGAACCACTTCACCCAGTCTGTTGGTATTTACCAATGATGTTCAAGCCCCACCCGTAGACTTATTCCCCGAACGTGGAAAGAATCGAACCAGGGGTTGGGGAGAGGTGACTGTTTGCTTGACATGACCCTCATAAAATCCTATATAACATGACCCACACTTTGGATCACCCTTCCTGCAAGCATACCTCAATGTTAACAGGGTTAGGAATATCATGAAAGGATGGGTGGAAACATGTGATTTGGAGATTTGGATAGTGCACCGATCTCCCGCTATAGGCAACGCAAGGAGTCCAAAAATGGCCGTGAAGTAAGGCCTACCAAAGTTTTTTCGAAATTTTATTATAACCAGGAAGAGTTGCTGTACACAGTGATGACTAAAAAAGTAAACTGGCCCATGATGAATTCGATTTTGGCATCGGTTTTGCAATAGCTGTAAACGTTCAAAAGGTACATAATTTAATAACATTTTTTGCAATGAGACTTTGACTTTTTTTAGCGTGATGGGTGAGGTATCCATTCAATAAGTCAAGAACCACTACACCCAGTCTGTTCCTATTGACCAATAATGTTGAAGCCTCCACCCGTACACTTACTCTCCCAACATGGAAAGAATAAAAAAAGACGTTGGGGAGAGGTGACTGTTTGATTGAGATGACCCATCCTTCAATCCTACTTGACAATGGTTGCGCGATTGGTGTCGTATCCATTCAATAAGTCAAGAACCACTTCACCTAGTCTGTTGGTATTTACCAATGATGTTCAAGCTTCACCCGTAGACTTAGTCCCCGAACATGGAAAGAATCGAACCAGGGGTTGGGGAGAGGTGACTGTTTGCTTGACAAGACCCTCATAAAATCCTATATAACATGACCCACACTTTGGATCACCCTTCCTGCAAGCAAACCTCAATGTTAACAGGGTTAGGAATAGCATGAAAGGATGGTTGGAAAACATGTGATGTGGAGACTTGGATAGTGCACCGATCTCCAGCTATAGGCAACCCAAGGAGTCCACAAACGGCCGTGAAGTAAGGCCTGCCACAGTTTTTTGGGAAATTTTTTCATAACCAGGAAGACTTGCTGTACACAGTGATGACTAAAAAACGAAACTGGCCCATGAGGAATTCGATTTTGGCATCGGTTTTGCAATAGCTTTAACCGTTCAAAAGATACGTAATTTAATAATCTTTTTTTGCAATGAGACTTTCACTCTATTTAGCTTGATGGGTGAGGTATCCATTCAATAAGTCAAGAACCACTGCACCCAATCTGTTCCTATTGACCAATGATGTTGAAGCCCCCACCCATACACTTACTCTCCCAACATGGAAAGAATAAAAAAAGACGTTGGAGAGCGGTGACTGTTTGATAGAGATGACCCATCCTTCAATCCTACTTGACAATGGTTGCGCGATTGGAGTCGTATCCATTCAATAAGTCAAGAACCACTTCACCCAATCTGTTGGTATTTACCAATGATGTTCAAGCCCCACCCGTAGACTTATTCCCCGAACGTGGAAAGAATCGAACCAGGGGTTGGGGAGAGGTGACTGTTTGCTTGACATGACCCTCATAAAATCCTATATAACATGACCCAAACTCTGGGTCCCCCTGGCCTGGGTTCCTGCCAGCACACATCAATGTTTTGAACAGGGTTAGTAAGAGCATTAAAGAATGAGTGAAAACATGTGATTTTGAGACTTGGATAGTGCACAGATCTCCCGCTATAGGCAGCCCATGGAGTCCAAAAATGGCCATGAAGTAAGGCCTACCAAACGTTTTTTCGAAATTTTATCATAACCAGGAAGAGTTGCTGTACACAGCGATCACAAAAAAACTAAATTGGCCTATGATGAATTCGATATTGGCATCGGATTAGCAATATCTCTAACCGTTAAAAAGATACGTGATTTAATAACATGTTGTGAATGAGACTTTGAGTGTATTTGGCGTGATTGGGGTGGTATAAATTCAAAAAGTCACCGATCACTGAATCCAGTGTTTTCGTATTTACCAGTTATGTTCACGCCCCATGGGTGCCCTTTGTCTCCAAACATGGGAAGAATCGAGCTAGGGGTTGGGGAGAGGTGAATGTTTTATTGAGAGGACTATCATAACAATCCCTATATAATATGACCAAGTACTGTAGAAGAGTTGCGCGAATGGCCGCGTATTAATTAACTATAATAAGTACCACTTCACCGATTATGTTTATATTTACTATGCTTCATCACGCAACACTGGTGCACTTTGTCCTTTAAAACTAAAAGAATCGAAGTACATGTTGGGGAGAAGTGACTGTTTGAGATGACCCTCATGAAACCCTGTATAATATGACCAAATACTTTGTATCCCAGTGGGCTCTAAATGGGTTGGTTGGTGTGTACTGTACTCACTGCCAGCACTGGAACGGTGCATTTGGCATTATTTTGGGCATCAGACCATTCGAACCAAATCTGCCGACGTCTTCTCTACGTCGCAGTGACGGAAAGTATTAAAATCCTCGGACCTTTTAGGACTCGAACTCGGGCCTATAGCGGCCGATCCGGTCACTATCCAAGTGTGCAAATCACATGTTCAACATAACTTTTCATGCTCTTTCTAATCCTGTTAAAGACGGTGAATGATGAAAACAGCACTGAACCACCAGAGCAATCATACAGTCATCCAATCATCAGATTAGAGGTGGTCTCAATGAGACCTTTCATTTGATATATCACAACACCTATTTAGACCAACATATATGCCTTTAATAACTTTGATGTGCCAGTACTCTAACCACTTAGCCAACATGTGGTCCTCAAGTGCAGCAGCAGTTTAGTATAAGGAAAGAAGGGCGTGTAGTTACTACAGATCACACACAAGTACACAGACATTGGCAAACAGGAAATGTGACCCAGAAACAATTCAAAACTTTGACTTGAAGTGCGGCAGGGGTTTAGGGTTGGGTAGGCACAGTGAACATTGTGCACACAGTGACACTCATTGACACATAAACTGCTGGCCAAATGAAGTTAATATCCAATCTGATCCTATTGTATCCTATTCCCTAATTCTTGACCGATTTGGATGGGGATGGTGTCAAAATGATCAGCTCGATAGCGCGCTTCTTTTTCACTCATATTTCAAATTAGGTCCTATGCACCTGATACATGGGTTTGAATGCCCTACCTGTAATTTTTTACATGTAAAATTGTATTGCAGGATGATTACCCTGACCCGAGTGAAATTGTATTGCTGGATGATTACCCAGATCCAAGATATTGAAATATTTCATAATGAATTTTTGCCCTTCAATGCTATTTGTAATTATTTGTACACTGTTAAGGCCTGCACAAGTGGGGTTTCCTTCTATTTCTCTGTTAAAATTCACCATGCTAGTTACAAAGAGCCCATGCCAATAGGATGGGCTGCCAAGGCCAATTAGTGTCAATGCAGATGGCAGGACCAAGGTTTTCTCTGTACAAGCATTACCAGTTAATAACCTTGTCCCTCTCCCCATTCAAAAATACCCCAGAAACAAGTCAAAACTTTGACTTGAAGAGCACAGTGAACATTGTGCACGCAGTGACACTTATTGACACTAAAACTGTTGGCCAAATGAAGTTAATATCCAATCTTCTTCTCTTCTATCCTATCCCCTAATTGTTGACCAATTTGGATGGGGATGTTCTGGATAACAAGATACAACGAAGATATAGCATAACAAAGGAGACCACTGCTTTTATTCAGTAATATATTGTATGTATATATGTGTATAAATACTTGAAATGTATAGATCTATAGAAATTGTTGAGAGTGTGTGTGTTATAGTGCTCATGTGTACTTGGGTTCACTGTGGTCAGTGTGTGTATCTCTTGCCTGCCATATAAGAAATAAGAGCGTGTAGGTACTACAGATCACACACAAGTACACACACACTGGCAAGAGATTTGGAAAGGGGAAATGTGACCCAGAAACAATAGCACAATGAACATTGTGCACGCAGTGACATGCATTGACACTACAACTGTTGACTAAATGAAGTTGATATCCAATCCTATCCCATCCTATCCTATCCCCTAATTCTTGACCGATTTGGGTGGGGATGGTGTCAAAATGATCAGCTTGACAGCACGCTTCTTTTCAGTCATTTTTCAAATTTGGTCCTATGCACCTGATACATGTTTTTGAATGCCCTACCTATAATTCTTTACTGATGTTAATGGGGTTTGTTGCAAAATGATCAGCTAGATAGTGCAAACATGTCCCAGTTTTGGGATAATAAGATACAATGGAGATATAGGATATCAAAGGAGTGAAGTACCCCTGATTCTTGACCAATTTTAATAGGTTTTTGGGCAAAATGATCAGCTTTATCAGTGTATCTTATGTACCAAAGGGCATCCCCATATGTAAAGATACAACGGAGATATAGGATAAAATAGGTACTGCTGGCTTTAAATTTTTTTAAGTTCCCACCACCAGCTCCCACCACTTTTGGCTGCGAGGTAAGATTGTATGAACAGCAACCTAAGATAGTGCAGGTCAAATCTTACCTGGTGGCCACTTTAACCCAAACCCCTAACTTTTGGCCTCCAGGTATGATTTTATTAACAGCGATATATGATTTTGCAGGCACAAATCGTACTTCGAGGACAAATTTTTACCGCGTGGCTCCATGGACATTATCTTACTTCGCGGCCACAAAACCTTATGTTGCGGACAATGGAAAATGTTACATCGCGGTCCTTCAATTAAAATCCATCTACAGAACCACTAATTCTTAAACGATTTGAGTGCGGATGGTGTCCAAGTGATCAGCTCGATAGCGCGATCATTTATCAGTCATGTTTGAAAAAACAACACTAATTGGGGATACATAGGAAAAGCATTCTGGTGTTGGA
This sequence comes from Oncomelania hupensis, assembly GCA_036898135.1. Taxonomy (NCBI): domain Eukaryota; kingdom Metazoa; phylum Mollusca; class Gastropoda; order Littorinimorpha; family Pomatiopsidae; genus Oncomelania; species Oncomelania hupensis. Next base: position 91,365,720 of record CM072513.1, read on the forward strand.
CAACTGCAAAATGGTTTATATTTAACTTTTTTTAAATCTCTCCCTCACTCTTTGTCTCACTTATGCACACACAAACACATACCTACATACACAAATACACACATGGATGCACAACCACACACAATCGCACAAGCATCATACCCAACAGTATAACAGTAATAACAAGTAAAACAGGATAATAGGAAATGTTAACCTACGGTCCGCCACTTTTGACCGCGAGGTAAGATGTTATGAACAGGGACCTAAGATAGTGCAGGTCAAATTATACCTCGCGGCCACTTGAAATCTAACCCTTAACTTTTGGCCGTGGGGTACGATTTAATGAACAGCGAAGTATGATTTTGCAGGCACTAATATTACGTCACGGACAAGGTTTTACCTCGCAGCCCCTCTGACATTATCTTACTTCGCAGCCATAAAACCTTACGTCGCGGACTATCTGCCGACGTCTTTTCTACGTCACGGTGACGGAAAGTATTAAAATCCTCGGACCTTTTAGGACTCGAACTCGGGCCTATAGCGGCCGATCCGGTCACTATCCAAGTGTGGAAATCACATGTTCAACATAACTTTTCATGCTCTTTATAATCCAGTTAAAAACGGTGAATGATGAAAACAGCACTGAACCACCGGAGCAATCCTACAGTCATGCAATCATCAGATAAGAGGTGGTCTCCTAAAGACCATTCCTTTCATATATCACAACACCTATTTAGACCAACATATATGCCTTTAATAACTTTGCTGTGCCAGTACTCTAACCACTTAGCCAACATGTGGTCCTCAAATAGACAGTGACATGCGAAATACTGGAACAATTATTATACAAGTTAAGCCTACTATAAGGAAAGAAGAGCTTGTAGTGACTACAGATCCCACACCAGTAAACACACACTGCCAAGAGATTTGGAAAGAGGAAATGTGACCCAGATACAATTCAAACATTGGAATGTAAGTGCTGTGGCGGTTTAGGTTTGGGTAGGCACAGCGAACATTGTGCACGCAGTGACACGCATTGACACTACAACTGTTGACCAAATGAAGTTGATATCCAATCCTATCCCATCCTATCCTATCCCCTAATTCTTGACCGATTTGGGTGGGGATGGTGTCAAAATGATCAGCTTGACAGCACGCTTCTTTTTCAGTCATTTTTCAAATTAGGTCCTATGCACCTGATACATGTTTTTGAATGCCCTACCTATAATTCTTTACCGATTTTAATGGGGTTTGTTGCAAAATGATCAGCTAGATAGTGCAAACATGTCCCAGTTTTGGGATAATAAGATACAATGGAGATATAGGATATCAAAGGAGTGAAGTACCCCTGATTCTTGACCAATTTTAATAGGTTTTTGGGCAAAATGATCAGCTTTATCAGTGTATCTTATGTACCAAAGGGCATCCCCATATGTAAAGATACAACGGAGATATAGGATAAAATATGTACTGCTGGCTTTAAATTTTTTTAAGTTCCCACCACCAGCTCCCACCACTTTAGGCTGCGAGGTAAGATTGTATGAACAGCAACCTAAGATAGTGCAGGTCAAATCTTACCTGGTGGCCACTTTAACCCAAACCCCTAACTTTTGGCCTCCAGGTATGATTTTATTAACAGCGATATATGATTTTGCAGGCACAAATCGTACGTCGAGGACAAATTTTTACCGCGCGGCTCCTTGGACATTATCTTACTTCACGGCCACAAAACCTTATGTTGCGGACTATGGAAAATGTTACATCGCGGTCCTTCAATTAAAATCCATCTACAGAACCACTAATTCTTAAACGATTTGAGTGCTGATGGTGTCCAAGTGATAAGCTCGATAGCGCGATCATTTATCAGTCATGTTTGAAAAAACAACACTAATTGGGGATACATAGGAAAAGCATTCTGGTGTTGGACAACTGCAAAATGGTTTATATTTAACTTTTTTTTAATCTCTCCCTCACTTTTTGTCTCACTTATTCACACACAAACACATACCTACATACACAAATACACACATGGATGCACAACCACACACAATAGCACAAGCATCATACCCAACAGTATAACAGTAATAACAAGTAAAACAGGATAATAGGAAATGTTAACCTACGGTCCGCCACTTTTGACCGCGAGGTAAGATGTTATGAACAGCGACCTAAGATAGTGCAGGTCAAATTATACCTCGCGGCCACTTGAAATCTAACCCTTAACTTTTGGCCGTGGGGTACGATTTAATGAACAGCGAAGTATGATTTTGCAGGCACTAATATTACGTCACGGACAAGGTTTTACCTCGCGGCCCCTCTAATATTATCTTACTTCGCAGCCGTAAAACCTTACGTCGCGGACTATCTGCCGACGTCTTTCCTACGTCGCGGTGACGGAAAGTATTAAAATCCTCGGACCTTTTAGGAATCGAACTCGGGCCTATAGCGGCTGATCCGGTCACTATCCAAGTGTGGAAATCACATGTTCAACATAACTTTTCATGCTCTTTCTAATCCAGTTAAAAACGGTGAATGATGAAAACAGCACTGAACCACCGGAGCAATCCTACAGTCATGCAATCATCAGATAAGAGGTGGTCTCCTAAAGACCATTCCTTTGATATATCACAACACCTATTTAGACCAACATATATGCCTTTAATAACTTTGCTGTGCCAGTACTCTAACCACTTAGCCAACATGTGGTCCTCAAATAGACAGTGACATGCGAAATACTGGAACAATTATTATACAAGTTAAGCCTACTATAAGGAAAGAAGAGCTTGTAGTGACTACAGATCCCACACCAGTAAACACACACTGCCAAGAGATTTGGAAAGAGGAAATGTGACCCAGATACAATTCAAACATTGGAATGTAAGTGCTGTGGCGGTTTAGGTTTGGGTAGGCACAGTGAACATTGTGCACGCAGTGACACGCATTGACACTACAACTGTTGACCAAATGAAGTTGATATCCAATCCTATCCCATCCTATCCTATCCCCTAATTCTTGACCGATTTGGGTGGGGATGGTGTCAAAATGATCAGCTCAATAGCGCGCTTCTTTTCCAGTCATTTTCCAAATTAGGTCCTATGTACCTGATACATGTTTTTGAATGCCCTACCCATAATTCTTTACCTATTTTTATTGGGTTAGTTGCAAAATGATCAGCTTGATAGCGCAAACATGTTTCAGTCAATTTGTTTTGGGAGAAGGGTTAGGATAACAAAGGAGTGAAGTACCCCTAATTCATGACCAATTTTAATTGGTTTTTTTGCAAAATGATCAGCTCCATCAGTGTATCTTATGTACCAAAGGGCATCCCAGTATGTAAAGATACAACGGATATATAGGATAAAATAGGTCCTGTTTGGCTCCAAATTTTCTAAGTTCCCACCTCCAGCTCCCGCCACTTTTGGCCGCGAGGTAAGATTGTATGAACAGCAACCTGAGATAGTGCAGGTCTAATCTTACCTCGCGGCCACTTTAACACAAACCCCTAACTTTTGGCCACGAGGTACGATTTTATGAACAGCGACGTATGAGTTTGCAGGCACAAATCGTACGTCGCGGACAAAGTTTTACCTCACGGCTCCTTAGACATTATCTTACTTTGCGGCCACAAAACCTTACTTCGCGGACTATGAAAAATGTTACCTCGCGGTCCTTCCATGAAAATCCATCTTCAGAACTACTAATTCTTAAACGATTTGAGTGAGGATGGTGTCACAGTGATCAGCCCGATAGCGCGATCATTTATTAGTCATGTTTTAAAAAACAACCCTAATTGGGGATACATAGTAAAAGCATTCTGGTGTTGGACAACTGCAGAATGGTTTATATTTAACATCTCTCTCTATCTCCCCCTCACTCTTTGTCTCCCTTATGCACACACAAACACATACCTACATACACAAATACACACATGCATGCACAACCACACACACTCACACAAGCATCATACCCAACAGTATAACACTATTAAAAAGTAAAACAGGATAATAGGAAAAGTTAACCTATGGTCATCCACTTTTGGCCGCGATGAAAGATGTTATGAACAGCGACCTAAGGACAAAATATTACCTCGCGGCCCCTCTGACATTATCTTACTTCGCGGCCGTAAAACCTTACTTCGCGGACTACCTGCCGACGTCTTCTCTACGTCGCGGTGACGGAAAGTATTAAAATCCTCGGACCTTTTAGGACTCGAACTCGGGCCTATAGCGGCCGATCCGGTCACTATCCAAGTGTGCAAATCACATGTTCAACATAACTTTTCATGCTCTTTCTAATCCTGTTAAAAGCTGTGAATGATGAAAACAGTGCTGAACCTCCAGAGCAATCATAAAGTCATACAATCATCAGATCAGAGGTGGTCTCCTCGAGACCATTCCTTTGATATATCACAACACCCATTTAGACCAACATATATGCCTTTAATAACTTTGCTGTGCCAGTACTCTAACCACTTAGCCAACATGTGGTCCTCAAAGGGACAGTGAAATGCAAAAGAAAAAAAAGTATTATAAAAGTTGAGCCTACTCTAAGGAAAGATATTTGAATGGGGAGAGGGAGAAGGTTATTAACTGCTAATGCTTGTACAGAGAACCTTGGTCCTGCCGTCTGCATTGACACTAATTGGCCTTGGCTGCCCATCCTATTGGCATGGGCTCTTTGTAACTAGCATGTTGAATTCAACAGAGAAATAGAAGGAAAACCCATTTGAGGGGGCCTTAACAGTGTACAAATAATTACAAAGAGCAAAGAAGGGCAAAAATTAATTATGAAATAATTCAATATCTCAGGTGTGGCTAATCATCCAGCAATACACTTTGGGTGGTAACTTTGTATTGTAACCCTGATTATATTGAACTTTGTTTAAAAAAAATCAGAAAAAAATTAGGGGAACTTTGCGTAAGTGATATTTCTGTTAGGTAGGCTTCAATGTCAGGTTATGGGAACTGGGTCAGTGTCTGAGTTTACAGGAGAGCAGTTTGGCACATATGTTAGTGTTGGAACATGAAAGTTTTAAAAGGCATTCATGCAATGCTATCCTATCCTAACCTATCCCCTAATTCTTGACCGATTTGGATGGGGATGGTGTCAAAATGATCAGTTTGATAGCGTGCTTGGTGCTTGGGCGCCAGATGGTTCGAACCAAATTTGCCGAGGTCTTCCTACCTCGCAGTGCCGGAAAGTATTAAAAGTGCATGTTTGGGTTCCTGACATCCTACCTCTATTTTTATAACATGGTTAGGAAGAGCATGAAAAGTTACGTTACGGTTAGTGATTGGCAGACTTGTATATGGACCCGATCGGCTGCTGTAGGCAAACAAAGATTTAAAAAACGGCCGCGAGGTAGGGTCTGCAAAAGTTTTTTGGATTTAACATCTGAACTAGGAAGAAATGATAGACAGGGGGACATTATATAAAGAGGGGTACCCCCCAGGAATAGGAATTTGGTAGTGGTTTTTTAATATTTTGAACCCTTAGTTTTTGTAAAAAAAGTGAAAAAGTACATGACCGATTTTTTTGCTCTTTACATACAATGTGTAGGCCCATGTGGTGCACTTGCTGATAAAAAATAATTAAAATTGTTTGAATACTTGGTCCGTTATATCCATTTTTCAATGAATTTAGATATAAAATTCACCAGAGCACCCAGAAACCTTGAATAGCTCCCGAACCAATCAAGTCCGGCGGTCCGTATTGGGCTCATTGGCTTCAGGACACTCTGAACTCTTCGCATATATCAATTTTTTTGAAAAATTCCCCATAGGGACTTAACCCTGGAAATCGCGTTCCTTGGTGTTTACTACCTGGCAGAACCAACAGTGTAAACAAAAATTAGTTTAGACTAGTTGCGGGATTCGCGTCGTATAAATGCTATATGTCGGGAACCAATGCACCGATTTTAAACATATTTACCAGTTTTGATCACGGGCCACCCGTGCACCTTGTCCCCGAAAACTGACTTTTTCGCTCTAGGGGTTGGGGAGAAGTGACTGTTTGATTGAGATGACTATCATAACAATCCCTATATAATATGACCAAGTACTGTAGAAGAGTTGCGCGAATGGCCTCGTATAATCTAAGTATAGCAAGAACCACTACACCGATTATGTTTATATTTACCATGCTTCATCTCGCCCCACTGATGCACGTTGTCCTTTAAAATTTAAGGAATCGAAGTAGAGGTTGGTGAGATGTGACTTTTTTATTGAGAGGACCCTCATAAAAGTCTATATACTATGACCAAATACTTTGGATCCCAGTGGCCTCTTAATGTGGAGGGTGATGGCTGTTTTTACACCAGTTTTAGGGTGGTGGTGGTGTGCTGTACACACTGCATGCACCGGAACTGTGTGAATCACAGTATTTTGGGCGCCAGACGGTTCGAACCAATTTGCCGAGGTCTTTTTACCTGGCAGTGCCAGAAAGTATTAAAAGTGCATGTTTGGGTTCCTAACATCCTACCTCTAATTTTATAACATGGTTAGGAAGAGCATAAAAAGATATGTTAGGGTTAGTGATTTGCAGACTTGTATAGGGACCCGATCGGCTGCTGTAGGCAAAGAAAGATTTAAAAAACGGCCACGAGGTAGGGTCTGCAAAAGTTTTTTGGATTTAAAATATGAAGCAGGAAGAGTTGATAGACAGGGGGACATTATATAAAGAGGGGTAACCCCCAGGAATACGAATTTGGTAGTGGTTTGTTAATATTTTGAACCCTTAGTTTTTGTAAAAAAAGTGAAAAAGTACATGACCGATTTTTTTGCTCTTTACATACAATGTGTAGGCCCATGTGGTGCACCTACTGATCAAAAATAATTAAAATTGTCTGAATAGTTGGTTCGTTATAGCTGTTTTACAGACGTCCTTATATAAAAGTACAGGTATCCAGAAAACTTGAATAGCTCCCGAACCAATCAAGACCGGCGGTCCCTATTGGGCTCATTGGCTTCAGGACACTCTGAACCCTTCGCATATATCAGGTTTTTTGAAAAATTCCCCATAGGGGCTTAACCCTGGAAATCGCGTTCCTTGGTGTTTACTACCTGGCAGAACCAACAGTGTAAACAAAAATTGCACAACATGTTTTGGTCCCTCCTTACTACACTATTGCATCCTGTAGCTTGCCTTTTAGCACCTGAGCATTATTTCGCATAAGTCACAACCCTATAGCATCAAAATTATGTTATCGTAAAGAGAAGTGGTTAACCCTGAGCAAGACCAAAATATGTTACTTCACAGCCATGTTTATTTTGGCTCCTGTGGCTCATGGGTGCATGGGAATAAGAAATCCTTATAATATGTTGTTACGCATGTAGCTGTCTGTGTTGTATCAAAATACCAATTGTCTAGGTCAAATTTTGGGGAAGGGATGTTCAAAAGTATTTTTTTTGCCAAAAACATTGTATAAGGTTGCTGTAAGAATGCATGCAGCAGCCAAACTGTTGATGATATGATAACCATTAATGCAGGGTTAGAAAGCTCATCTCCTGATGCAACCTTGGAGTGCAATTTGAAAAAGATACAACAAGCAGTTGGGGGATGGTGTTCCATAAGACCAAAAGTGAGACTTGAAAAATTTTACTCATGGTCGTGGAGTGAGCTCAGGGTTAGGGGTATAGAGATAAGCTAAAAATATTGTTGGTATGTGGGTACAATGCCAAGGTCAAAGGTCGCCTATATCTGCAAGATCAAATCCATTGCTTTAAAAACAAGGCTGTAGTCATTCAACAAAGTTTTGACCTTTTCAAGGCAATTACACAAAAACTGTGCTATTAATTTTGTTTAAACTCGGTTTAAACATCATTCCTCTTCTGAAAAAAGCTACTCTCGATCCCGAAATACTGAAAAACTACCGACCTGTCTCCAACCTTCCGTTCCTCTCTAAAGTTCTTGAACGAATCGTTCTCTCTCAACTCCTTTCTCATCTCCAGACCCACAACCTGCTTGAGCCGTTTCAATCAGCCTACAAAAAGAGCCACAGCACTGAGACCGCGTTGCTGCTTGTAGTAAACGATCTGCTCATGGCGGCTGACCGAGGCCGGGTGTCCATTTTGACGCTGCTGGATTTATCCGCAGCCTTCGACACTATAGACCATAACATTCTTTGTGCACGTCTCCAGTCGGTGTTTGGCTGCACTGGGACGGCTCTGGCCTGGTTCCGTTCATACCTCTCTGACCGCACTCAATCTGTTCTTGTCAATGGCACTCAGTCTTCTTCTTTTCCTCTGAGGTTTGGAGTTCCACAGGGTTCTGTTCTTGGACCTATCCTCTTCACCATGTACACTCAACCTCTCAGCTCAATCATCAAAACTTTCGATCATCTGTACCATTTCTTTGCTGACGACTCTCAAATTCACAACTCCGCTCCTCCAGCTGACATCCCCAGCCTTGCTGGTGATTTGTCGCGCTGCATCAGCTCTGTCGCAGACTGGATGGCAGAAAACAAGCTGAAGATGAATGATGATAAAACTGAAGTCATCGCCATTGGTACCAACAGCAAGCTCCGCCAGCTCTCGACACACTCTCTGCAAGTCAATGATGACTCTATCCCTTTCTCAACTTCTGCTCGGAATCTGGGTGTACATCTAGATGAGAGTCTGTCCATGGAATCTCACATCAACAATCTCTGCAAATCTCTGAATTTCCATCTTCGTCGTATCAGCAAAATCCGCCAATATCTTTCTGTTGATTCTGCCAACAAGCTTGCTGTCTCCTTCATCCTTTCTAGGCTTGACTATTGCAACTCTCTCTTGGCTGGTCTTCCTAACAACAAACTTCAAAAACTTCAGCGCATTCAGAACCATGCCGCTCGGCTAGTGCTCCAACAATCCCGACGCGCTAGCGCCACTTCCGCTCTGACTGCTCTTCACTGGCTGCCAGTGAAAGCCAGAGTTGACTACAAAGTTGCCTCTATTTGCTATCAGTCTCTTCATGACCAACATTTTCCTGTCTACCTCTCTGAACTTCTCAACCCTTACAAGCCAACCCGCACTCTTCGCTCTCAAGACGCTTCTCTTCTGACAGTTCCTCGCTACTCTCTTGGAACATTTGGCAAAAGAGCTTTTTCCGTCTATGCTCCTACCCTGTGGAACAAACTCCCATGCAGCCTTCGCCAATCTCCATCTCTTGACTCTTTCAAAGCCCAAATGAAAACCTATCTCTTCCTCTTACACCTGTAGAACATCCTCCCTTGCGGACACCCTGTTGCGCTGATACCTGAAATGTGTGTGTAGGGGTGTGTGTGTGTGTGTGTGTGTGAATATGGGTGTGAATGTGTGTGTGTGTGTGAATGTGTGGGTGAATGCGTGTGTACGTGGATGCATGTGCGTATGCGTGTACTTTTCTTAAAATTGTTTTGCTTTTTTAAATGACATTTGATCCCTCTTAACTTGTTTTCACTGTAAATGAAATTAGAAACTGCTATTATTATTATTATTATTATTATTATTATTATTATTATTATTATTATTATTATTATTATTTATTATTATTATTATTGTTATTGGTGTTGTTACTATTATTATGTGAATTACAAATATGTTTTCTTTTTAAACCAGATTAATGCCATTACACAAGCTTTTATTCTCTTCATCTGGCCTGTCATATGTTGTAACGATGTTTAGTTATTAAACGATTATTCTACTTTTAAAACTGCTGTATTTCACAACCATTTATACTTTACATCTTAGATGAGGCATTGTTGATCTGCCTCTTTTGGTATTAACGTCCCTCTCTTAAAAATTTTTTTTTTTTTTCTGTGAAATTATTCATTTATTTTATATAAGTTTATTGATCGATTGACTGATTTTATATTTTTATTTGTTGGTTTGTGACCTTTACTAGGTTTACATGTTGTCTTGTTTTTAAATGCAGAATAGATTTATTATGCGTGTGTATCTGTGTGTGGCTGCGTGTGATCAAGCGCTTTGTGAAGCATTTTATGTTTGAATTGCGCTATACAAAATAAATTATTATTATTATTATTATTATATATGACAGGGTCCATTCTTTTTGGTTAATGCGCCTGTGGGTCAGCGCTACCTAGGATGAGAGGGAATAGGACGCCGTGCGTGCAGGGTTTTTTTCGCAGTCCCACACTCATCCGTCTATGACATGAGCGTCAGGATCTTTAATGCAATCCGTTACATTAAATGCATTCGTGCACTGATTAGACCTCGGTTTATAGTCTCATTCTGAAAGAGATATGAGATTGGTCGTCACCACTAAAGGAGTGGGGATGGGGCAGAGCTAGGGATAGGTTGGGTGATGTTGGGTGAGGAGAGTGAGGGAGGATAGAGAGGGTGGGGGAAGGGGGGGGGGAGAGAAAAACGTAATTTTATTACCAATCACAGTTACCCGTTCAGCTGACATTGTGAAAATTAATGAAGGGATGTTTTATAACTAAATTGGTGGCCGCACCCCCAACGCACACCACTCCTCCCACACACGTACAGACTGAGTAAGAGAGAGAGAGAGAGAGAGAGAGAGAGAGAGAGAGAGAGAGAGAGAGAGAGAGAGAGAGAGAGAGAGAGCATCGAATCACGATCCAAAAAATCAATTAGTGCGGGAATGTTGTTTTATTCAGTCATGGCCATCGATACACACTCATTAAAAACAAACAAACAAACAAACAAACAAACAAAAAAGACACATACGAATAGCATGTTACACTTTATTTTGATAGGTCGGTCTTTAAACAATATCCATGACAACAATGTCTCCAAATATATTTTTAAAAAAAAACACTTGTAAATCGTGATTATGAAAAAAAAAAGAAAACAAATTAATTCAGTGTTAAAGCGCAGGGGAATTACACAAGTTGGGTGCCTGTAACGGTCCCTCTATAGCAAAGCGGGAGATGGCAGGCAGCCTTATGAATGATAAGATTACACATTCGCTTTCTATAACCACCCAGCTTGTGTAATGCCTCCGTGATCAATGCTAAACAAAACCATTAATAACTCGCTCGAGTCAGTAGAACAAAATCTAAATGGAAATATATCCGTCTTCTTTTGTAAAGCAAAGTGCTCTTCAAACACCTTGTGAAAATGACTTTCTTTGCGACTCAACTGACAATCTATGAAAGCGTTTAAATTAAATGCATTGAACAAAACTAATTATAGCGAGCTATGCTGAATCCTTCATTTATTTAATCATTTATCCAACCATTCATGCACAGCGGCATCATGATTGCATTATGATGCCATGCGCCTGTCATGGTGGGTAAGCCTTTTTCTTCGATAGCGCCACTGAACAAAATGGATTCCTATGCACAAAGACGCCTGTCCACGTCGCCATACAAATTATCATCTCATTTGCTTTGTATTTATCATGCAGCCACACGCCCATGACTGTTCATTCATTCATTGTATATATTATTCCTGATGCTGTTTGTCATTGTCTTGCGCAAGACATTGAAGAACTTTTTTTTCTTCCCCATTTTCAGGGTTTAAGCACGCATGGCTGTTTAACAGAACAGTGATCTTTCAAGACGGTAACATCTCCACGGAGGTACATGAACGCGGGAATCTGGGCATTCCTTTATTGAAGAATCCCGTCCTGGACACCATAGCCAGCAACTAACACTGTTTCCAAATAAAGAGGCTTCGCAGTTATTCAAACCGAGCTGACATCCTCCGCATCCGTTTACTCTGGAAAGAAATTCACAATTCCACCACAGAACAATTAAACTATCGTAATATCCTACGAAGCGTAAGTATACAATACTAAGCAATGTTAAACCATCAAGGTCGTACACTTTATTGGTTTTAAACAAAACTTCATTAACGAGACAAGCAAATACTATATTTATTTAGTATTATATAGCTTCCATACGGTACCCCACACGGCCTAAACCTTGTTCAGGGTGAGAGGTGAGATGAGGGCAGCTGAATGACAGCCCCACCTCGCCCCGTCCTTCAAACCCCGCCCCCCCCCTATACCTCCCCCTTTCCCCCTCCCCTGGCGGGCCGCCCCGTCCCGTCTTCACTCCTATCCCGCTATCCCTTCTAAAATTATACTACAGATATTTGCAAAAAGCTGCGACAGAGCGTGTCTTTGTCAGCGCTCTAGTCTAATTTGTGGTAGTCTCGGCACCAACCAGTTACTACAATTTCCTCTCTTGATAACTTATCGTGCAACATTCCAATATCCTACTTGATTAAATTTGGGATAAATAATAATATGTATATATATGCAATCCTTTAGTTGGTAAAATTTCCATGAGTAAAACCAGTGTTCCATCCAATGCTTGTATAGTGCACAACTCCATTGAAGAGAACAAGCTCAGGCCTGGAATAAATAATAGGCTAAACGCAACAATGAAAGCTGACAAGCTTACCCTACGCACAGCAGGGCCAGGTTCTGAGGAAGGAGCTTTTCGTTTGGATGCCCTCTTCACTGTAGGACGACGAGGACTGGAATCCTCTGCTATTTCATCTTCACAACGATGAGCTGCCGTAACTTGACTTGAAATGGTATTCCTTGCCTTGCATTTCCTTGAATTACTTGCCTTGACTTGACTTGAAATGGTTGCCCTGACTTGGCTGGAGTCTGTTGCCTTACCTTGACTGGAAGTCGTTGGCTTGACTTGGCTGGAATCATTTGCAGTTGCCTCGACTTGACTTGAATCGGTTGCCTTGATGTCCCCGGAATCCGTTGCCTGTCGCCTGAAAGCTGCTCTCTGTGCTCGCGTGCTCCTGCTTCTGCGCGAGCACAGCTCTTCTTCCTTCGTCATCCGTTTATGGCCACGCCGTCGCTGTCGTCGTACGTTGAGCTCGCCTCGTGGCGGCGCACCACCTGCGCTATTGCAGGAAGAGATAATGGACGGTGGTCGAGTGTAAGCTCCTGAGTTCCTATTGACCTGCAGGCAATATTAATAGTACAGCAGTTAAAAGGTGAGACCAAACATTCATCTAGTAGAATGAAGCTGCATCAGCAGTCCAGCTGTTTTAAAGTCAGAATGAACAGTCGTAAGAGAGATAACCCTGTCACAGTTCCACCCTAATGTAGCTGTAGGATGTAAACAAAGAACGAAAGGGACGCAAGTGTAGCTAAGGCATCATATATTGAGCGACAACTAAACATGAAATGTATAACCCCGTCAGTTCGATTCTGTTGAAGCATACGAGACGTATCTCGACCATTATGTTCCTCAAGTCGAGGTAAGCTAACTGCAAACTGAAAAATCTGATAGACATAGGTGAATGGGTATCGGGCTCTCTCAGAACCATTGAGGGTAAAGCTGGGAAAGGAAAGAGACACCGTCCTCATGAAGCTGGACATAAGAAAAGGTAATCAAAACGACTCTCTCTCTCTCTCCCCCTCCCTCCACTCGATTAAAGGATTAGGAGAGACCCATTACATATACCTTAAATAATACAAACAGAATCTACTGACCCCTGCAAAGGCAGCAGAAACAGTCCGCTTGGTTGCTGCGCTAATCTGCCTCTGTTGCTGTTGACTGCCAGATGCTGAGATAAGACGTGGCTCATTCACTGAGGTCGTGCTGGATTCTGCGGCCACGTCCAGCAGATAGTCCACCACGTTGCTGTCCGTTAGCTCCACGTCTGTGTTCCTTAGTAACTGCCGCTCCACCTGGCTCAGGCCAGACAGGTCGTCCTCTGCAACCGTCCAAATTGGACTGGAGTTCACAAGTCTAAGATGGTCATTAGAGGCCCTTCACGAGGAAAACTCATGATTATCATCACGATAACCATCATCATCATCAAATAGATAGCGGCCAATATGCTTTTGAGATTCCATCTAGTATTTTAATCCCCTCCGTGTCGCCTTCCTCTCTCTCTCCCCCCTCTCTCCAATTCGCACGCGCACTCTCCTCACTCGGTCGGTTCAACAGGTGAATGAGATAGAGAAGTGCTCGGGGCGGACTCACGAGAGAGAGAGAGAGAGAGAGAGAGAGAGAGAGAGAGAGAGAGAGAGAGAGAGAGAGAGAGAAACAGAGAGAGAGAGAGAGAGAGAGAGAGAGAGAGAGAGAGAATAAGATGAAAATAAGATGAAAATAAGATAAAAATAAGATACGGTAGATAGCATAAGACTCTTAATTCCCAAGGGTAAAAAAGTAAGCACTGGGTGTGCTTTTTAAAATCTTGCCCTTGGGTTTTTAACAATAACAATTAGGATAACAAATATAACTTTATAACCATAACATAATAATGTATCAATATAATGAAGATCAAAGCGCGCGCGAGCACACACACACATATCTTATGTAAACTAATCTAATAAATGTTATAAATGTAGACCTCCTACTTGTCACGAATTGGCTAGTTTAAACTCTTCCTATCGACTATTTAGCATTGTGTAGCCTTTGTAACAGTAGAGAGTTAGTACAGTACACAGTAGCAATTAAATTACAGCACACTGCGAGCCTGAGCCACACACACAGCGCAGTGACGTCAGCACTTGAGTTTTGAATATGAACATTTTACCCAATGAGAGCTTACGCAAAGCGGTTCGAGCCAGTTTGACTGGGTCCGAGCCTAACACATTTTTGGTCAGTTGGGAGTAATACACCGAAGTGTTAACAGCTAGAAAGCTGGCAGAGAAATCTCTCTACACTTAGACCAGGAAGCAGGACTTAGGAATCGTAGAATTCTATCAAGTCACACGGGCCTGAACTTGTCAAACAGGTAAATGAACACCCTTCTGTTTCATCGTGATATATGTGTAGTATTGTTGAAATTATGTTTGAAGAATTTGCTATGCATAAATGTGAATTGTTAATCCGAATTTGCGTGACCATGTGGAAGAGCCTACCACGAGGCGAAACACGACCGGTTACGCCGCCATGTTGCATACCATACGGAACCACTGTTGTTTAACTTATATGTATGTTTGCAGACCAGTGGCTGTACCACTGAATGTTTATAATATTATTAATTCTGTATGTGTATAGTTAGCCACGTTTGATATTTATGTATGTATAGGAATTTAGAGTTGAGATTCCAGTGGAACCCGGAAGTAGCAGAATGTTCGTCGCTTATGTATAGAGATGTGGAGCTATCACTGAGGGCTACTTGGCTTTCAGTGAGACGTTCTGCACAAACCGATTATTCAGGGTTGTGCAGAATTTCGTCTCTTATATTACAGACGAGCAGGCGAGCTATCCCGAGCTATCCCGAGCTATCCTGTGAACCCCCCTCCACAGAAACAAGTTGGTTGAGGAACCTCTACCGCACAAGTCGGAACGAGCGACCCGGTAAAACTCCCTGTCAGACCCCACAGCGTGGCCAGGGAACCCAACTACACAACGACACAGGTGGACCAGAAGCTACCTCACAGAAGGACTTCGACCGCACCACCCGCCAGTTAAGTGTGTTATCCCACGTGCACTTAAACTGATCAGAACAGGACCACAGTAGTCCAACTATTCAGAAACTCTAAAACGGACCACAGTAGTCCAAATCTACATGAGATATACTAGCGAGTGCCCGATGAAGATAGAACAGCTGCATAGACTATCAGCGATCGAACTATTAGCATTGAAAGAGACTTTTTAAGTTAGATTAGTACTTAGAGAACCTTGTATAGAGTAGAAGAAATAAATGTGTGATTTTAACTGTTATCAAAAGGCTGGACTACATATGATTCATAGCCGTGTGAAAGCTAGTGTGACAGTATTCTTTTACCTTTTTTCTATCTATTTCTGTACCCCAACCTTAACACAGAACGAGCTAAACAAATAAATTTATTAAAGTAATTCATAGGGTGACTTACTAGCAGTTCCCACCGAATAAACGTGAGGGTCCATAATTCCATTGTGCAGAGCCCATAAACCCCACGTGACACTTTAATTGGCGAGCCTGCCAGGATCTGTGTATAATAGGAATTGGGTATAAACGGATCTAAGTACAATAAAATTAGATAACAGTAGGAGTAGTAGAATAACTTAGAATAGTGGTAACATTGACTCAGTTTGGGTGCACTATTCTTTAGTTAAAAACTTTTTTGCTTCAATTATTTTTGTGTCTGTATGTTGCATTGTTCTTTTGCAGGTTTTGCTTAAGTAACTGTTGTATGCCATTTGACTCTTGTTTTATTCTATTATTGATTACGAATTTGATTGTCTTTGCATTGTTTTTATTGACTTGCAATATTGCTAGTGTTTTGGTATTCCACGTGATTCAGAGGGTGTTCATAGACACGTTTGGCAATGTCGGACCCAGTGGCCTTGAGATTGCGTTTCAAGGAATTGGGAGAAGCTTTACACTTAGCAGGGGCGGACCTAATTGCGTATATAAATGCAGAGGTAGAGAAACAGGAGGCTAAGGCAGAGAGAGCAGCAGAAAGGGAGGCGAAGAAACTAGCCTTAGAAGCAGAGCAAAAGAAATTAGAAGCAGAGCAGAAGAAACTAGAATTAGAAGGAGAACAGAAGAAGGCAGCATTAGCAGCAGAGAGAGAAGCAGAAGTTAGGAGATGGGAGTATGAGAGGGCAGAAAAAGAAAAAGAGAGGGCAGAGAAAGAAAAAGAGAGGGAAGAAAAGGAAAAAGAAAGACAGCATGAGTTAGAGCTAAGAAGATTGGGATCAGGAGCTTCAAGTTCTTCCTCAACCCCTTCCCACTCAGATCAGCTAGAGGTAGCATCCAACCCTGTACAAGGAATGTCATTTCCACTGGGAACATTCAATGAGAGAGAAGAAGGTCTAGATCTCTATCTGACTAGGTTTGAGCGCCTAGCAACAGAGTATAAACTAGATCCCACTCATTGGTCTTTCAAGCTTAGTCAAGGACTTAGAGGAAAGGCTTATGACATCTACAGTAAGCTACCGACTGACAGAGTGACTGACTATCACAAAGTAAAAGAGGCACTCCTAACGGGATTCGAACTGACAGGAGAATGCTACCGGCAAAAGTTCCGCACCAATCGGAGAGTGAAAGGAGAGAGCTATGCGCAGTTCGCGGATCGGTTGTCCACAACGCTGGATAAGTGGATTAGCCAGTCAGCCACGGCTAAGACGTATGATGGACTGACAGAACTGTTAGTATGGGAACAGCTACGGGAAACCATGACCCCCGAGCTGAGAACCTTCTCAGTAGAGCAGGGCGCGGAAAGACTAGAAGATCTGGTCAAGGTCGCAGATAGGTACGTGGCCGCACACGGAGAAGCCAAGAGCTTCAGGCGAGACCTAAAGCCTAACGGGAAAGAGGCACAGAAACGAAGCCCTAACCGAGAAGAGCGCACCGCGAATAAGCCGAATAACCCCAGACCTGGGCAAAATAAAGGACCCAACACGGAATTCGGGAAAAGAGGTCCCGCAGAACAGAGACGGTATTGTTCGTTCTGCAACAGAAACAATCACTCCACCGCAGAATGTTTCAAGTTGGCCGCACAACGTAGGGAAGAGCGCGAAAGCCGGCCAGCGCACAGAGTTCTAACTCAAAGCAGCGGTAACAAGCCACACACTATCGGAGATCACCCATCGGTGACAGACACGGTCAAGGTCAACGGAAAAGAAGCGAACTGTCTGTATGACACAGGTCTATCATACGACGCGATAGTCAGCGAGTCTCTTGTATCGCGCGCGGACTTGACAGACAAGACAGTCGACTTACAAGGAGCAGACTTGACGAAACCGACGACTACTTGCCCAATAGCTTGGATCGAAGTAGAGAGTAGGTACGTCACAGGACGAATCCAAGCAGCTGTTTTACAGAAACCCCTGTATGATCTAGTGCTAGGTTGTAGGTATGTGTTCTTAGGCACGCCCCCAAAAACTGTAGAGATAGCTGCAGTGCAAACCAGGGCCCAAGCTAAAACCCAACCACCCCAGCCCGAGTTCGCTCCGAATCCAGGACTCGAAGAGATCAAAACAGCACAGAAAGAAGACACCTCGATAGCGAAGTGCTTCCAGAAGCTACCCAAGGCGCACACACCCCCGCACAAGGGAGACTTCTACATGGAACAGGGAGTTCTACATCGACAAGGAGATGGAGATCACACCCAACTAGTACTACCAGCCACCCTTCGAGCCCAAGTACTAGAATTAGGCCACAGCATGCCACTCAGCGGACACATGGGAATTGGAGCCACAGTGCAGAGAATCAGCGCACACTACTATTGGCCAGGAATCACGGAGGATGTCAAGCGCTACGTGAAATCTTGCCACCAATGTCAACGATATTCCCCGCGACATCACACCGTACCAGTTACCTTAGGACCATCAGTAGTAGTCGGCGTGCCATTCCAGCAAGTCTCAGTAGACATAGTAGGACCACTGCCCATGACCAAGAAGCGGAACAGATTTCTACTCACACTCGTCGACGCATGTACGATGTGGTGCGAAGCAGTCCCGTTGCCAGCGATCGACACCAAGAAGATTGCAGATGCACTCATCGCCATCTTTACCAGAGTCGGATTCCCGGACAGCATTAGAACGGACAACGGATCTCAGTTCACCGGCCGCCTGATGCAAGACGTGTTCGAGTTGATACAAGTCCATCACATTCGCACACCACCATACCACCCCGCCAGCAACGGACAAGTAGAAAGACTGAATGGAACCCTTCTCACCATACTCAGGAAAGTCGCCGACGACAATCCAGAAGCGTGGGACACCTACGTGAATGCGGCACTGTTCGCATACCGAGAAACGCCCCATGCAGCCACAGGCTACACCCCGTCAACATTGCTATTCGGCAGACCTCTAGCAGGACCGCTAGAAGCCCTACGCAGAAGTTGGACGGAAGCCAAGATAGACGACACACCCAGAGGTGCCACCAAGTACGTCGCAGACCTGCAGGAAACCCTCAAAGCAACGTGGAAGAAAGCTGGTGAAGCACTGAAGAAGGCAAGAGCCCGTCAGGCGAAGTACTACAACCGCCACGCGAAGGACAGAGAACTGCAAGTCGGCGATCAAGTGCTACTCTTACTTCCAAGTGGAACCAACAAGCTGGACATCGCTTGGAGAGGACCGTACCGGGTGACTGCCAAGAAACCCAAGACAGTCTACCAAGTAGAGGTGAACGGGAGAGCCCGATACCACCACATCAATCTCCTCAAGAAATACACGGACCGACCAGCGACCCCCAGCACTCACAACTTGTTAGCCATCGCCATCGCGGAAGAAGGAGAAAGCATGGAGACCAATGCAGTAGAGTATCCCCTGCACTCCAAAGAAACCTACAAAGACGTGATACTCAACGGAGACCTAGCCGCTAAACAGCGACAGCAAGTACTACAGGTCATTCGACAACATCAGACTGTGCTCACAGACCGACCAGGGAGGACAGACCTCGTCGAAGTAACCCTAACGGTGACCGACCCAACACCCGTCCGCCAGAAGCTCTACCCGATGCCACTGTCGCAGCAGCGAGCCATCAAGGAAGAGATAGACACCTTACTGGCAGCCGGAATCATCTCAGAGTCTACTTCACCCTACAGCGCAGGCACGGTATTGTTGCGAAAACCCAACGGAGAGCATCGACTGTGCATCGACTTCAGACTCCTGAATGCGGTAACGCAGTTCCAGCCAGAGCCACTCCCGGACCAGACAGACCTATTTGCCAAGCTACAGCGAGCGAAGTACTTCTCACGCATCGACCTCAGCAAAGGATACTACCAGATACCAGTGCAACCGCAAGTCCGAAAGTACCTAGCGTTTAGCACTATGGAAGGACACTTCGAGTTCAATGTACTTCCATTCGGACTCCACAACGCACCCAGCATCTTCAGCGCCATGATGCGAAAACTCCTGGCACCCCTGAGCAGCGAGCACCTACATTCGTTTATGGACGACATCCTCATCGCAACACCCACGTGGGAGGAACATGTCACGCTCCTACAACAACTACTCGCCCGCCTCAGAGACACGGGATTGACGGCAAGACCCACCAAATGTCAGATTGGATTCACAGAACTAGAATTTCTGGGACACACCATCAGTCAAGGAAGTCTGCGACCGGTAGAAAAGACAGTGAAACGCCTACTCGACGCTCCTAGGCCCAAGACAAAGAAGGAAGTGCAGTCATTTCTAGGACTCTGCGGCTTCTACCAGAAGTTCATCCCCAACTACAACAGCATCGCCGTACCTCTGACAAATGGAACCCGGAAAATCGCCCCGGACAAAGTCGTATGGACAGCGGAATGCGAGACAGCATTCCAAACACTCAAGGACAGAATGACATCGGCGCCAGTACTCCACCTACCCGATTTGACTCAGCCATTCGTTCTTCGCACCGACGCAAGCGACTTAGGACTCGGAGCAGTACTGCTACAGCGCGACCCCAAGAATGCAGAGACGCTATTCCCTGTCGCCTACGCCAGCAGAAAATTGAGACCCGCCGAGACCCACTACGCCACGTCGGAGAAAGAATGCCTTGGACTAGTCTGGGCCATACAGAAGTTTCAACTCTACCTGTATGGGACCCATTTCACAGTTCAGGTGGACCACCAACCACTATCGTTCCTGGCAGCCTCCAAGTCTTTGAACTCTCGCCTGATGCGATGGGCACTCACCCTTCAGGCGTACTCATTCCAAATCGAGTACATCCCCGGCAAAGAAAACCACGGAGCCGACTACCTCAGTCGCCATCTCGTGGAGGACACAGCAGCTGTCGCCCACCCAACACAACTAAGGGCCACAGCACCAGAATTCGTCCCCGCCCAGTAATACCCTGTCACTAGTGTCCATAGCTACCTGGCACAGCATTGCAGCTCAGGTAGAGCAACTTACTTAGTTTGTAAATAGGACCCTAGGATAGTACAGTGTTAAACTAGGCTCTGTAGTAGAAAAAGGTCGAATCCAGTAGTCATCGCCTTTTTTCAGTTGAGGGAGCCTGTCACGAATTGGCTAGTTTAAACTCTTCCTATCGACTATTTAGCATTGTGTAGCCTTTGTAACAGTAGAGAGTTAGTACAGTACACAGTAGCAATTAAATTACAGCACACTGCGAGCCTGAGCCACACACACAGCGCAGTGACGTCAGCACTTGAGTTTTGAATATGAACATTTTACCCAATGAGAGCTTACGCAAAGCGGTTCGAGCCAGTTTGACTGGGTCCGAGCCTAACACATTTTTGGTCAGTTGGGAGTAATACACCGAAGTGTTAACAGCTAGAAAGCTGGCAGAGAAATCTCTCTACACTTAGACCAGGAAGCAGGACTTAGGAATCGTAGAATTCTATCAAGTCACACGGGCCTGAACTTGTCAAACAGGTAAATGAACACCCTTCTGTTTCATCGTGATATATGTGTAGTATTGTTGAAATTATGTTTGAAGAATTTGCTATGCATAAATGTGAATTGTTAATCCGAATTTGCGTGACCATGTGGAAGAGCCTACCACGAGGCGAAACACGACCGGTTACGCCGCCATGTTGCATACCATACGGAACCACTGTTGTTTAACTTATATGTATGTTTGCAGACCAGTGGCTGTACCACTGAATGTTTATAATATTATTAATTCTGTATGTGTATAGTTAGCCACGTTTGATATTTATGTATGTATAGGAATTTAGAGTTGAGATTCCAGTGGAACCCGGAAGTAGCAGAATGTTCGTCGCTTATGTATAGAGATGTGGAGCTATCACTGAGGGCTACTTGGCTTTCAGTGAGACGTTCTGCACAAACCGATTATTCAGGGTTGTGCAGAATTTCGTCTCTTATATTACAGACGAGCAGGCGAGCTATCCCGAGCTATCCCGAGCTATCCCGAGCTATCCTGTGAACCCCACTCCACAGAAACAAGTTGGTTGAGGAACCTCTACCGCACAAGTCGGAACGAGCGACCCGGTAAAACTCCCTGTCAGACCCCACAGCGTGGCCAGGGAACCCAACTACACAACGACACAGGTGGACCAGAAGCTACCTCACAGAAGGACTTCGACCGCACCACCCGCCAGTTAAGTGTGTTATCCCACGTGCACTTAAACTGATCAGAACAGGACCACAGTAGTCCAACTATTCAGAAACTCTAAAACGGACCACAGTAGTCCAAATCTACATGAGATATACTAGCGAGTGCCCGATGAAGATAGAACAGCTGCATAGACTATCAGCGATCGAACTATTAGCATTGAAAGAGACTTTTTAAGTTAGATTAGTACTTAGAGAACCTTGTATAGAGTAGAAGAAATAAATGTGTGATTTTAACTGTTATCAAAAGGCTGGACTACATATGATTCATAGCCGTGTGAAAGCTAGTGTGACAGTATTCTTTTACCTTTTTTCTATCTATTTCTGTACCCCAACCTTAACACAGAACGAGCTAAACAAATAAATTTATTAAAGTAATTCATAGGGTGACTTACTAGCAGTTCCCACCGAATAAACGTGAGGGTCCATAATTCCATTGTGCAGAGCCCATAAACCCCACGTGACACTACTAAGTACCTTAAGTAGCTAATAAACTAATTTTAATGTGCTGTAAACGATGTCTTCTAAAGGATGTGTATTTAATGACTGCACTGCAGAGAACTTCTGGAAAGATATTCCATAAAGTGGAACCTGAATATGACAGTTTGGTTTTAAACAGATCTATTCTTGGAAATGAAATATTTAGTTTTGTAGACAATCTGGCAGTTTTCCTAGAAACAAGAGAGCAAAGATAGGAGGGTGCATGAAAATTCCTTAATTGCATTTTAATCTTTTGGCTGTTGATCTGTTCGTTACCATGGATAGAGAGAGAGAGAGAGAGAGAGAGAGAGAGAGAGAGAGAGAGAGAGAGAGAGAGAGAGAGAGAGAGAGATATGGATGGATGGATGGATGGGATGGAGCGAGGAGTGGAGGAGGGGCGGGGAGGTGATGAGATGGTAAGAAGGGGGGAGTAGAATGTATTACTGTCTTAAGAAAGTGGAAAAAAAGAGAAAGAGAGACTGACAAACAGACCTAGGATAGCCAGCATGTCGGTGAGTCCGCTGTTTTCTGCCATCCGTAGTTCGTTCAAGGCCTCCATCACACAAGGTGTGTTCAGAACGCTCTGATCCACCCTGCCAATACAAACATTAGCATCGGGCCTTTTCCACCTCATCAGAACAAAATAGGCCTAACGTACAACACTAGGCTACCAGATGCCATCCTGTCACATGCGTCCATGTTATACCTAGCCCTGTAAGCAAGCCTACAATTAAAAGAAAATAATTTAAAAAAAAACACCTTAATCTTCGATCTTGAGAATCGGATCGATTACATGCGTCTGCGATCATTCAATTTCTACGAGGGCATTCATAAGACGTACTAGTATCATAACCCTACCACAGGCTCATTAACCAAGAAGAATGGACCCTCGGCAAGAATTTTATAGATCTCCGATACATAGCAGACGCCACGGGTAGCGCAGTCGTACGTACCATTTGTTTGTCTATCCTATCCTATCCCGTAACTCGAAGGTCGTTGGGGCACAACAGAGGATTGTTTAACAGTGTACGCCATCTTTCTCTGTTCTCAGCGACCCTCATGGCTTCGCTCAGTGTCAAGCCAGTCCATTCTCGAATGTTGTCCTCCCACCTCTTTTTCGGTCTCCTTCTTCTGCAAGGCCTGATACACTCGTGACGTGACCATACCATCGGAGTTTCCGTTTCTTCAACACTGTGAGCATGTCATCGCGTTGTCAAATGGCTTTTGTGATGGTCTGTCGGACTTCGTCGTTGGTGAGGTGCTGGGTATAGGAAATGCCCAGAAGTCTTCTGTATAGCACCTCATCTCCATGCTTTATATATTCCAGAGATGTACAGGTCTCTGTAGCTCTTTGTATATTCTTCGTTTTAGATCGGGAATCCACACAATTCTTGACGAGGGTCCATTCTTTTCGGTTAATGCGCCTGTGCCCCCAGGCACTTACCACATCTCCCAACCAGCTCATCGGCCCCATTCTCATTTTCTGAATCTGTAATCTGTCTTCAGAGATAAAAACCAAGTCTGACGAATATATTTTGATTCCTATATTGCCAGTCTGTTGCGGCGTTAGAATTACGTTACAGCGTTACACACATATTGGCTTAGCTCTGTAGTAGTGAGTGGCAAACGTAGGCCTCGGCGCGTCTCAGCTACCCCGTGAGAGCTTGACACTGCCAAACTGAACAGACACTGGTTGGTTGGCCAGATCGTTATAACTGCTAGCAAATAGCATTGGAAATGCATGTGCACCTGATTGGCTCATTGGACAAGTGTCCCTGCATGGGCCTCTCAACTCTTCTGTTAAATTTGGATTATTTTTAAGGTCAATCGGTAAAGTTCTACAAAAATAACTTCCGTTTTTTTAAATTTTAAATCGGAATGTTCTTACCATTGTTTGAAGGGATGCACCGGGGTGTCCAATCTGTGAAGAACGCTTGTAGAGCATGGAATATTTGGTGTTCTTGGTGTGAGGGGCTGGCTGAAACTAAGGTTCACCAATCTAGGGACCCGTACTGGAGTTCTGGGCAGATGGATCAACTGTACCTCATCTCTCGACCACTGTCTTTTGAAAGGGCAGGGAAATCTCGAATTCGAGTAATTGACAGTCCCATTGTCGCCGTGTGCATCGACTACTGGAAAATAACTCATTCTTGGGAATATGTTTTCCTCCTCAGCACGCTGATATGAAAGAAAAGGAAGAAAACTCGCGCATGAAGACCAATAATTTTAACGTATCAATGGCAAAAATCCTAACTGACTATCACGTTTGTGATTTATACTTATACTTATAGCATCACTGTAGGCCGCAAGGCTGGCATTGTTATGTCTAATCATAAGTCAAAGAATGCGTCAGAGAAAGCCAAATGACGTCACTTTAAAAATTGAAAGTAGCATTTTAGGCAAAATCTGAGTAACCCATTGGGAGTGACCTAGCTTAGATACGACACTATACTTTTATGCAGTTACACTTCATTTAAATCGTCTGTTCAGAAATGTTAAATGGTGTAACCAATTATCGAAATATCTGTTGGACTAAATTACTCCTTGCAGAACAAGAATAGCTTGGATAGACGTTCACACGAGATTACAATCGTCAGGTGTCCTTCACATCTACACTCAAGTTCAACGGTTAGAACAAGATTCTTTCTGTGGTAAAAAGAAAAAAAAAAACACACACACACAAAAACGGTCAATTTATTCGTAATACAAAACACACCATCTCAATATCAAAACCCTTACATATATATTTGAAAATTGATTTAAAAAAACTAAAACAATTTCAAACACAGTTGAAACGGAACAGTTTGGCGCAGACGACTGAAGCCAGAGCAGAAAGAAAACTGCGGCCGCGTTTATCATTTCGTTTTATATATGTAAATAAACACAAGGATGCATTCTCACCTGCAATGTGTATTCTGTTTCTTCTGCTGTAAGCTGTGGCAACGGTCTATTGTTTTCCAGTGAATGCAAAATGAAACTTGGCTTTGGAATTTTCATTTTTTTTAAGTGGAGAAAGCCACATTGATTTTCCGTCGTCTGCTGTATGAAACAAGGGAAAGCACTCTGAATATTCGGATTACTTCCGGTTTTCTGTGTATTACTGTAACCTTGCATTTTTTACATTTTTAAAATAAAAATTTGTGACTGACTAGATTTCGGAACTCGATCGATCAGTGCTTATTGTTTTGACCATGTGCAATAAGTGTGTAAAGGAAGAATTTCCTGAAAGGGTAGGTGACTTTTCACCTCACATCACACGTGATGCTTTTTTGCTATGCAAATAGTAATACTAGTCGTCGTAAGGAACTTACTTTCACTTTGAAAATGTTAGTATGGAGAGCATGGATACAGTGATGGAGAGTCCATTTGGCATTTCATTCATTTCATTGTGTCCGTGACAAGTGTAGTCTTGTTTATTGATACATCAGCTTAAAATTAATTTGCTTTATCACTATGACTATGAGTATGAGTCCTTCAAAAGAAAAAAGTCAACAGGAAACTGTCTTGCTGTTACTGGATAGTGATAGTGTGAATTGTTTTAGACAGTTTAATTAAGGTGCTGCCCTACGTATGTATGTAATGTTTTTTGTTAATTTGAGCTTCACAAATGTTGCATTTTCTGTCTGTAGGAAATTTGTGTTTGGAGACGGGCTCGTTTTATGCAGTGTGCAAAAGGAAGTGATATAAAAATTAACAACCGTGTGTTGAAGATGAATTAATTTTTTTACCAGCGTATTAATTATATTGCATTTGTGTTTTTGTTTTAGTTTATGTTTATATATATTACTTTAATTGTGTGTTTTGTTGAATGAATTCAATTGTTCAATTTATGTATAGTTATTGTATAATTTGTTTGATTTGATTAAATATATTTTTTTTACTATGTAAAATAATTAATAGTTTTGATAAAAATTGACATATCATGCTATCAATTGGCTTCGTCATTTGTCATGTATGCTCGTTTCATTTTAGGTTATATTTATATTTTTATTTCATGATATAGCGCTAGAGCTTCTCAAGGTGCTGGACAATACAGGTTTAACTCAAGAAACTAGGAGTAACTTGGATGATCTAGATTAATGGGTTGATAAAGGTGGAAGGGTATTGCAGGGGTGTGAATAGGCTTTCTAGGTATGTGAGTTATTAATTTATAATATATATAGTAGTTGATCTTAATAGATTTTAAGAGGAATAGTTGATGGTTTATTATTTGTTTTTGTGTTCAGATGAAAATGTGGTGGTTGCAACCATGTAATGTGAAAGATTGAAGAGGAATTTCAGGTTTGTAGATCTTGATACCGTTTGCATGTTTTGTGTGTTTGTGATGTGGGTGTGGGTGTGTGTGTGTGTGTGTGTGTGTGTTTGAACAGAACAGAACAGGAAATATATTTTCACTTCAACCTAGGTATCTGTATAGGCAATA
This sequence comes from Oncomelania hupensis, assembly GCA_036898135.1. NCBI lineage: Eukaryota > Metazoa > Mollusca > Gastropoda > Littorinimorpha > Pomatiopsidae > Oncomelania > Oncomelania hupensis. The sequence goes on from CM072513.1 coordinate 91,392,497, forward strand.
TGACACAATCATAATGATAGATTAATAATGGTATATGAGTATGACACAATTATACTAGATTAATAATGCTAATAATATTAATATAATATAATATTAACTTTAATATAATATAACATAATATTCACTTTAATAATAATAATAAAGGATGTATTTGTGTCAGGGGCCTTACATAGTATAGTCGCTGCTGTGATCCCGCACATCTTGTGTACTTTATTACCACACGTGACACTTCATACTTTTTTCCCTGTCTGAGAGGAATGTTTAATGGAAGATTAGTGTAGTCCAGATGTTACTTGCTTTCATGAATTATTGTTTTTATTCTGTACTGGCTGTGTTGTGCGAATGTTATTACTCATTTGTTAATGATTGTTGTACATTGCGGAATATTTTGCCTTGCCCGTTTGTTTGGGACAACAAAGATTCTGATTTTATCTAATTTCTTGTCCATCTTTCTTCAAACGCACACAACTGCATGGGCACATATGCCCATACATGCAAACACACATCCACACACATGCATACATTCACATATGAAGTAAACATACAATAGAAAGAAAGAAGGAGAGAGAGAGAGAGAGAGGGAGAGAGAGAGAGAGAGAGAGATTAAAATTAAAAGAAGAGAAGAGAGAGAGATTACTCTTATATAGCGCACTTATAAACTCAGAGAGCTTCTCAAAGCGCCGGCCACTACTATCCAGCAATCACAAAATAGTTTGCTGAAGTCAGGATTCGAACCCACGTCGCCCGAGACGCACTTACACAAGTCGTGCGCTCCGACGACTGAGCTATCCCTGCCGCCAGAAAGAAAGTTGAGGGAAAATGAAGATGCTTGAAAAGAAAAAAAATTGTTCTCTCTTATTTTAAGCAGATTTTCTTGTTATTATATTTCTTCTTTTATGTTTAGGAATACGAGATGTCCTGCATGCTGTGTGGCAATGGGGAAGATACAAGAAGTATTATGCCCTTCGATCCTCGTGGACCTCAGACTTGAAATTAATGAAGCTTTTTTTAAAACTTTTGTTTTCTCTCTTTGGTACAGTGCTTAACATTTAATTACAATTTACTCTGTGTGTGTGTGTGTGTGATGGGGGTGTGTGTGGGTGTGTGTGTGCGTGTGTTTGTGTGTTTGAACAGAACAGAACAGGACATGTATTTTCACTTCAACCTAGGTACCTGTATAGGAAATATGACACAATCATAATAATAGATTAATAATGGTATATGACACAATTATGGATTAATAATGCTAATAATATTAATATAATATAATATTCACTTTAATATAATATAACATAATATTCACTTTAATAATAATAAAGGATGCATTTGTGTGTGTGTGTGTGGCTAGGTAGAAACGCCTTTATTCTGACATACACTTGAACCTCTACGTACTTTCTTTTGACGGACCCCGTTATTTTGACATCAAAACAATGTTCCGTTAAGGTTAAGGCTGTGTTAGGCTTAGGGTTAGGTTAAGGGTTTGGGTTAGGGTTTGGGTTAGAGTTAGAGTTTTTGGGTTAGCTGCGGGTGGGCGTCTCGGGCGGCTTGAGTTAGATCCTGTATCGGCCAGCGCCTTGAGCAGCTCTTGAGCTGGAAAAGCGCTATATAAGAACGATTAAATAAATAAATAGCTTCAAAAAAGGGACAAATTTGTAACATTGTCACAGTAGCATATGTAGAGTTTCATGAAAGTCATCACTACGGCGTTTCTACACGGTTGTGTGTGTGTGCGTGTGTGTGTGCGTGTGTGTCTATTAAAGAACATCTCTTAAAACACATTAAAAAATTAAATGAACATTAATCGTTGTTAATGGATATGAACAACAATATTTTTTTGAAAATGATATTATTTAATGATTATTTCATTTATTTGTTATTGTTCCAAGATGTTAATGTTATAACATTTTTTGCTGTAGTTAATAGTTATTGTTACAAGGGACCCAAGGGCAAGCTCTAAAAAAGCGCACCCAGCACGTACTCTTTTACCATTGCAAAATAAAATTGTTATCTTATCTTATATTACACAATAATATAGATTAATAATGCTGTGTGACACAACCATAATATTTATTAATAATGATATGTGACGTGATCATAGAGTAATAATGCTATATGACAAAATTATATATATATTATATATATATATATATATATATATATATATATATATATATATATATATATATATATATATATATATATATATATATATATATATATATATATATATATCCTATATGACACAATCATAATATATAAATAAACATTGTTAAAATCACAGTAGGTTGTTGGACAATATCTTTATTTAAAATCTTTATTGTGTGGGTGAGTGAGTTTGTGTTGTTTGAGAGAGAGAGAGAGAGAGAGAGAGAGAGAGAGAGAGAGAGAGAGAGAGAGAAGATAACAATTTTATTTTGCAAGGGTAAATGAATAAGAGAGAGAGGGAGGGAGAGAGAGAGAGAGAGAGAGAGAGCACAAGTCTTTGTGCATGTACATGTACGTCGACATGGGCATAGGTCTGCATGCAGCTGCGAAACGAACAAAGCCCCATATGCCAAAATTGATACGATGGGCGCTGCATTGATTAGAGCGAGCCATGCAAATTAGAAGTATTTCTTTATTTTCTTCACTTTAATTGCTGTCTGTTCTGTGTGGGGGTAAGGTGGGAGAGGACGGGTGGGGGTGTCGCTAAATGTGTGTGTTCGTGTGTGTATGTGTGTGTTCGTGGGTGTGTTCGTGTGTGTATGTGTGCGTTTTATGTGCTGTATGTGTGTGTTGTATGTGTGTATGACGGGTGTGCGCATTCTCATTGGGGAATTTCTTCATTTTGTTTCTGCAGCTTCATTGCCTCGTCATGAATATTCATTGATCCGCGTCTGTGAATGTATTTGGTGTTTTGCTGTTCACTTTTTAATATCGCCTCTATTATATTCTTTTTGCATTGAATCCACCGTTGGGGTGCCGGGGGTTTCAGTAAAAATAGTATCCCCACTTTCTGGAAATTTAGTGCTTTAAATTCCCACTGTTGCTGTCTTTCTCATTTGTTCTTTCTCATTCCTGCTCTGTTCTATCAATCTCCTATACTATCTTCTTCTTCGCTAGACCAGTCACCTACCTTCTTTTTTGAAAACTCTTCCGGGACAAAGACTCCTTGTTTGTGTGTGAGGTCTGTTGGATCAGCTTGGGCCCAGGAATATTGGACGCTTTCTGCCAGTTAGTCACTAGGGTTTCCTATGATGTTATTATTTAGCAATGTAGGCATTTTATATGTATGTTTTGTTGATATTTTATAATGATGTTTGTATTTTATTTTGTTTTTGTAAACGGGGGTTCGATAAATTAGAGTATAGCCTCAGCGTCCCCTGAGTGGGATGCCTTTATTGTAAAGTGACTGGCTGGTGGAGAGCCTTCAGTTTTACCACTAGGGTTGTTTCGGCAGATCTTTTATGCGGATCGGGGGTTGTCCGGTTCTGATTTGGCTCGGAAGAGTCCGCTGGACCTAAAGCAATAATCATGTAATGTAATGTAATGTTATTGCATTGAAAATGAATGTGGTCTGATTTGGATTTGAAGGACTGTTTGTGTGTGTGTGTGTGTGTGTGTGTGCGTGTGTGTGTGTGTGTGTGTGTGTGTGTCCATTATAGAACATTGTAGATCTTTAAAATTCATTTCACGTGACTTTTCAATTATGTTTGCATGGAATAGAAAGTTTATTAACATAAAAAAATATGTTAATGAATACCTGCAAGTGTTTTAAATTGGGTGTAAAATTCAATAGCTAATTATTCCTACAAATTTAGGTAATTGTTTTTATTTTATGTAGGGAGGAGGGGAGAAGGTGTGGGGGAAGGTGGGAGGGGAGGGGGGTGAGGGAAAGAGAGAAATTAGACAAAAAGATGGAAAGCAAATTGACCTTGAAAAATAAAATAACGTAAGATACAAGGAGTACTAAAGTCTTTAGTACTCCTTGGTAAGATATAATAAAGTAAGGTAAAGTCATGTGACATAAAAGTAGAGAAAATAGCATACAATATATAATGAGATCACAAAACATGGAAAGAAAAAAAATGAAAAGAAAATCAATCAGTAGAACAGAATGTAATTGCCAATTTTTTTTTTCTCTCAGTATAATGAGAGGCGTTCAGAGTTGTATCTCATCACTGTAGCTCAGCATAATGAGAGGCGTTCAGAGTTATGTCCCATCACTGTAGCTCAGCATAATGAGAGGCGTTCAGAGTTATATCCCATCACGGTAGCTCAGTAAATTTTACTCAAGTCCTTTGGTGGTTCAGTGTCGATTTAGGTCCCTACTCCTTTTTTTTCCCTGGGATGGCTGTCTCCGTCTGCCATATCACCAATGGTGGGAGTGGACGTTAAACCTCAACGTTCTATTATATAGAATTATGCAGCTAGTGTAATAAGTGCAGGTAACTTGTTATTTAGGATTGAAAGACAGAGACAACAAGGTTTTAACAACAACAACAAAAAGTGAAAAAACGATGGTAAAAAAAACAAAAAGCAAAAATCACTTGTAATGAAATGTAATTAAAGTATGGACCTTATAGAAGAAACAAAATTCATAGAAACAAAAGTGAATGAGAATGTAAAACTATTAAAATTAATGCTTGTCATACGTGGTCTTTTTTAATTTTTTTTATTATTTTTTTTTAAAGATTGCAACAGAGAAAGAGTACAGTCAATGTGAATGTTGAAAAGGATCTGTTATGATGAACTAGTGAAAGGGAAACCCTTCATAGAAAAAAAAAAGTCTATGGAACTGTAAAATTTATGAAATTATAGCTTGAATTTTTTTTTTCTCTTAAAGATTGCAACAGAGAAACAGTATAGGCAACGAGGTAGATTAAAATAAATATATAAAGGGTACAGCACAAAGACATGACAGAAACAAGGCAGTAGAACGAAATCAAGCGCCTACTATTCCTTCTTCGGGTGAGAAGTCTAGTCCGTGCACGTGGACGCAGAGATTGCAGAAGTTCCTGACATTCATGCTCTAAATGAAGGGAGTGACAGTTACTCAGCCAGCACTAGTTCTCTCCCCCCACCTCCCCAGTCGCCCAGGATTGCGCTCAGTCGTCTGGGCATCAGACGAGGCGCCTAATAAGGCGACAAGTGCTAGTTACCTAGTTATTCATTGCTTACAGGGTCCAGCAGACTGCAAAGAGCCGAATCAGGGCCACAAAATAATGACCACAACTTGGTTGAAAGAGGAATCGCCCCTGGTCCGCATGAAAGATCTGCTGAAAGAACCCTAGTGGTAACACTGAAGGCGCTCCACCGGTTACTTCACAATAAAGGCTTCCCAGGCAGGAGACGCTGAGGCTATACTCTTAATTTATCGAACCCCCGTTTACAACAATAAAATAGAATATAAACATCATTATAAAATAGCAACCAAACACGTACATACAAAATTCCTACACTGTTAACTAATAATATCATAGGAAGGCCATTTGGCAGAAACCGTCCAATATTACCAAGCTGATACAACAGACTATTCTGCAAGGCACAGTGCAAGGAGGTAGAAGAAGAGGGAGACCGAAAAAGAGGTGGGAGGACAACATTCGAGAATGGACTGGTTTGACACTGAGCGAAGCCATCAGGGCTGCTGAGGACAGAGAAAGATGGAGTATGCTGGTTAAACGATCATATAGATCATCTGTGTTGCCCCTACGACCTCCGGGTTACGGGACAGGACAGGATAGATAGGATACAACAGACCTCACACACAAATGAGGAGTTTTGAGAGAGTTTTCAAGAAAAAAGGTAGGTGACTGGTCTAGCGAAGAGGATAGTAGGCTATAATAATAGATTGATAGAACAGAGTAGGAATGAGAAAGAACAAAGGAGAAAGATAGCGAAAGTGGGAATTTAAAGCTCTACATTTCCAGAAGGTGGGAATACTATTTATACAGAAAATCTCGGCACCTCCTTGGGGGGAGGAAGGGGGGGGGGACCAAGTGCTAGTGGTCTTATGCCAGCAGTTGAGCTCGTTTACGTAGTTTCAGGCGACGTGCCATACATGGCTGTTCTCATCACCGAGAGATCAATAGTGAATTCTGCCATTGTAAGGATCACCATTACGTCTTTGTTTCATGTAAATGCAGTGCAGGTACGAACAATTGTTAATAGTGAGCTACTTTTCAACCACCTTACCTTTTTCTTTTTCCTTGTTCCCACAGAAGCGGTCGTGTATGACACAATACAAACCTAGTATAATTAACGCACATGATGTATTTTTAATTCCAGTTTTTGAGAGGGGCGAGGAAGAGAACTGACAGTACAGTGAGGTGTAGAAAGTAGACAAAGACATCAAGGGACAAATAACATTAAAAACAACAACACAAGAAACAAGCCCGTAGGACGGAATGTATTTTTATTATGAAAAACAAATAAACAAAACATAATTCAATGTTTTTTTTTCTTTCTTTCTTTTTCTCCAAAATATGAATATAAGCACATTATTTAGTTTTTCTCGCCTGCGTCAGTTTTACTATAATTTGGAGAAAAAAACAAAACCATTATTTCATTTATTTTCGTTCCGAAAATCATATGTGCTTGTCAGTACGGTCTCTGATATTGGTATCAAAGAGTACTGAAGTATAGGTCTGCGCTTTTTTGATTGATTGATTTATTGTTGCTTTAGGTCCAGCGGACTCTTCCGAGCCAAATCAGGACCGGTAGGTCTGCGCTAAGCCTATGCTTGTTAGATTACGGACACTTAGATTGATGTACAAGTTAGTATGCATTGGAACAACTGTATTGCTATAGTGATAAAATGAATTTCAACCATGATATTACAGTATTCATTTTGTAAAATACATTTGTTGTAAAGTGACCGGCTGGTGGAGTTCCTTCAGTGTTACCAGCAGATCTTTTATACGGATCAGGGGCGAGTCCTCTTTCAACCAAATTGTGGTCCTGATTCGAATCTTTGCAGTCCGTTAAACCCTATAAACAATGACTATCAACCACGAGCCATGTAGGCCTATTGTCGTAAGGTGAAATATGAAAGGCCATGGCCGTTTTGAAACGGCGAAGTTCCAAAAGAGAATATTAACCACTGTTCTCTGACTATGGGTTTAGTGCTGTTTCTGTAACCTACCGGTCGTTGGAGAGAAAATAGAAGCATTTGGTACCGGCCTTCCCTTTCTCTGGGCCCGCTTAATGAAGGCGGTGCCCACATTCTCTCCGTTGTCATTCTCTTATTCTACTTAGATGGCCTAATGGAGCTATTTCAAATCCCTCCGGATGCAGCTTCTTGGAAATGGATTAATTTCTCGTTACGGAAAGAAAGAATTGTGTTACATTAATCCTGTGTCTCATGGTCGGACTTTCATTCCTGGAACAGTCACAATTTGACATTTGTTCTCTGGATGGAGCAGAGCTGTTGAGTTTTCAGTTTTCATCACATAACAGCCGCACATGTATTAAAAAAATGTTTTTCAACAGTTTCACGATTCAAGTTCTTTTTTTTCTGCATAATAGTTTTTTTTTTAAATTCCCAAGAGTAATGTGTTAAACTCTAACGTAGGCGAGACTTGCCGAGGCTTAGCAATGCAGTGTTTCACACCCTTTACCTCGGGCAACTGTCCACATGACTTAATGTCTACTTAATATCTACTATTACGTTTTTATCTCATTCTTCATCCAAACTAGTACTCAAGACTTTGTATTGGTTTTCAGTCCCAAAGCGAATTGTTGACAATCATTAAGTTTCTGTCATCGTCATTGGTGTACGCTCCTTTTCTCGATGGCTTAGTAGTTGATAATTATTGCCAGGAGTGTTGGTCAGCACTTAATGATAGTGAAAGATATTCTAGGTACAGGCAATTTAAAACCTCCATCGAAATTGAGCGCTATTTCATCACAGTTTCAGAAAGATGTTTCAGAGATGTGTTAATCAGGTTCCGTCTTGGCATATTGTACCTTAACTATAGTGCTCAAATAGTGCATGTCGGAAACCCCGCTGACGCATCGTGCGTCGCCTGCGGAGCTCCAAGAGAGAGAGTCAGAGGAGCATTTTTTATTGCACTGTCCTGAGTATACAACTATCAGAAACAAATACATTGCTCAATTTATTCAAGGAGAGCACTCTTTTAGCTACCTCTTCAAATGTTCAAACGATGATATAACCAGTAATTTGGCTCGTTATCTTTTTCTGGCATACAAGCAGCGACAGAGGTGCGCAGTTTTCCTAATTAGATGCATGTGTGTGTGTGTGTGTGTGCGTGGGGGTGTATGTGTAGGTGTTTGTGTGTGTGTGTGCGTTACATATTTTTTATTATGCTCTCGATCTATGATATTATGTTGTATGTTTTATATATTTGTCGGTGTTATCATTTTATGTTGTGTGAATACGCCAGCATGGATGTGTGCGCACTCGTGCTATACACCTAATTTTACTTCCAATTTTAATGAGTTGTATTATTGTCTATACCGTGTCTCATGTATATGGTTTCGTAAATACATGTGTGTGTGTGTGTGTGTGTGTGTGTGTGTGTGTGTGTGTGTTTGTAAGTTTGTATGCGTGTGTGTAGTGTGTATGTGTATTTATGTGTATCTATGTATGTGTCGGTGCGTATCTGCTTGAGGATATGTCCGTGTTTTTGGGTGTTTCTGCGCATGATATTGCAACCTTGATCCGTTCTTGTGTTCACGTTGTGTTGAAAGTTGTATTGCCTATTGTTTATTGTAATGTTTTAATGTTAATTGCTTGTAGCAAAAAACAATAAACTTTGAGTCTTGAGTCGATGGCTCAGTACCATCGTACAGTCAACTAGAATTCATTCGTCACAGTGTCGCATCTCTGTCACTTCGATTATGTTGCCAGCCACTCCTTCAGTTTGCCAGCCGTCGACAGTGGATACGACTGAGAAAGCCTTTTCCCCGTTGGAGGAGTTTTGTGTCTTGTTTTAGCAGCCAAACCCAGGTTCTTTCTTCCACAATTTTGTATTTTAACGTGCCACACCACCCGATACACATTGGTCGAACGCTACCAGAAGCATGCGTTATTAGTCGCCTCAACAGGCGATAAAGCATGCTCCCATGCTTCAGAGCACTGCTTTCTATACGCTTCAAGCTCTATAGTCACGGAAAAAGCGCAATTTCACTGCAGTGAACTCATGAAAATAGAAAAATGTAAGTTTCGTCTCCTCTAGGGGACGAATTAGGTCAAACTGTATTAGTTTCTAGGTCAACTGTCTTTTACGAACCGTTTGACAATGTTTTTGAACCGTTTGTTGACGCCGGATAGTGTCCTCACTTGGTTTCATGCAATTTAAGAATCCAACAAGGCAATTGGGTTTTTGAGACGGAAAGAGCGGAATGTTGTAGAGCAACATTCTGTATATATTTACTTGAAGCGTGTAGGAAGCAGTGCTATGAAGCATGGGAGCATGCTTTATCGCCTGTTGAGGCGACTAGTAAAACATGCTTCTGGCAGCCTTCGACCAATGTGTACCGGGTGGCCACACGTACAGATTCTTCTTCTGCTTCTTCTTCTTCTTCTTCAAAGTTTAATTATTCCTTGTCCTCAGTCTCTGCGATGGTAATGGCCGGCTTAGCCACAGTTAGCGTCTTCTTCATCTTCTTCATCAAAGATGGATGGACTGCTTAATGCAAAGTGGTCAGACGTTGTTACAGTAATAGCCGACTTTAGCCGCCGTTATCCCTTACGGTGGCGCTGACTACATGCTAGTGAATCTTTTGACAGGATTATCTCCCGGTCCAAACGGCACTCCATATTGGTCAACAGCTGCAGTTATGTCCCTTTGCTCTGGTTGGTCGACGTAGCCGCAGTTATGTCCCTTTGCTCTTGTTTACACCTCCGAAAGGTTTGACAGAATTATCTCCCGTCGCTCGTTTATTTCGTTTCAGGAGTTCACTCACTCTGCATTTGTTTCGTCTTTGGCACTGTCAGTGTCCACTAAACTAAACGTGTTTCCTTCGGTCAAATATAATTGACGCTCAAGAGTTCAACACCGCTGCCCTCTGGCTCAGCGCTATCGCCACCGCCCGTACAGTAGAGTCCCGAGTCGGTCACCGTTCTGGTCTGTACATGAACGCTGTAAGGCTGGCCGCCGTTCCCATTACCCTTGGTTATCCGCTGAATCTGCACACAGCCACACCCAATAGTCAATGACAACAACGTACAGACCTGAGGTATTTTTCCAAGGTAAAATTCATTTTCAATTGTGTTTTTTTTTTCGGGGAAGGGGGGGGGGGAAGAGGCGCTTTATACATTAACCAAAATAAATAAGAAAATAACGAAGATAAACTTTGGCACTAATAAATGAGATAGAATGCTTAGTTAGTTATTCATTGTTTATAGAGTCCAGCGGACTGCAAAGAGCCAAATCAGGACCACAAAATCAGGACTACAACTTGGTTAAAAGAGGACTCGCCCCTGATCCGTATAAAAGATCTGCTGAAACAAACCCGTAATGGTAACACTGAAGGCGCTCCACCAGCCCGTCACTTTATAATAAAGACATCCCACGCAGGGGACGCTGAGGCTATACTCTAATTTATCGAACTCCCGTTTACAAAAACAAAATAGAATATAAACTTCATTATAAAATATCAACAAAACATACATATTAAACGCCATTTGGCAGAAAGCGTCCCATATCCCCAAGCTGGCCCAACAGACCTCATACACAAATGAGGAGTTTTGGAAGACATTGGGAATTTAAAGCACTAAATTTCCAGAAAGTGGGGATACTATTTATACAGAAACCCCCGGCACCCCAATGGATGTAGACAGAATGCTGCAGACTAACAACTGTTGTCAATGTAACAACAGTCAAAGTTGGATAAATCGTGTGTTTTTCATGCTTCGTCCAGGAAAACTGAAAAGTTACATGCAACTAATTCATGAATCCACCCAAAAACTAATCATGCGAACAATGTACTACAAACGTCCAGCATATGCACACATACATGCACTCACGCACACGCACGCACACACGAGGAAAGAAAGAACGAGAGAGGAGGGGTGCGGGGGAGAGAGCGCTCTGCAACATGCTCTAAACCAAATAACACTCACAGTAAAACTGCGGAGGATGGGGTGGTAAGAAAATTGGAGGAAAGTAAAATGATCCCTGAGAGTTTTGGAAGAAGAATTAAAAAAAAATCTCAGAACTGGTTCAGAACAACAATCGGTGTGCGTCAGGGATGCCTACTCTCTCCAACACTGTTCAACATCTTCCTAGAACGCATCATGTCAGATGCCTTTGCAGACCACGAAGGCGCAGTTAGCATAGGGGGAAGAGCAATCTCCAACCTTCGTTTTGCGGATGACATTGATGGATTGGCTGGAGAGGAACAAGAACTCGAACAGCTGGTAAAGAGGCTTGACACCACCTCCAGAGCCAATGGAATGGAAAAACGTGCAGAGAAGACCAAAATGATGACCAACAACACCAATGGCATCAATACGGACATCAAAGTCCAAGGCCAATCCCTCAACACAGTGCACAGCTTCAAATATTTAGGAGCCATTGTATCAGATAATGGGTCCCGACAGGAAGTCCTCTCCAGGATCGCACAAACAATTGCTGCCCTGGCGAGGTTAAAGCCAATTTGGAAAGTCAGGACCATCAGTCTGCATTCCAAGGTTAGGCTGCTGCGCTCCCTTGTCATCTCCATCTTCCTATATGCTTGCGAAACATGGACCCTCACAGCAGATCTCCAACGAAGAATACAAAGCATTGAGATGAGGTGCTACAGAAGACTTCAGGGCATTTCCTATACCCAGCACATCACCAACGACGAAGTCCGACAGACCATCACACAAGCCATTGGACAACACGATGACCTGCTCATAGTGGTGAAAAAACGGAAACTCCGATGGTATGGCCACGTCACCAGATCATCAGGTCTTGCAAAGACCATCCTGCAAGGCACAGTGCAAGGAGGAAGAAGAAGAGGGAGACCGAAAAAGAGGTGGGAGGACAACATTCGAGAATGGACTGGTTTGACACTGAGCGAAACAATCAGGGTTGCTGAGGACAGGGAAAGATGGAGTACGCTGGTTAAACAATCATCTGTGGTGCCCCTACGACCTCCGAGTTACGGGATAGGATAGGATTAAATCTCTAAAATCAAGTTCGCCAATATGCAGAAACCAATTCCAAATACAAACATTGTCAAAAAAGCAACAACATGTGTTTGCGTAACCACATCTCAAAACATTAAAACAAATCAAAGGTACATTTGTATTAACTAAAACAAACAAGTCAGAAACATGCACTACGTGAAGTTCTACGATCGACATCCCTGGAAGGAATTTTGTCTAGATACATAACATACTTTTTCTTTTTCTTTTAGAGTATACTTACTGAATGATTTGGGAAATTAGCGAGTTGGCCGCCGCAAGTAAGCCTAATTCTACATGGAGGTGCGCGGAATGGACTAGTAGGCATATGTGGAAATAAAAGAAAGAAAAAATAATGCAAATAAAAATGCTAAGTGGAATACAACAGAGGACTGCTAGCATTCAAATTGTACAACAATGAGAAACAAATGTGTACATAACACAAAAAAATGCTCATTTCGACACACCCCTCCCCCCCCACACACACACGCACGCCCCCCCCCCCACACACATTTGGAAGCTAAGCTCTTCGTCAGGCGGGCAAAACACAAGAGACAACTAAACAATACTTTCCAACGGAAATCCCAAGAAAGAAAGAAATTATATTTAGAAAGGAGGCAAGAATCAGAAGCAATAGTTAGATAATAGGCGAGTCCACATATTCAAAGTATTGGAAGTTTGAAAGAAAACCTGAGTAGAGTTTAAGATTACTTAAATGTAACTGCAACAGATACAAATGCTGTCAATAGTCATTCAAAGTCTATTTGATGCAGCACTAATGCACTGACAATCGGATAGATTAACACATGGGATCCGACTGAACACGTCTTTTTTTAACACAGTAGATTTCTTTACTAAAGGGAGACAAGAAATGTTTGTTGAACACGAGTGATGAATAGGGCTGGACGGTTTTACCGATACGTAACTGTATTCAGGTTCGGAAACGCGACGGTACGGTATACCGGTGCGGGTGTCCAAGGCCCGGTTTACTGGGAAATCTCGACAGCACATAACGCGACAGTGGGCGACATCTTGTCCGCCCAGAGAGCGAGCCTAAAGCCCAAACACGTGGATAGGCAGCTGTTCTTGAAGAAGAACTTATAAGAACGGCAGCTTATCCACGTGTTTGAGCATGGTACCAGTCGCCAATCCTTCTGAACTCTTAAAGTTCTTAAAGACCTTTCCCGTTGAATGTTTTTGTTTTATTTTGATTTTGTGGTTTAAAGATTGCTGATGTTCTAAACAGTGATTTATCATCATTTGTTTGGAAGGCGTTCAAGCAGTAATAAAGCTTCAGTTTTTATGGAAATGTGGTTCTTTGAAACTGTTTTGAAGTGTATGACAATCTTTCTTTTGCGTCGGTCACTACTGTCAGTGCCATATCCCATTTGATTGTAACGCTTAAAATCGCGGTATACCGGTACGAAATACCGATACGACCTAAAAAATAGCGCGGTAATACGGTACGACTGTGACCCACGGTACCCAGCTCTAGTGATGATGGTGTCTCACCTAGAGAGATGTAACTGGAGTGTGTTGATTGCATCTTGGATATAATAATCCTTATTGGATACCGTCCTCAGTGGGATGAGGGAACGATAGCAAAGATCTATCTCCCCTTTTCTGCTACCAAATGGTTTGCATTTGTGGATACGTGCCATAGTTAAGAGATGTCCATTTCCTTCGGTGTTTCGGCTTTGATTGATTTATTATTGCTTTAGGTCCAGCGGACTCTTCCGAGCCAAATCAGGACCGGACAACCCCCGATCCGCATAAAAGATCTGTTGAAACAACCCCAGTGGGAAAATTGAATGCCCTCCACCGGCCAGTCACTTTACAATAAAGACATCCCACGCGAGGGACGGCTGAGGGTTGACCTCAACTACGCGAACTCCCCGATTACAAAAACAAAATAGAATACAAACATCATTATAAATCATCAACAAAAAACATACATATAAAATGCCTATAGTGCAAAATAGTACAGTCATAGGAAGCCCTAGTGACCACCCGGCAGAAAGCGTCCAACATTCCCAAGCTGATCCAACAGACCTCATACACAAACAAGGAGTCTTGTCCAGGAAGAGTTTTCAAGAAAAAAGGTAGGTCATTGATCTAGCGAAGAAGAAGATAGTATAGCAGAGTGGTAGGACAGATCGGGAATGGGAAAGAGCAAATGAGGAAGACAGCGACAGTGGGAATTTAAAGCACTAAATTTCCAGAAAGTGGGAATACTATTTATACTGAAGCCCCCGGCACTCCAACGGGGGGAACTGTTGCCGCAGTTAATTTGTCATGCCTACAAAGGCAAGACAGGTTTTCAACTGGGGCTTTCACTGTACCCTTTATAGGTTAGAACAATCTACAGTGACAAGATTGCTCATGACCCCAAGGGGTCGGTGGGTGGTGGTGGTGGTGGTGGTGGTGGTGTTTCGGCTGGGCTTAAGGTTCAGTCTGACGGGAAGTGAAACAGAAGCAAAACAGCCAGTAAAACACGAAATATCGTAGTGTTGACGATGTTTATCGCGTGACTACACCTAAAGCATAACAGCAGCAAAGCGCCGAAGTGAAGCAAAGCCGATGCTTTCAGTGTTTGAGCGTGCTCTAAAATTTTGAGTTGTTTCGCTGAAGCATTTGATTGCCAACCAATCAGAAGAGCCGACGTACGAAAACGAGGTTGTTATCATTTCAGCGATCATGGCGGCATCAAAAGCTACTGGGTTATTAGCAAATCTTAAACAAGACGATACGTTTATTCTCATCGATCTAATTCAAAGCCACGAGGCATTATGGAATGTTAGATTTCAAAATTACAGAAACGAAACCCTGAAAAAGGCCTCATGGATTTCTGTGAGGGTCAATCTGACGGAAAAAAACTGGGATCGTATGCACAACTTATTGCGCATTGCTTCCAAGCAAACTGCTTATGCAAAACTTCTTATCGTGTGACCGGTTCACAAAGCAAAGCATTATAAACGCACTTGCTTCTAGAACCAGATGCTTTGCTTTGTTTACCGCTTTGCTTCTGTTTCACTCCACGTCAGACCGCACCTTTAGTGACAATCAAGGGACTGATTTTCCAAAGCATTAGAAGACGGATGAATAAAGTCCTCAGAAAAAAAAAGTTCTTGCAAAAAAAAGTGACCAACCAAAATGGGAAGAAAAGTAACTTTTTGAAAGCGAATTAATTGCCCAAAAAATAGTTCTACAATCTAGGGGTGCGGTTTGGAAACAAGTCATACAGGTCTCTCGCCTATAGAGGAAGGACTGGGACAAACATTATTTACTAAACGTTCTCCGTACATCGGAGGACATGCAATGGACGAGTTAGCTGCAATTATCCAACTCCGTGGCGCTCGCCACATACAGGTCCAATTAACGTGAAGAGGTCTATCTGCCGCCCCAACGTCGCTTATTGGCCCCGAAACTGAATGTAAAAAACCAAAAATCTACTACAATCTCATTTTATTTTGCATTTGAGTGCTCTGAAACTCCTAGTTTTCCTCAAGATGAATGCGCGTTTTTAAGTGTTTACGCGTTTCACGTGCATCAAAATATTAAAATAAATGAACCCTCTTTCTTATTTGTGAAAACATTGCTTGGTTACAATGAAGCGACGTACCGGCAAAAGTTAAACTGGCCATCATTATAAAAGCAGAGTTTGGCACTTAATTGATATTTAAAAAAAAAACACCAACAGTGGGCTTGAATACTTGTAATTCATATAATCACTGTGAATAAATAAACTCCAAAATAATACAGCTACAAACATGCATACATGTTTAAGTGGGGGAAAAACCCCACCAAACACCAACTCGTTCTGCAACCAGTAAAAAGGAAACAAAACCATAAATAAACCACAACTATAAACAGTAATATCAAAAAACAGATTTGCTTAATGTCAAGAAAATATTGATTATAGGTCTAATTATGCAGGAATTTCGTGAATTTCCGGAACGAAATGGGGTTAGGTAGAGCTTTGTGAAAATGAATAAATTATCAACAATGAGGATTACTGAACCCTTCTTAATGTACGTCTGAGGTCTAGATCAAATTTTCGCAAAAACGTATAAAATGTATACTTCACGCAAAGATTACTATGTCGCTGATATTGTCATTCATTTGTGTGTGTTTGGTTAATATGCGTATGATATTATTTTGTCAGTTTCTAGTATTTGAGATAATAATAGAAGAGGCCTTGCAAAGACCATCCTGCAAGGCACGGTGCAATGAGGCAGAAGAAGAAGGTGACAGAAAAAGAGGTGGGAAGACAACATTCGAGAATGGTGTAAGTACGTCTGAGGTTAAGATTAAATTTTCGCCAAAGCGTATGTCTAATAGGCCTTATTCGGAAATGGGAGGTAACTTGTCTTTTTGTTTTGTTTTTAGTTACCTAGAGTTACCAGGGCGGACATCTCGTCTCAGAACACTATGAAAGCTTCCCAGAGCTACAAGGGGAAAGACGGGTGGTGGTTGCCTGGCAGTACAAAGTCGAAGTAGCGGAGCCAGCTAGGATTGCTATTGAAATCAACCTTTCGGTTGATCCGGAAGGTTTGATGGAAGACAGAGCAGAAATTGTAGGCGAGAAACTGTATTCGTTTGCAAAGAATGTCCGCTCCCAATTTGAGGCAACTCTGAAGCAACATGCGGGCAAGCCGGCCAAAGTTGTTTCTCCTCGTATTTTCGAGCATTCAAGCTAAGATTACTATCTTGCTGATATTTTCATTTCATATTTTGTGTGTGTGTTATTAATAAGTGTATGACCTTTGGTTCTGTGTCTAATATTTGAGATAATAATAAATGAGGTCTTGCAAAAACCATTCCGCAAGGCACGGTGCAAGGAGGCTGAAGAAGAGGGAGACAGAAAAAGAGGTGGGAAGACAACATTCGAGAATGGACTGGCTTGACACTGATTGGAGTAATAAGGACTGCTGAGGACAGAGAAAGATGGAGTATGCTGGTTAAAGGATCATCTGTGAGAACATTGAAGATAACATTTGTGTTCCACCCGCCATTCCAAAGATCGTCTGCAATACGTAGTGAGTGCCTTATCTCCCTCTTCGAATGCCTACTCAGGCGCGAAAAAACAAAAACAAACAAAGAGCAAACATGCGTTCGGCTCAACGCAATTACAGTTTCAGCGTGTGCTGAAGAGTTTTGCTGTGGTTGTTTTTATGCGCCTGGTTTTCGGCATGTTGTATTGGTTGAAGCGTAACTCGCGAGGCGACGTTATTAACAAACAGAATACTTCTTTTTGTGTCTTTTTTTTTTGACCGCTGCGTACACGCTTATTTGAGAGCTTTCACCTCAATAATAAGGGTTAATTTAATAAACTCGTCTATGATCATACCGTCTCGTGTAAACCTTGAAACCAAAACAAAATGACCGCAAAGTCACTTTGAACCAAAACAAAAGGGTACCAAGAAGTAGACATATCATAAGCACAACAATAAACGTTCTTTTTCGGAGCCGCAATAGTCAGCCACATACAGAATACGTAGGAGGAGGAGATTCTCCCAGAATCCTCTGTGTAGAGCAGTCTCCATCTCGCTCGGAGGATCGCGAGGTCCCAGACTCGGATGGAGCCGCACCGCTCTTGTTCAGGGATACTCTGTCCAGTGACGGCGTCTCTTCTCGACTGGCCTTTCGAAACAACCGCGTTCCCTACCATGAACAAAATAAAACCAAACCAAATCCGTCACCTGCAAGTCAGAGTACACACGAATCACAATAGCAAGCATACATACACATAATAATGGCCTGCCGTTCAATAACGGGATCGGATGCAGCCAATCTAAAGTTTCAAAAATTCAAGAAAAAATTCAAAAGCGAATTCCTTTCCGACCTTCTAAAAGCGGTCTCCCTGCCTTTACACCCTGTGTTTGAGCAATAAATGTGTGTTGTGTGTGTGAGAGAGTGGGTGAAACACGTGAGCGTGTATTGTGGTACAGATCGCCGCGTTTTGAGTCTGATTGGTAATTTGGGGGAAAACGCGTACGCATTCATAATTTCATTTCTTCTTCTTCTTCTTCTTCTTCTTCTTCTTCTTCTTCTTCTTCTTCTTCTTCTTCTTCTTCTTCTTCTTCTGAATTAGTACAAATAATAAATGCAGCATTAAGTCTACGAAATGACAATGATGATGATGGTGATGATAATGATGATAACAACAACACTGGCTGCTATTCGCGCCTTATTCCTGAATCAGACTCTGTAACCAACGAACACGTTCACATGTTACCGATACTCCTAAACATTCACAGCAAACACCACAGGCGCTAGTATCAGGACACGCGAGCGCCTATGTCTGTGACGCGTCCCCCTTTGGTTATCTTTATTATAGATAACCAAAGGGAGACGTACGCGTCACAGGCATCTCTATTATAGATAACCAAAGGGAGACGTACGTCACAGGCAAAGGGAGATGCATCACAGGCATAGGCGCTCGCGTGTCCAGATACAAGCGCCTGTGGCAAAAACACATTCATCGCTGAAACATGTGGTGTAAAAGGCAAAAGTCTCTATCAGAAGACGGAAAGGGAACCCGAATGCTATTTTGGACATTTTACCTAGATTGCATCCAATGCCATTATGACCGTTTTTACCACAGAAAATAAAAATACCCCAACCTCTCCCACCCAGAGCAAAGCAGGCAAGATACAAAATAATGAGTTGCTTTGATAATTATTATGAAGTTTGGCTAGTTCTGACCCTTCAACAAAATCTTTGCGTATTAAATCACAGAGACGCAGCAACGATCGTATTGGTCAGAGGTCACCAGGGAAATACGACCTTGGATTAATGCATATTTACATAATGCACCACGTCATCCTCCTTCTTCTCCTCCTCCTCATCATCATCATCATCATCATCATCATCATCATCATCATCATCATCATCATCATCATCATCATCATCATCATCATCATCATCAGCAGCGAATGAACATTGAGGTTTAATGTCGACACCCACCATTGGCGATATGGCAGACGAGGATACCCATCCCAGAGAAAAAGGGATAGGGTCCTGTATTTATTTATTTAATCGTTCTTATATAGCGCTTTACCAGCTCAAGAGCTGCTCAAGGCGCTGGCCGATACAGGATCTAACTCAAGCCGCCCAAGACGCCCACCCGCAGCCTTTGGGCGCATGGTCTGACGCCCGTACAACTGAGCACAATCCTGGGCAGCCAGGGATGGGGGAGAAGGACCTAGGTGCATGCTGGGTGTGTTCTTGTCTCCGGCACTCACCCGTCTAGGACATGAGCGTCAGGATCTTTAAAATCCGTTATGATGGAATGTATGCGGCACAGACTAGACCTCGGTTTATGCTCTCATCCGAAGGATTAGGAAACGGGAGTAAAGTGTCTTTCCCAAGGACACAACACAATGCCCCGGCCTGGGCTCGAACCCGGGACCCCCAGATCCGTAATCCAAAGCTCTACCATTAGGCCACCGTACCTCCCTAAAACAACACTTAACCACCAGAGCTATCATACTGCTAAAATAGACAGTGAAAAATAACCACGTTTTATTTCGCCCTTCACGGGATTCGAGCCTGGGTTATCGGTGTGCCTGGCGAACGCTCTACCGCTTAAGCTACGGCGATGGGTCCATCATCATCATCATCATCATCATCATCATCATCATCATCATCATCATCATCATCATCAACAACAACAACAACAACAACAACAACAACAACAACAACAACAACTATTACTACAACTACCATCGTTATCATTTTAATCGTCGTTTCACCATCCATTTTGTTCTTCTTCTCCTCCTTCCCATTATCAGCTACAGCAGCAGCAGCAGCAACAACGCCCACTACCAACGTTATCATTTTTATGGGCGTCACCACAGTGTGCATTACCTTTGAGCTATCAGGGAAAGCTAAAGGGTTATCTGTGAACCATACACGGTTGTAACACCAAGTCAAAACATCAACGTTTGTCGTCTTTATTTCTAGGAGTAAGATAGGCCCTACAGGGAAAGTTTTTCCAGTCAACATGGCCACCCACAACCATTTGGGGTTTGTGTGTGTGTGTGTGTGTGTGTGTGTGTGTGTGTGTGTACCCACAAAAGCGCACAAATGGGTAGCAGACCTTGTCTTTCTTAGTAAAAATGGATTCATTTGCTCGGAACCCACTTTTTTCCAGGACCCCACTTTTTTCTAAGTGTGCGGGAGTGCTCTTTTAGTGCATGGGAGTGCAGTTGTATTGCATGAGAGTGTTTTAAGTACACAGGAGTGCTCTATCCGGGACGGAGAAAATACAGTCAATTTTCGGAGAAATTCTGAAGAAAATTCGACCTATTTCGTCGCATATTGAAGACGAACTAGGTCAACTTTTTAGACGGAAAGAGCCAATTTTGCGTTAGATTCTTACATTTTTAGAAGAAGTTTGCGTTCTTTCCGTCAAAAAATCACTTTCCGATTTCTACATTCTTAAACAAACCCAGTTGTGATGTATTGCAAGTATGGGTGTGTGTGTGTGTGTGTGTGTTAGCGTGCACGTTAGCGAGCATGAGGGAGTATGCGTGTAATGGAGGTCTCTTGTAGTTTTTGTTTTTGTTAGCATCAAGATGTGACGCGAACACCTGAAGCTGGCACCAGAGTTTCCCAAGATGAATGTGGGATTTGGAGAACGAAATCGCAAGAAAGAAAACACATCACTCTTTTCACTTCTTGTTTCTTCCTTCTTTCGTTCATTCTTCCTGTCATCTTTCTTTCTGTCTTCTTTTTCTTCCTCTGAAGCCTACTTCCTTCTTTCTTTCTTTCTTTCTTTCTTTCTTTCTTTCTTTCTTTCTTTCTTTCTTTCTTTCTTTCTTTCTTTCTTTCTTTCTTTCTTTCCTTTCCTTTTCTTTTATTTTCTTTTCTTCTTCTTCCCCTTCGTTCCTTCCTCCTTCTTTCTTCTTCTCCACGCATCTGGGTCTTTGAACTCAGAGCCAGATATAGCCTAGTTGCCTCAGTTATTGGCCAAGCATGAAAAAATGCTTTCAAAAAACAAAAACTGCGCTGTCAAACCGTGTTCAATCGCACGGACTTTAAAGATCCTGACGCTCATGTCCTAGACGGGGGAGAGCCAGCTTCACAAATACCCACAGCAAGCACGAGGTCTCTTCCCCCGACATACCCTGTCAACTGGGATTGTGCTCAGTCGTCTGTGGCGTCAGACGAGGCGCACAAAGGCAGCTAGTGGGCGCCTCGGGCGACTTGAGTTAGAGCCTGTATCGACCAGCGCTTTGAGCAGCTCTTGAGCTGGAAAAGCCTATACAAGAACGAGTAAATAAAATATATACATAAAATGTGTGGTTTAGGTTGAACAATGTTAACAGACGGTAACAGAAGCCTTCTACATATAGAGAAGCAGTTGTACAAGAGGATGATGATGATGATGATGATGATGATGATGATGATGATGATGATGATGATGATGATGATGGTGGTGGTGGTAACACACATTGCTGCGATTGGTAGAAAGTATCGCCAAAACTCCCGCTAGCAGCAGGTGAAAGTATTCCCTCCATCCCTTCAAAGTATACTTTGGGATCGCAGCTAGCCGCGGATGTGAACCGCAGTACTGTTTAAAAGTGATGGAAAGAGCGGAATAGTGCTACAAGGGTTCGGGTAAGGGTTAGTTGTAGATCTATCCCTAGCCCTTGCCCTAACCCTTTTCTCTACAGAAATGCTCTTTTTCCGTCCCAAAAACCCGTTTGCCTTCTTGGATTCTTAAATTGTATGAAACCAAGTGAGGACACTGTCCGGCGTCAATAAACGGTTCGGAAAAATTCTCAAACGGTTCGTTTCCCGTTTCTAGTCTTTCACCGACACTGTAACTGAACAGGCTGCTAACCACGCCAAAGTATCCCTTCAAGGGACAAGGGACATACTTTGGCCTGCTGCGTAGCGTGTGCCTGGAGTATACTTTCTTTCGATCGTAGCTATGTGCAATGGGTGGATAATGATGATGATGATGATGATGATGATGAAGATGATGATAATGATGATGATGATGATGATGATGATGATGATGATGATGATGATGATGATGATGATGATGAGTAGGAGAAGGATGACAGCGGCAATGACGACCACCATTACGAATATGACAGTGGTCCCCATTACGCACAGTTGTGCGTCAAATACGCACAAAATACAAACCAAATTACGCAGAAAAGTGTGCAGGTATGCGCCCTGCGAACGTACACATTGTCCCCAAATCGCTGAAGTCTACAGAATGAACAATGAGTGGCCATCTACATGTAAGTCATGGCAAATCCCCGATGAATACTTCCATAGCAGAGGATTCAATTTGTGTAGCAAGTTGTCGTCCTTTAAAATCGAATGAGCGCGCTTTGTATACTTCTTTTATGTAATCATGACGCTCCTCACCCAATTTGGGACTCAAAATTTGCTAATGACTCTTAAATGTTGATAACTGAGAGTCCAATGGACTATATTTTTTTTTTGGGGGGAGGGGGAGGTGGGGTGGGTGGGTGGGTGGGTGGAGGGATGAGGGAACACTGTTTGAGGTGGATGATGACGACGATAACGACGATAATGATTCGATGGTGATGGTGACAGCGACAATGATGAGGACGATGCTGATGATGATGACATTAATAACAGTTATAACAACTATGCTATGATAACAACTACAACAACAGCGATGACGATAACTTCGCCACCACCACCACCTCCACCACTACCACCACCACCCACAACAACAACAACAACAACGATATTACCACCATCTCCAGCATCACCTGAAACAACAACAACAACAACAACGATATTATCACCATCACCACCATCAACAACAACAATAGTACCACAACCACCGACAACAACAACCACAACAACATTACTTCCACCACCACAATCGCCACAACCGCCAATACCATAAGCTTACATCTATATCGTCCAACTTTCACCTTATACCTAAAAGCGGAAAATTGACTTTGGCACTGAGCGCAAACTTTGCATAAAATAGTACATGAATACAAATAAAAATGTCCATGCCTACAACAGTCATACGAGCCAACAACAAAAGACAATCATAAATTATGTTTCCCCGCCCCGTTTTCCTTACCCCCCCCACCCCCGCCACACTCACCTCCAGCTTGCGGACTGTCCTCTGTTCCATCTTGTTAGCCTTGATGATGAGGAGGTCGCTGATGTACTTGATGACTAGCGAGACGTACGCCAGGCCGAACAGGATCCAGATATAAGCCACCACCTCGTAAGTCTCATGCCACGCTCCGCCCCGGATCTTGGTCTCGTGGATCCCTATCACAGAGTTGTTGAAGCCTAAACTGGATTTAGTGCAGTCAGCTCCGAGATAAGCATGCATGGAAATACAAGCCACCCTTGACACACAAAGACTCTCCCAGACTTCACTTCATAGTGCTCGTGCAACTTACTGAACATGCTTCGCAAAGGTTAGACTACTATTTACATGCATTCGTGCATAAAAAGAAATTAAAGCAAAATTGAGAGTTCTGGATAGAAATGCCATGGCTGTACCGTAAACACGATTAATAGCATTACATTATTATTTGCATGCATTCATACAGAAGGAATCAACGCAAAGATGGCAGTTCTGAATTACAAGCATTCAGATTCAGACATTTTATTCATGCATAAGAAATCCACTGGAGATGAGAGTTCTGAATTACAAGCATTCAGATTCAGACATTTTATTCATGCATAAGAAATCCACTGAAAATGGGAGTTCTGGTGACAATGGATTTAAAAAAAATGCATTCAATTCGTTTGTCAAAGTATATAGTTCTTGCTTTTAATAAAAAGTGAATTTAACAATGATAACATGCATTCTCAAGAAATCAATACAAGTTAGAGGAGAGGTCCGGATACAAATAAATGTAGAAAGAATACATTCCAAATTTTAAAAAAAATCTTCCTTAAATTTAAACATTCCTGCAGTGACATCTTTAAATGGAAATGTACAAAAAACATATCAGTTACAAAAGGGACTAATTATATAATGTTCAAAGCTGTTACTGTGAACATACAACCAACATGTACCCATTGTGAATCAATACTGCAAATTAAAATGGTCCAGATAACACTATATAATATATAATAAAGACGCGAGTCCAATCCCTCCGCCCTGTTGACTTTTCAAGACATCGAGGGTTTCTCCTGGGTACTCCGGTTTCCTCTCTCCCTTCTCATAATGATATTGGATACGGTCAATCACAATTTAAAGAAAAATCTATTTGATTTGCATTCCGTCTCGTAATGGCGATCTCCCTGATTTTACACCACCAGGAAGGAGGGGAGGGAAAGGGAGAGAGAGAGGGAAGGGGTGGTGGGGTGTGGGGGTGGGAGGGAAGAAGAGGTTTACATGATGCGGGGCTTAGATGAGAACGGGAGAGCAAAGGAACACTTTGTTCCACACACATGCATGAGGTGGACAGGGAGAGAGAGGGGGATCTATCCTATCCTATCCTATCCCGTAACTCGAAGGTCGTTGGGGCACCACAGATGATCGTTTAACCAGCGTACTCCATCTTTCTCTGTTCTCAGCAACCCTCTTAGGTTCGCTCAGTGTCAAGCCAGTCCATTCTTGACTGTTGTCCTCCCACCTCTTTTTCTGTCTCCCTCTTCTTCTGGCTGTCCTCCCACCACTTTTTTGTGTCTAACTCTTCTTTTGCCTCCTTGCATCGTGCCTTGCAGGATGGTTTTTGCAAGGCCTGATGCTCTGGTGACGTGGCCATACCATCGGAGTTTCTGTTTCTTCACCACTGTGAGCAGGTCATCGTGTTGTCATCCAATGGCTTGTGTGATGGTTTGTCAAACTTCGTTGTTGATGTGCTGGGTATAAAAAAATGTCCAGAAGTCTTATGTAACACCTCATCTCCATGCTTTGTATTCTTCGTTGTAGATCTACTGTGAGGGTCCATGTTTCGCAAGCGTATAGGAAGATGGAGATGACAAGGGAGCGCAGCAGCATTCCCTTGTAGTGTAGACTGATGGTCCAGTCTTTCCAAATGGGCTTCAACCTTGTCAGGGCCGTAGTTGTTTGTGCGATCCTGGAGATGACTTCCTGTCTGGAACCACTGTCTGATACAGATAAAATGGCTCCTAAATATTTGAAGCTATGCACTGTGTTGAGAGATTGGCCTTGGACTCTGATGTCCATGTTGATGCCATTGGTGTTGTTGTCATCATTTTGGTCTTCTCTGCACTTATTTCCATTCCATAGGCTCTGGAGGCGGGGTCAAGCCTCTGTACCAGCTTTTCAAGTTTTTGTTCCTCTCCAACCAATCCATCAATGTAATCCGCAAAACGGAGGTTGGAGATTGCTCTATCCCCTATGCTGACTGTGCCTTCGTTGTCTGCAAGGGCATCTGACACGATGCGCTCTAGAAAGATGTTGAAGAGTATTGGAGAGAGTAGGCATCCTTGACGCACACCGATTGTTGTTCTGAACCAGTTACCGATGCCGCTGTTGTGAAGGATTGCATTGGTAGCCTTGTCATATAGGCTTTTGATGACTTCAATAATTTTAGGGCTGATGTTGTACACTCTCATGGTTGCCCACAGAGCTGCATGCCAGACTCGATCAAACGCTTTCTTGAAGTCTACAAACACATGATATAGATGTTGTTGGTGCTGTAGGTACTTCCCGCAGATTATTCTCACAATTTTAAAAAATAAAATCCATTCGATTTCCTTTCCGTCTCGTAATGGCGATCTCCCTAATTTTACACCACCAGGAAGAAGGGTAGGGTAAGGGACGAAAGAGGAGGAAGAAGAGGTTTACATGACGTGGGGCTTGGAGGAGAGCGGGATAGCAAAAGAACATATTGCTCCACACACATGCATGAGGTGGAGAGAGAGAGAGAGAGGGGGGGGGGAAGGCAACACTGACATTTAATGAATCACGCCATCCATGCACGCACCTCCAAATCTCTTTATGCTTCCCCTAACAAAAGAAAACAAAACAAAAGAAAACAAATAAGTAAATAAAATAAAATACAATTTAAAAAAAAGTCAAGTACTTATGGAGTGTTATTTCAGCTAGTTAGAGTAGTAAAAACAAAAGTGCAAAGTTAAGAAAAACATTGTTAAAAAAATATAAGAAATTAATTCTTAAAAATAATAATAAAATAAATAAATTTAAAAAAAATAAATGTGATATAATAAAACAAACGATGACGTACAAAATTATTTTTTTAAAAGTGAAATGAAATAAAACGAAGGGAGAAAAAAGAGTAAATTAACTAAATTCAACCCTAATTATTAAATAAATTCATAAAACCAAATAATTAAAATGTAAACCTAATAAATAACGTAACGTAACATAACAAAAAGTAACATAATATGACATAACATAAAAAGTAAAACAAATTAAAAAAAAAATACAAATCTATAGGTCAACAGCTAATAATTTGTTTGTTTATTTCATTTAACGTCTATTCACCGAAGTGATTTTAGACAAGAAAATAAAAGGAAGTGGGGGAAAAGGATATGCGCTACATGGATGGGGGAAAGGAAATAACATTTAAACAAAATGGTACAGTAACATAACATGAAATAAAATTAAATAAACATTAAGTATTCAAACAATATTTTAAAACTCTTTAAAAAAATAAATAAAATAAAATAAACTTACTATGGAACATGTCAAACTTGCGAAATGTGCATTGACAGAAAAGTCAATTTTGTGAGATTGTCATATACGAAGTAATCAGAATAAACTTGCAATTTTTATAACAAATGTCCTACAGGACTATAAATTATAGATTTAGCGATGGTTATCCAATATTTACTATCTTTATTTTGAACATTATGAATGTTCTGTGGAATATATTGTGTTATTACACTGCAGTCATGAATGATATGATTTATAGTTAAATTTTCATTGCAAATGCAAACAATATCCTTGCAATATTTTGTCCTCCAAGAATTTAAAGCAAGACGATGTGCTAAAGAGGTTATTGTTCGAGGATACTGTGAATTATCACTATATATTATTTTTAAAGGAAATTTATTTTTTATTTTCTTTTCTATTATACTATAAATTTCTTTTGTTGTTAAGGGAATATCAATATGGCTAACGTTGTGTTGATTTTTCGCCCCTTCTTTTGCTTTCCTGTCTGCCCAATCATTATTATCTAAACCACAATGAGATGGTATCCAACAAAATTGAACATTTGTGCCATTGATAACTAAGCAATGTATAAGATATTTTATTTCATATATAATATCACCTCTGCTTTTATAAATATTAGAGTCCAGACTCTGCAGAACAGATTTGGAGTCTACACATAATAAGATATTAAAAAAGGTCTTTTGTTGACTCAAGATTTTATGTAATGCCATAAGAATTGCGGTAAGTTCTGCTGTATAAATTGAACTATCTTTACCTAAATACAAGGATTCACTAATTTTTAAAGCAGGTATAACATAACCAGACCCGGTTTGGCCTGTATCTAAAACAGAACCATCAGTATAAATTTGCAAATAAGAATAATATTTTTTATCTATACGTTCATAGGCTTCTGTTGCTAACAATAATCCATTTTCTTTTTTCCGTATAGCAGTATATTCAAAATCAAAGTTTGCTCGCTTAAATTCCCAGATTGGTATAGGCATTTGTGGTATTTTTTTAGAGATTGATTTAGGAAATAAATTTGACCCCTGTAAAAGTTCATTTGTATAAGATGCTATTGTTTGTAAATAACTGATACCCTGTGCTCTTTTTGGATAATCTAAATCAGATCTTACTTCTAGTTCTGTGTCAGTGAAATTTTCTACAGCAGAGGCTCTAACTATATATTTAGTGCATGATAATTTTCTCCACTCATTTAATGGTAATACTCCAGCTGCTTTATAAGCATCGTCAGTTTTTGTATGTACTGGAATACCCATAACAATTTTAATTGCTTTACTGTCCATACTCTGGAGTTGTTTCAGTAAATATTTTGGTGCTGAAAAATATACCTCTTGTCCATACGTTAATTTAGATCTGACAAGCATGCACACAAGATGAATAAGAGTTTTAGTATCACGTCCCCATTTTTGAAAGCTTATAATCTTTATTAAATTTAAACTTTTAACGGCCTTTTCCAACAAATAATGTATATGTTTTTTCCAACTTAATTTAGATGTAAAATATACCCCGAGAAATTTTATTTCCTGTACATATTTCAATTCTTTGATACCAATATGAAATTTTGGCAAACATTTGGGGTTAATCCCATTATTAAACAATATCATGTTTGTTTTTTCTTCTGATAATTCCAATCCAATATCCTTCATGTAAATATCAATATTGTTCAGTTCATTTTGATATATCTTTTGAATATGTTTTATTTCATATATAGAAGTTTTCCTTTTTAAAGATACATTTACCCATATTGCAATATCGGTCAGCATATTGAACTAGATGAATTTTATTACTTACAAATTGAGGTAAGTCATTTAACAAAATAGTGAATAAAAGAGGTGAAATTATAGAGCCTTGTGGTATACCCATGTTAATATTATATGTAGAAGAATAAGAGTGACCTACTTTGGCCATTATTTTTCTTCCATGCAAAAACTCTTTAATATATTGAAAAATATTTCCAGAAAGCCCTATAGTTTTTAATTTGTATAAAAGTCGAGCATGCCAAACTCGATCATAAGCCTTTTTAACGTCAAAAAATGTAGCTAATATATTTTTCCTTCTAGCGAATTGTTTCTTAATGTGTGTTGTTAATTTCACTAAATGGTCTACTGTTGATCTCCCTTTTTTAAAACCAGCCTGATTTTCTGGAATTACTTAATTTTTTTCACAATAATATGATAATCTATTCATTATAATTTTTTCCATAATTTTACCAGCATGCGATGTTAATGCAATGGGGCGATAACTTGAGGATTTGTGTCGATTTTTCCCTGTTTTTAAAAGTGGAATAATTATTGATGTTTTCCAAATATCAGGTAACACATTATTTTCCCAACATTTATTAATAATAGTGAGAAAATGTTGTATCCATTTTAAAGGCATGTGTTTTAGCAAAATGTATGATAACCCATCTGGACCAACTGCAGATTTTTTAATGCCAAAATAATTTAAAGCATCTGTAACCTCTGTTATTGATATCATAGAATTCATAAATAAAGAATTATCTGAATTAGGTTCTTTATAATGTTCAGATTTTTCTTCATGTTTTCTTTTTTCGAACTCATCTCTAATTAGACTACTAGTATTGCTTGCATTTGCAAAAAGTTTTCCAAATTCTTCAGATTTCTCCTTTGGAGAAGAAAATAGTTTGTTAGTTATTTTTATGGGACACTTAGGAAGCTGAAAGCCATTTTTCATTTCTTTAACTTTTTTCCAAACATTATTGACATTACATGTATTTGATATTTCTTTTTTACAAAAATCTTCCCAATACTGTTTCTTTGCTGATGCTATAATTTTATTACAATTAATTTTTGCACATTTCATGTGCCTATGTGCGGAAACAGATCTACATTTTATCCAATTCTTAAATGTATTCTTTTTTTCCTTAACTGCATCTGCACATGCTTGATTCCACCAAATATTACCACTGTGTTTTTTCTTTACAGAATTTCTCTTAATAGGTATAGACTTATTAGCTGCAGACAATATTGTTTTTGTAAAACCTGTACAAATTTCATTAATATCTTCATTTTGTAGAAAGTCATCTTCAGAGTACAATAAATGCATTTGATACTGATTCCAATCTGCACGAGAATAAATATATTTTGGTATGATATCATCTTCTATTTGTACCTCTGGCTTTTCATTTATGACAGTTACAACTGGAAGATGGTCACTACCTAATGAATCAGAGTCCACTTCCCATATACTGTCTATTGCCAAATCAGGCGATACAAACGTTAGATCAATGGCAGAAGGTTGGTGGGTTGCTATGTCAGGAATCCTTGTTATTTTACCATCATTTAACAATATAAGACCAGAAGGAATGATATTTTCAATAAAACGACTATTTGTATTATAATTACATCCTTTATCCCAAAGTGTTGAATGAGCATTAAAATCACCAACTATAATCCAATTTTCATTTATATCAATTGATTGTAACCATTCAGTATTAAAATCATCTGGTCCTAATGGATAATAAACAGACGTGATTTTAACATACATTTGATCATGTATTTTTACTTTCACGGCTACTGAATACACATCATTTAAATCTTTTGGAATGGGAGACTTGCATGTGACGTAATCCAAATCTTTCCTAATGTATATCGCAACGCTAACTTTTGTATTCTGTTTAGTAAATGGTGTTACCGGCGGAAAAAAGTAGCCTTCGATCTTAGGAAGTTTCTTCCTTTTTACATTCAATGACTGCAGTGCAAGAACATGATGTTGGTATGTTACTACATATTGTTGTAAAGAGTGTACATTTGTGGATATAGATCTGCAATTCCACTGAACAATACTAAATTTATCATCAATCATAAATTTAAGATTTTTTTTAAAAGAATGTTGTTCAGTTATGACAAAATATTTCTGAACATCAGTGACATTAACTTCATTCCTTTTTGATTCAGATGAATGCAGTCTCTGTAAAAGGAACGGTTTGTAGCCCCCGTTTTTGTGAGAAAGGATACACTGTGGTCCACAAAGTGTACATTTTCTTTGACACATGCTGCTCTCAGTGCAGCGTTGGAGGCATCACCCTTCTTTCTCAACTGACCTCTTGGGGGTACTATAGATGACAAACAAATGTTTGCTGCAGGGAATGTTGTCTTGACTACTTTTATCATCTTTAGCCAGTCCTTCATGTTAATGTTTTTTGTTTTGCAGCTGTTGATACCTGCATGAATAATGACAGATTCTATTTTTCCATTTGCAGGTACATCATCCAACCATTGTACAATGTCTTCAATTTTCATACCAGGAATGCAGACTAGCTGACCTTTGACGCCTTCAACAGCAACTTCTTCTATTCTGATGCCACTAATGACGGAGTCTCCTATAATGAGTTGTTTAGTATCTTTGGCTACTTTACTATGCTTTAGCCTTTCAAAAGGAGTACTGGTGATGTCACTGACAGATCTCATGTTCAGTTTAGAAACATCCGGATATTCGACAAATGTGTCACAAGGAGTAGAACATGACACTGTCTCTGGTGATGATTCCTCAATTGTTATCGCAACTGACACCTGTCGTACATTGTGTTTACACAGTTTGATCAGCTGCTCTGCCTTCTCTCTTTCAGAGTGTACAATGCTTGCTGTTGTTGATTTATGTTGAAAAAGTGTTTTGTAGATTGCAAAAAGTCTGTCGATGTTTGTGTCTTGCTCACTAATTATTGGGACAGCTACTTTTTCCAAAAACTCTGTAAAAGATGG
>CM072513.1:91428982-91432016 GCA_036898135.1 Oncomelania hupensis
AAAATAAAACTCCTGCACTAAGACTTGACCTCAGAGCACTTATCAGCTCAAAACGCAAGTCCAAAACAGGATCTAACTCAAATCCGCCCGAATGGAAAGCATGGTGCGCACTGTCACCGCCTCAAAACATTGGGTGATCTTGAACGATTTAAATGTATGAAGTGGTTATTCCAGTCTGTCACGTGTCTTTTAGCACTATGACAGAGTTCTTTACCGTGCCGCTGCGGGAAGGTGAAAAACCGTATAAAAAGTCATTACCGAAGATCGTCTCCTGCGAGAATGCTTGTGCAGCATCGTTAAAAACCTATGATCTATTAACCCTAAATTTGGGTCTTCGCCTTTCCTAGAAGACTTGCGCAAGGGAGGTAATTATAGGGTAAAACCAATCTCCTAGGAAATGTCGTCATCGTGGAGATGTCCGATCCAGGGCCTCTCCCACGCCCGGCGAGAGTTCTTCCCATTACACCACTGCGCCATTGCGTAAAGGCGCTCCGTGGGTGAATGTGAAAGATGCCGGAGACTTCAGCGTCGTTCTCTGTCTTCACGGGAGTACAGACTTTATTGAAGAATCCATGCTGTGTGTATGCAAGTCCAGAGAGAAAGAGAGAGAGAGAGAGAGAGAGAGAGAGAGAGAGACAGAGAGAGAGAGACAGAGAGAGACAGAAAGACAGACACAGAGAGAGAGAGAGAGAGAGAGAGAGAGAGAGAGAGAGAGAGAGAGAGAGAGAGAGAGAGAGAGAGAGAGAGAGAGAGAGAGAGAGAGAGAGAGAGAGAGAGCGAGAGCGTAATACAGGCAACAGCGAGAGAGAGAGAGAGAGAGAGAGAGAGAGAGAGAGAGAGAGAGAGAGAGAGAGAGAGAGAGAGAGAGAGAGAGAGAGAGAGAGAGAGAGAGAGAGAGAGAGAGAGAGAGAGAGAGAGAGAGAGAGAGAGAGAGAGAGAGAGAGAGAGAGAGAGAGAGAGAGAGAGAGAGAGAGAGAGAGAGAGAGAGAGAGAGAGAGAGAGAGAGAGAGAGAGAGAGAGAGAGAGAGAGAGAGAGAGGAGAGAGAGAGAGGAGAGAGAGAGAGAGAGAGAGAGAGAGAGAGAGAGAGAGAGAGAGAGAGAGAGAGAGAGAGAGAGAGAGAGAGAGAGAGAGAGAGAGAGAGAGAGAGAGAGAGAGAGAGAGAGAGAGAGAGAGAGAGAGAGAGAGAGAGAGAGAGAGAGAGAGAGAGAGAGAGAGAGAGAGAGAGAGAGAGAGAGAGAGAGAGAGAGAGAGAGAGAGAGAGAGAGAGAGAGAGAGAGAGAGAGAGAGAGAGAGAGAGAGAGAGAGAGAGAGAGAGAGAGAGAGAGAGAGAGAGAGAGAGAGAGAGAGAGAGAGAGAGAGAGAGAGAGAGAGAGAGAGAGAGAGAGAGAGAGAGAGAGAGAGAGAGAGAGAGAGAGAGAGAGAGAGAGAGCGTAATACAGGCAACAGCGGTCGGAACACTCAGTGTCGCCTGTTGAGGAAACTTTACAGATGAGTGTTCATATTAGCAAGCACAACATTTCCAAAAATGAAACAAAACATCGCTCAACAGCATTGCCTGTCAAAGAACCATTATAAACACAAGATTTAAGATATGGTTAAAGTTAACTTTTTATTTAATTGTAATTAAGTTGTCGAAATGTGTGTGATGTGTGTGTATATATAATTATGTATGTATGTATGTATGTATGTATGTATGTATGTATGTATGTATGTATGTATGTATGTATGTATGTATAATATTTGTGTTGCGTTTTATCGGTCAATAAAGTTGTGTTACATTATATTGTGTTGTGTTGTATTGGAAGGCGTTGAAGAAGTTTGACTGTCCTCATCTTAGAACAGTAAGCGGCTTTGACAATAAGAGCCAATGACCTAATGATATTTATTATAAGTCTTGTAAGGACAGCTTTGAAATTGCACCTACTTTCATAAAACATACAGATTAAAGAAACCCACTTTGATCATGCCCACTCGGCAATTCTTTTGTAATATTCTCAGCGAATATTTCCCCACTGAAGAAAAAAAAAAGGAAGCTCTTTCAAAGGTAAAGTTATAGTTTACGCCAAGATGGCGACAGTCAAAATAAAAATGCCGACCTTGCGGAAAGCACATTCTTTTTCGAGGAAGCCATGGTTGTGACTTGCTTGGGATCGTGGAGACCTTGGGCTGTTTAACACTTGTCAGCCGCTTCACAGTCTGGTAGGCATTCTTGCTGTTGTTCTTGTTCAGACTGTTCTCTATTTACTGGCATTGATATTCTATCCAGCTCTCCTTTGCTGTGCACATGCCTTTTCGGATGTCATTGTTGATTTTTCGGTAGGCATCAGCTCCCTGTGAGGTGTTTCTTTTTCTTTTTCATCTCTCTTCGTTTATCACAGAGGTCCAAAAGTTCAGACGTGATCCACGATTCGAAGCAAGTCTGGAATATGCCTTACAGAAGAACAAAAAGTCTTGGATAGATGGACAGAGTACTGCTCTGACTTTTACAATCACACACCAAACGAAAACCCATCAGTTCTAGCATGTCCAGAAAACAGAGAAGAAGAAGAAATCCTCCGAATTCTCAGCAGAGAAGAAGTTGAGGCAGCAGTGCATTCGCTAAAGAAAGGGAAATCAGCGAGAGTGGACAAAATACCCGCGGAACTGCTTCAAGCAGGAGGAGAAGTGATTATTGACGCCATCCCCATTATCTGTAACAAGATCTGCCAGAGTGGGGAGTGGCCTACACCATGGATCCAGTCGCTTGTCCTCACTTCCCAAAAAGGTAACCTTTAGGAGTGTGAAAATTACCGCACCATCAGCCTCATCAGCCATCCAAGCAAGGTCCTCCTGAAAATAATACTCAACATGTTGAAACCCCAAGCTGAACAAATCATAGCTTAAGAACAAGCAGGATTCAGGGCAGGTCGAAGTACCACTGAACAGATTTTCAACCTCAGAATAATCTGCGAGAAATACCTACAGCACCATCAACATCTATATCATGTGTTTGTAGACTTCAAGAAGGCGTTGATTGAGTCTGGCAAGCAGCTT
>CM072513.1:91432516-91482516 GCA_036898135.1 Oncomelania hupensis
AAACAGAGAATGAAAGATACTTTAAACAAGAATGGGATAGCTCTGTTTCGTCAAAAGAAGCTTATAAGAATTATAGAATGTTTAAAGAAGTTTTTCAGACTGAAGATTATCTTGATTTTATGCATATAAAATGTTTTAGAGATTGTTTAATTAAGCTCCGGCTTGGTGTTCTACCTTTGAAGGCCTCATTCTTTAGAGTAATGTTTAACGAAACAGAAGGAAATACATTGTGTACATATTGCAATGTTGTGGAAAGCGAAGATCATTTTATTTCTGATTGTTCTCTGTATGATGACTTAAGAGCAAAGTATCTGACGTTTTTTGTCCAGTCTTATCGACATGTTTTGCAGAGAGGATCAAAATTTTGTATGTGGCGATTAAGCCTTTTCGTTTTTCATGCACTAAAGTTACGAACCGAATTTTACGAGAGGATGACATAATAGGATACACCATTATAATGATGACAGAATTATATTATTGAACTTTTACCTACCACGTAACCAACCATTTCTTCTATGGGCTGGTGGCCCGAAGAAGTTGTGTACTGTGTAATTATTCTTTTTGGAAAAGTAAACGGACGATGTCCAAATGTCAAATGTCTCTCTCTCTCTCTCTCTCTCTCTCTCTCTCTCTCTCTCTCTCTCTCTCTCTCTCTCTCTCTCTCTCTCTCTGCTATTGTTACAAGCCCCAAGGGAAGATGTAAAATTTAAAAGAGAACACCCAGTGCTTACTCTTTTACCATAGTTAAATAAACTTGTTACCGTATCTTATCCTTTGTCTGTATATCTCTGTCTGTCTGTCTGTCTGTCTGTCTGTCTCTCTGTCTCTCTCTCTCTCTCTCTTTCTCTCTGTATCTTCTCTTCTATTCTGTTTTCCTCCTCCTCTCTCTGTCTCTCCCCCACTCCCGCTTCATCTTTATTGTTTGCACTTTCTCTCTCATTCTTTCTATATCTCTCGCTAACCACAGAATGCCTGTTTGTTGTTCCTCTTAACGCCAACCACCGATATTTATTTCCTCAATCCCCGTGAACTTGATTGCTGTCTAACTGTTCTCTGCCTTCCCCATCTTTCGCATATCCGAAGAGTTACACAGCTGTACAGATCAATACTGATGGTAAAAACAACTTAAGCTGTAATGCAGCTCAATAAATACAACAAGAGGCCTTAAGATGTGACTCAATAAATGCAAGAAACCTTTTAAAATGCAATACAATACAATACCACAATAAAATATAATCAATAATAATAATAATAATAATAATAATAATAATAATAATAATAATAATAATAATAATAATAATAATAATAATAATAATAATCATCATTTGTAAGGCGCCTACCCTGCGGATCTAGGCGCGCACACACCAACATTCATCTAATCATACATTCATGTTTTATATATAATCCTAGACAGCAAACAAATGCACGCACACACACAGGCACACGACACCCACACAGACACACACAAAACGAGAATACTAAATGAAGAAAGAATGTAAATTATGTAAAGTGCTGCCGACAACAACAACAACAACAACAACAACAATAATAATAATAATATAATAATAATAATAATAATAATAATAATAATAATAATAATAATAATAATAATAATAATAAGGGTATTTATAAGGCGCTTTTCCTAATTAATAAAATAAGGAACAGGTCAATACGCTCCATCACGCATTCACTCACTCTTTAAACAGTAAGACTATACATATACATTTACATATACATAAATGGCTGAGAGCACACACACACACACATACACACACGCGCACAAAAAAACATGAGCTAATATGAAAGAAGCAGTTTGAAGACAGAACAGATCAGGAAAAGACTTCAGAGAATAAATGAGCGTTGAGGATCGCTTTGAAGGAGTTGATATTCGTTATGCTACGGAGAGAAAGACAGTAATGAGTTCCAGGTAGTTAGTCGAAAGACAGAAAAAGATCTAGATCCAACAGAGGAAGGACAGCTTGCAGCGGGGTATCCTGAGACGGAGTGTACAGTACAGTACAGTACAATACAATACAATACAATACAATACAATACAAGATAATCAAATCCAATCCAATACAATACAATATAATACAATACACATTTATTACATCAAAACGAAGTAATATAACAGGCGCATGATCACAGTTTAAAACCATTTACATGTTTTTGGAATTGACAATTATCCACATTTATCCAGTTCACATGCATTTAATATTTTTGTAAACATCATGCATTCCAACATACAGCATACTTTAATCGCAGTGCTTCAAATCGCAAGCGCAAAACACCTTAAGATGCGTTTCGTCAAATTGAAAACGAAACAATACAGGAGCGGCCATCCATCGTAAAATCCTGAATCGCTACGTCTTCATAAAACAGCGCAAAAGAAGGAAAAACAAACAAAACAATCTGCGACACACTTGATCAGATCCGATGTTATTGTGGGGTTGCCTCCACCTTGGTGTCGTTAAATGGAGGTTGCCTCCCCCCAGCCACCCTCCATGCCAACACCAGGATTTCAAAGTACTAAAAATCTCTTTGAATGTTGGGTTTTATGTTTTAACCCCAACGCACCCATTCGCATCCATCCGACCAGACACACTGGCATAAGAAAGCGCGCGCGTACCTCCGCACGCACGCAAACAAGTGCGCGCGTGGAGACATTACATTACATTACATGATTATTGCTTTAGGTACAGCGGAGTCTTTTCCAAGCCAAATCAGAACCGGACAACCCCTGATCCGCATAAAAGATCTGCTGAAACAACCCTAGTGGTAAAACGGAAAGCTCTCCACCAGCCAGTCACTTTACAATAAAGATATCCCACCCAGGGGACGCTGAGGCTGTACTCTAATTTATCGAACCCCAGTTTACAAAAACAAAATAGAATACAAACATCATTATAAATTATCAACAAAACACATACATATAAAATGCCTACATTGCTAAATAATAACATCATAGGAAGCCCTAGTGACCACCTGGCAGAAAGCGTCCAATATTCCCAAGCTGATCCAACAGACCTCATACACAAATAAGGAGTCTTGTCCCGGAAGAGTTTTCAAGAAAAAAAGGTAGATGACTGGTCTAGCGAAGAAGAAGATAGTATAGCAGATTGATAGAACAGAGCATGAATGAGAAAGAGCAAATGATAAAGACAGCGACAGTGGGAATTTAAAGCACTAAATTTCCAGAAAGTGGGGATACTATTTATATTGAAACCCCCGGCACCCCAACGGGGGAAAACGCGTGGACACATACGAGCACACACACACACACACACACGGAACACACAACACACACACAACACACACACACACACACACGCACACGTGTAAATCAAATCTAGAATTGGAATTCCAGTGTTCCCCTCCGTGGGGATGCCGGGGGTTTCAGTATAAATAGTATTCCCACTTTCTGGAAATTTAGTGCTTTAAATTCCCACTGTTGCTGTCTTTCTCCTTTGTTCTTTCTCATTCCTAATCTGTTCTATCAATCTACCATACTATCGTCTTCTTCGCTAGACCAGTCACCTACCTTTGTTTTCTTGAAAACTCTTCCGGGACAATATTCCTCATTTGTGTATGAGGTCTGTTGGATCAGCTTGGGAATATTGGACGCTTCCTCCCACACGGTCACTGGGGCTTCCTATGATGTTATTATTTAGCAATGTAGGCATTTTATATGTATGTGTTTTGTTGATATTGTATATTGATGTTTGTATTCTATTTTGTTTTTGTAAACGGGGGTTTGATAAATTAGAGTACAGCCTCAGCGTCCCCTGCGTGGGATGTCTTTATTGTAAAGTGACCTGCTGGTAGATTGCCTTCAGTGTTACCACTAGGGTTGTTTCAGCAGATCTTTTATGCGGATCAGGGGTGAGCCCTCTTTCACTTCTCTGGTCCTGATTTGGCTCGGAAGAGTCCGCTTGACCTAAAGCAATAACCATGTAATGTAATGTAATTCCAGCGTTACAAACTAAACAGATATAGCGCCACTGTCAACAATAAGTCGCAGTCATTTCCGCGCACGCGTCATCAGACACACACATGACGTATCTACAGAGAGAGAGAGAGAGAGAGAGAGAGAGAGAGAGAGAGAGAGAGAGAGAGAGAGAGAGAGAGAGAGAGAGAGAGAGAGAGAGACGGACAGAGACAGAGAGAGGAGGGGAGAAATGGGGGGGAGGAGAGAAATGGGGGGGAGGGAGGGAGGGAGGCCTCAATGCCACTCCTTTGCCGCAGGGTGAGGGAAAGGAAGAGAGAGAGATTATACGGCCTGGACTGAACCACGCAGATACGGGTCATTATTTTTGCTTCCGGCATAACCAGATACCTTCATGCTATCAAGAGTAGCACGCATACAAGAAGTGATCCGGTGGAGGGTCCAAGACAGAGTTTGAGAGTCAACTCAAGTATGGTTTTCTCATCGAAACTTAATTTCTATCTAAATAATCGCGCCGTTGCAGACTTTGGCACGGGAGCGTCCACCATTGTGCTTCTTACAGATCCCTCCAATTTGCTCCACAAACCTCTAGCTCTTCAGCTCAACCTACAATTCATACCCACACGCAAACCGCTCTACTAACACATGCACATTTACCCCAAATAGGGGTCCGGTCCACAGTGAACTACGTTCATAATCTCTGTCCAATGGCAGTAGACTTGCAGATGCTGCTCTGAAAGTCACTTAATGAAGCGACCCTTGCAAATTACTCGACACACACCAGTAAAATGCGTGCCTGGTCCCAATTCACTAATTCTCTTATTTGCATGTCCACCAACAGAACAATAATATTCAAGTGAATCTAAGATCTAGAAAAAAAATCAAAATTGAGATAGAGGTAGAGAAAGAGAGAGAGAGAGAGAGAGAGAGAGAGAGAGAGAGAGAGAGAGAGAGAGAGAGAGAGAGAGAGAGAGGGAGGGGGGGAGTCTTACTTCACGTTAGGAGATGATTATTGGCTTGTTTGCAAATTCGCAAAT
The DNA here is from genome assembly GCA_036898135.1 of Oncomelania hupensis. Taxonomy (NCBI): domain Eukaryota; kingdom Metazoa; phylum Mollusca; class Gastropoda; order Littorinimorpha; family Pomatiopsidae; genus Oncomelania; species Oncomelania hupensis. The sequence goes on from CM072513.1 coordinate 91,437,500, forward strand.
TTCATGTTTTTAATTTTACGGAATTGCAATCTCTGATAATGCGGATTAATAAACTCTTCTATGATCGTACCAAAATACTTTAAAAGTTTGGATTAAAAAAAAAACAACTCCTTATAACAACAAATCCACCATCTGAAATCCACAGCAATAAAATGACATCCCTTAAATAAAACGGCATTTGGAACGAGCAAATCTAATTATCAAAACTACGAAACTGAGTACCTTTCTGTCTGTTAATTACAATCTCCATGAACTGCCTTGACACCATATGTTTGAGTGGGTGAATCAATGTGTATTTTAGTTGTGTTTGTAAGAGTTAAAGGTAAAGGTAGTCCCATAGCCTTGTGGCCGTAGGGGAGCGTGATGTTGGAGATCACACTTATCTTGGGCCAGCGTAATGAGGGTGATGCCCATCTCTCTCCCTCGCTGCTTTACCTTCCCCACCCTTAAGAGAGTAGGTACTCAGTCACAGTGGAGTCAACTGGGGGCGTTGTTATTTGTCGCTTCACGTTTTGCGGTCACCCATCCGAGTGCTAACCGCACTGGACGGTGCTTAACTTGCGACACAGTAGCGAGTGCTCCAAACCACTGTGCTATCCAACGTGTAGTAATATGTGGATATTATTGATTACAGTTCGTCGCGCCTTTTACCCTGACTGAGAACACAAACGCGTAGACCTATATTGGATACATCCTGTATCATTGTTGTTCTTGTTATTGTTATTATTATTATTATTATTATTATTATTATTATTATTATTATTATTATTATTATTATTATTATTATTATTATTATTATTAAAATAGAACAAAGCAAACAGCGCAGAAGGAACAGTCTAAATTATTTGTACACAATAAATGAGTAACTTATTGGCCTTCCAGACTGGTTTGATCCGCCCCAGCAGGGAAATTGCTCCAAGTTGCTCTCATTACGTATTGGTATAACATAAAACAAAGAACCTGCATCTTTTTAACGTATTCGCAAACGATCCAAACATACAACGTCCCTGGTCGCCAACGATTGTGCTCTGTCGTCTTGACTGTCTAACGTTGCGCTCAAAGTCTGCACGTGGACGTTTTGGACGGCTTGAGTTAGATCCTGTACCAGACAGTGCCTTGAGCAGCTCTTGAGCTGGAAAAGCGCTATATAAGACCGATGAAATAAATAAACAAATAAATAAATAAATAAATAAATAAATAAACATAGTTCCGGTCCACGAAGATGGGTAGCACTGTCAAATAGCACGGTCGTATCACAGAACTTGTATGTCAATATTATTTCTTCCACTATTGTCCCCCGAACGATAGAAGAAAGTATATTTCTGTAACAGATTGAGTCAAGATGGGACGCCCCTCTATTGTACACTGTTTTCCCCACTTCCGCTTGCCAAAGGATGATACTAAAGATGAGGGCACGGTACTAATACAATAAATACATGCGATCTTTCTGTCCCCACCATCCTCTTCACACTCTTCTCAAAAGCCAGCACCTCTCTCTCTTCTCTCTCTCTCTCTTCTCTTACACCTCTCTCTCTAACACCTCTCTCTCTTCTCTAACTCCTCTATCTCTCTTCTCTAACACCTCTCTCTCTTCTCTAACACCTCTCTCTCTCTTCTCTTACATCTCTCTCTCTTCTCTTACACCTCTCTCTTCTCTAACTCCTCTATCTCTCTTCTCTAACACCTCTCTCTCTTTCTCTTCCACGTCTCTCTCTCTTCTCTAACACCTCTCTCTCTCTTCTCTAACACCTCTCTCTCTCTTCTCTTACAACTCTCTCTCTTCTCTTACACCTCTCTCTCTAACACCTCTCTCTCTTCTCTAACTCCTTTATCTCTCTTCTCTAACACCTCTCTCTCTTCTCTAACACCTCTCTCTCTTTTCTCTTACACCTCTCTCTCTTCTCTTACACCTCTCTCTTCTCTAACTCCTCTATCTCTCTTCTCTAACACCTCTCTCTTTCTCTTCTCTAACACCTCTCTCTTCTCTAACACCTCTCTTTCTCTAACACCTCTCTCTCTCTTCTCTGACACCTCTCTCTCTTCTCTTACACCTCTCTTCTCTAACTCCTCCCTCTCTCTTCTCTAACACCTCTCTCTCTCTCTTCTCTAACACCTCTCTCTTCTCTAACACCTCTCTCTCTCTTCTCTTACACCTCTCTCTCTCTTCTCTAACTCCTCTATCTCTCTTCTCTAACACCTCTCTCTCTTCTCTAACACCTCTCTCTCTTCTCTAACACCTCTCTCTCTCTTCTCTAACACCTCTCTCTTCTCTAACACCTCTCTCTCCTCTAACACCTCTCTCTCTTCTCTTACACCTCTCTCTCTCTTCTCTAACACCTCTCTCTCTCTTCTCTAACAACTCTCTCTTCTCTAACACCTCTCTCTCTCTTCTCTTACACCTCTCTCTCTCTTCTCTAACACCTCTCTCTCTCTTCTCTTACAACTCTCTCTCTCTTCTCTAACACCTCTCTTTCTCTCTTCTCTAACACCTCTCTCTCTTCTCTAACACCTCTCTTTCTCTCTTCTCTAACACCTCTCTCTCTCTTCTCTAACACCTCTCTCTCTCTTCTCTAACACCTCTCTCTCTCTTCTCTTACAACTCTCTCTCTCTTCTCGAACACCTCTCTTTCTCTCTTCTCTAACACCTCTCTTTCTCTCTTCTCTAACACCTCTCTCTCTTCTCTAACACCTCTCTTTCTCTCTTCTCGAACACCTCTCTTTCTCTCTTCTCTAACACCTCTCTTTCTCTCTTCTCTAACACCTCTCTTTCTCTCTTCTCTAACACCTCTCTTTCTCTCTTCTCTAACACCTCTCTTTCTCTCTTCTCTAACATCTCTCTTTCTCTCTTCTCTAACACCTCTCTTTCTCTCTTCTCTAACACCTCTCTCTCTTCTCTAACACCTCTCTTTCTCTCTTCTCTAACACCTCTCTTTCTCTCTTCTCTAACACCTCTCTTTCTCTCTTCTCTAACACCTATCTTTCTCTCTTCTCTAACACCCTCTCTCTCTTCTCTAACACCTCTCTTTCTCTCTTCTCTAACACCTCTCTTTCTCTCTTCTCTAACACCTCTCTCTCTTTTCTAACACCTCTCTCTCTTCTCTAACACCTCTCTTTCTCTCTTCTCTAACACCTCTCTTTCTCTCTTCTCTAACACCTCTCTTTCTCTCTTCTCTAACATCTCTCTTTCTCTCTTCTCTAACACCTCTCTCTCTTCTCTAACACCTCTCTTTCTCTCTTCTCGAACACCTCTCTTTCTCTCTTCTCTAACACCTCTCTTTCTCTCTTCTCTAACACCTCTCTTTCTCTCTTCTCTAACACCTCTCTTTCTCTCTTCTCTAACACCTCTCTTTCTCTCTTCTCTAACATCTCTCTTTCTCTCTTCTCTAACACCTCTCTTTCTCTCTTCTCTAACACCTCTCTCTCTTCTCTAACACCTCTCTTTCTCTCTTCTCTAACACCTCTCTTTCTCTCTTCTCTAACACCTCTCTTTCTCTCTTCTCTAACACCTATCTTTCTCTCTTCTCTAACACCCTCTCTCTCTTCTCTAACACCTCTCTTTCTCTCTTCTCTAACACCTCTCTTTCTCTCTTCTCTAACACCTCTCTCTCTTTTCTAACACCTCTCTCTCTTCTCTAACACCTCTCTTTCTCTCTTCTCTAACACCTCTCTTTCTCTCTTCTCTAACACCTCTCTTTCTCTCTTCTCTAACATCTCTCTTTCTCTCTTCTCTAACACCTCTCTTTCTCTCTTCTCTAACACCTCTCTCTCTTCTCTAACACCTCTCTTTCTCTCTTCTCTAACACCTCTCTTTCTCTCTTCTCTAACACCTCTCTTTCTCTCTTCTCTAACACCTATCTTTCTCTCTTCTCTAACACCCTCTCTCTCTTCTCTAACACCTCTCTTTCTCTCTTCTCTAACACCTCTCTTTCTCTCTTCTCTAACACCTCTCTTTCTCTCTTCTCTAACACCTCTCTCTCTTTTCTAACACCTCTCTCTCTTCTCTAACACCTCTCTCTCTTCTCTAGCACCTCTCTTTCTCTCTTCTCTAACACCTCTCTCTCTTTTCTAACACCCCTCTCTCTCTCTTCTCTAACACCTCTCTCTCTTCTCTAACACCTCTCTCTCTCTCTTCTCTAACACATCTCTTTCTCTTCTCTAACACCTCTCTTTCTCTCTTCTCTATCACTTCTCTTTCTATCTTCTCTAACACCTCTCTCTCTCTTCTCTAACACCCTCTCTTTCTCTTCTTTAACACCTCTCTTTCTCTTCTCTATCACCTCTCTTTCTCTTCTCTAACACCTCTCTCTGTCTGTCTGTCTGTGTGTCTCTGTGTCTGTATATCTCTTTCTCTGTATCTCTGACATATCCATCGACTAAAACGTACATTAGCGCATTACACATACTAGAGGAGCTTCATTCAACACAATCAACCCCCAAGTCCTGATAAAAGCAACGTGTTCATTAGTTAATAACAGTGTGTTCATATTATGCAGCATGTACAGTACAACAGTGTTATTAGATCTCTCTCTGTGAAGAGAGGGAGGAGTGGGGAAGAGGGGAAGGAGGGGTGAATGGGGAATGGCGCGAGGGGGGATGGGGAGAAGGGAGATAAGTTCCTGTATAATGACCGCGAAGTTCTATCGAACGAAAGTTTTCCAAACATGTCGCATGCCAGAATGATTTGTTGACTTTGGTCATGTTCTACTTTTTCATGATCACTTTCGGTTTAAAAACTTTTAACCCGCATATCGCATATCAGCGCCCTTAAGACTTACAGGCTAGGCGTTGCTGATTTAGATTCCTAACCCATCTTCATTGGGATGGTTATCCCCGTCTGCCATGTCGCCTCGGCTCCAAATAAAGTTCAGACCTCGAGCACCCTTATGCGAGCATTGACCCCTTGGGTTCATGAGCAATCTTGCCACTGTAGATTGTTCAAACCTATAAAGGGAAAAGGGAAAGCCACAGTTGAAAACCTGTCTTTCCTTTATAGGCAAGACAGATTCACTGCGGCAACAGTACCCCCGTTGGAGTGCCGGGGGTTTTCAGTATAAATAGTATACCCACTTTATGGAAATTTAGTGCTTTAAATTCCCACTGTCGCTGTCTTCCTCATTTACTCTTTCCTATTCCTGCTCTGTCCTTCACTCTGCTATACTATCTTCTTCTTCGCTAGACCAATGACCTACCTTTTTTCTTGAAAACTCTTCATGGACAAGACTCCTTGTTTGTGTATGAGGTCTGTTGGATCAGCTTAAGAGTGTTGGACGCTTTCTGCCGGGTGGTCACTAGGGCTTCCTATGATTGTACTATTTAGCACTATAGGCATTTTATATGTATGCGTTTTGTTGATGATTTATAATGATGTTTGTATTCTATTTTGTTTTTGTAACCGGGGGTTCGCGTAGTTGAGGTCAACCCTCAGCCGTCCCTCGCGTGGGATGTCTTTATTGTAAAGTGACTGGCCGGTGGAGGACATTCAATTTTCCCACTGGCAGGGATCAGTTTACTAGCGCGCCCTGCGCCATTGACGCATAAAAATTAAAAATGACCCATCTACAATTCTTGCCAGGGGCCGAATGGCGCTTCGATTTTTGGTACCAGTGCGCCACCACAATAACAGTGCACTGTATTGGAGGAGACAAACGTGCTTTTGCTAAGGCAAGTTCAGCGATTGGCTATGAGGGCCCGGATGTTGATCTTTCAGCCAATAAGAAGTGTTGTACGATTCTTCCAAATCAGAATTTGCTATCGTTTGCGCGTATGTTGTGTCCGTGCAAGGAGGATTTTGTGATTTTCTTTGTGCCGCTTTGAAAATACCCCCCCTCCCCGCCCTCCCCCACAAAAAAAAATAATAATAAAATTTAAAAAAAAACAAACAACTAAACTTGAGGTAGGACAGTCTAGACTGTCGTTTGCTGCTGTTAAACCACAGTCTACCGCCGCTAATCCTACGCAAGACGATTGTGTGAGCCCTGAGTCAAGTCAAAATACCGAAGTGTCGGACGCAGATAGGCCTACGCGGTCGTGTTCAAGTTCAGTAAACTGATCCCTGTTCTGGTTAGTGTTTTGTTGGTAAACATGCTTCACAACACATGCACACTCACAATAATCTATTTTGTTTTAATTTCTGTAATAATATCTCCAGGTTTTCTTTTACATATATACGTAAATTACTGCTGAAATCATGGCCCATTGAAATTTGATCTGAGGGGCCCAATGGCCCATAGCTTTTTTGTGTCAGGCTGAACCCTGCACTGGGGTTGTTTCAACAGATCTTTTATGCGGATCGGGGGTTGTCCGGTCCTGATTTGGCTCGGAAGAGTCCGCTGGACCTAAAGCAACAATAAATCAATCAATCAATCAATGCGAGCATTCATGTGAGCGATGCCATGCGCAAGCTTATAATAGCGTCGCTCTCTACAAACTAGTGGTAGTATACAATACACAGCGAGTGAGAGAGAGAGAGAGAGAGAGAGAGAGAGAGAGAGAGAGAGAGAGAGAGAGAGAGAGAGAGAGAGAGAGAGACATCCAGATATGGACGCCTGTGCCGGGGGTAAGAGCCCCATAGCATTATTTTTGCCACATTACACGAATGCGTCGTCAGGAGAGAGATTCAGTTGCCCAGAAGCCATTGTGAAGTAGCTGGAATTGTTGTTTTCTAAGGTCGATAAGAAGCCTCTGAAGGCGTATTTGGTAACAAGAAACAAAGAAAGAAAGAAGCAAGAAATAAAGTAAGAAAGAAAGATGGTATAATCGTGAGTATAGGACAAGAGAGAGCGGATGTGAGAACGAGAACGAGAAATATGTGAACAAAGAATGCACAGATTGCTGCGAAGAACAGTTACTGAGCTGATTGATGTTAAAGATATTTGACGACAGTTGATCATAACGCATACCATGAATATCATTATGTATGCCGCCCTTTGCTCGACGTTACTTCAATCATCACGACGTATCAGCTCTTATCACACTGTGTTCAGGAATCACAAAGTCAGATTTGCAAGCCTGCACCACGGTAAACCCTCTAAGCCGTCAGCGCTCTCATTTATTTGCCAAAAGTCCCCATCACATGACCCACTTGCGCGCTCTCTCTCTCCGATAATCTTTTGATCTCTCTGGCATAAGAAATGCAGTTTCATCAAAGACATCGGCTGTTCCTCTTTCTTTCCAGGGTCAGTCCAGTGTTCCCCCAACCCTGTATTTCCACAGATCTACGTTCCTCCACATATGCTAATGATAGACGTGGTAGAATACAAACGGTTTGGAACATAAACAGCATGCCAGGATAACAAAATTAATTGTATATTACCAAGCGGCGCATATATACATGTACAATGCCAAAGCAAAATAGTTTGCCGCGAGGTACATTCGGAAACCATGCCATATCACTCAGACATGCAAGGCAATAGTGAACAATTAGATTAAAGCAATTCTAAAACAAGATGGTAATCCAATTAAATATGATGTAAAAAGAACCCTCGCTACTTCGAGGTTCGACATTTGCGAATTCACGACTTCGAGGAATTTTTTCATTTTATTACATGAGTAAAATACTGTACAATTGTACAGTACCGTAACAATCTTTTTTTTAATGTACACCTACTGTTATATTGCTTAATATGTGTGCCTGTGTACTGTATGCACATACTGTAGATATCCGTACATTATTGTAAAGGGTCCCCCGTTGGGGGTGCCGGGGGTTTCAGTATAAATAGTATCCCCACTTTCTGGAAATTTTGTGCTTTAAATTCCCACTGTCGCTGTCTTTCTCATTCCTGCTCTGTTCTATCAACCTGCTATACTATCTTCTTCTTCGCTAGACCAGTCACCTACCTTTTTTCTTGAAAACTCTTCCGGGACAAGACTCCTTATTTGTGTATGAGGTCTGTTGGATCAGCTTGGGAATATTGGACGCTTTCTGCCAGGTGGTCACTAGGGCTTCCTATGATGTTATTATTTAGCAATGTAGGCATTTTCTATGTATGTGTTTTGTTGATAATTTATAATGATGTTTGTATTCTATTTTGTTTTTGTAAACGGGGGTTCAATAAATTAGAGCACAGCCTCAGCGTCCCCTGCGTGGGATGTCTTTATTGTAAAGTGACTGGCTGGTGGAGAGCTTTCCGTTTTACCACTATGATTGTTTCAGCAGATCTTTTATGCGGATCACGGGTTGTCCGGTCCTGATTTGGCTCGGAGGAGTCCGCTGGACCTAAAGCAATAATTATGTAATGTAATGTACTGTAAAGGGTGGTTTGTTAACAGTACGTAAAGGGAGGGTTTTAAAGGTCAACATCATTGAAATATAAAATTGAGCACAAAATATCTACATAATAAAAGAAGTCACATGCCAAACAACTTTTTTCCGAAAAATACTGCATTTTTTAATATTTAATAAAATCTACTTCGAATAAACTTTTGCACCTTCGAAAAGCCCGCTCACGTGACCACATGGCTCGTGACGTCAACTGCTGGAGACAATATAGAGTCCGATAGTGCCCCTTCTCTACCAGGGGCCGGGTAGCTCAGTTGGTAAGAGCGTCTTGCTAGTAACCGAAAGGTCGGTGGTTCGAATCCCGGATTGGTCAACGTGTGATCATATTATTTTCCCCTTTACCAACAATCTATATATGTATAATCTACATACAAACAAAAAACTTCTCTACCAAAACGCAGGAAAACGGATGGGATAACATTGCATTTTTTTTCCAAAAAACGAAGAAGTGCGAAATATGTGAGTGAGATTTGTGCGTCGTCAGCAATTTGCGCAAAACACTTCGCTGAAGACTGCTACCCCCCAAGTGCCACTTTTATGCGGAGCTTTGGGATGAAAACAATACAGACATTAAAGCCTATCTCTGTTCCAACGATCCAAAGCCTCAACAACAGCAACAGTGATTCAAGTTACTACTAGTAGGCCTACTAGTACTGCTTCAACTTCAACTACAGTCACAGTGGCTACTACACATCCATCGTCTGCTATCACTTGCGGGTGTCAGGAAAGTCAGAGGAGCTTTTCAGAAAAGGGAACGCAAGAGCAGGGGCGGACGAGGGGGGGGGGGGGGTTGGGTTCCGGCCCAAAAAAAAAAAAAGGAAAAGAAAGAAGAAGAAGGAGATAAAGAGAGAGAGAGAGAATACAATTATAAAAATAAAAATAAAAATAAACATAAAATAAATACTATATATATATATATATATATATATATATATATATATATATATATATATATATATATATATATATATATATATATATATATATATATATATTATTTATTTATTTTTTAATACGAATTTTGGAAACACCCCCAAAAAACTAACTGATCCGCCCCTGAAGAGGTTATGTATTCACGGGTCTAGCTCGTATAATTATTTGTTTATTATTACAATTAGTAATCGGGGGTCGAATTCGTTTCTAACAGAAGAGAGCACTGCTGTAACACGACAGATCGATTGAAGAAACACTGCTTGTCTCGCTTGTAACTTCTTCGCAATCGGCCATTGTCTACAGCTGCTGACGTCACTGCGAGGGAAGATCAGCGATAGCTGCGTTTTAGAGTATTACTTCCCTTACCCTTAATTACAGGTAGGAAATCCCACTTTCAGTGATCGATATCTATTAAACGATAGAGCTTTGCTTACCGAATTTTTTGCATCTGGTATTATTTAGTAAAGTTCTTTCAGCAGAAACTTTTTGACCGAGCACTGTGGTTGACCTTTAAAAGTCCGAATACACGGTAATACTGTAAATATGGTGTCCCTACTTCGCGGGTTTTCAGCTATTGCGGCCGGTCTCGGAACCTATCTACCGCGATAAACGAGGGTTCACTGTATTCCCAAACATTCACACACATTATAGCCGAAAAATCTGCATTTTTCCAAAGTGATCATTTGGTTGGCGTTGTTGTGACGCGGTTTTAGCCCAACGAAACAAAAGGAAACCATGAAGTGGAATGCCGCTCTCTCAACGATCTGCGTGCAAGATAGGTCTATGATCCAAATCGGCCCAGCCATTGCTTAGATACAGCGCAACACGTCTTTAGAAAATGCTGAAGCACAATGACCTTGACCTTTGTGAAAGTACAACTACCAATGATCTAACATGCATAACAGTAGCTACAAGTATCGGCAAAGTTGAAAAATAATGAGGTGTTCCTGAAATAAGGCAAGCCATGTGTTTTGAACAACAACACAAACATTTTTTTTAAAAACGCACGCACAAAAGCACACACCCACACAAGCACACCCACATACACACACACGCACACACACACACACAAACACATGAGAAACATCGAGTTGGGAAAACAAGGACATTCCCTTTCAGTTGGCATGATCAAAGATAGAGTTGGATGGAAGCTAAAAGCATTATGTGCTATTGGGCCACTATTACTCTGCTTCGACACTCCTGTTAATGTACATGTACCACAGGCGCTTGTGTCTGGACACGCGAGCGCCTATGCCTGTGACGCGTGGAGTGTCCAGATCCAAGCACCTGTGACATGTAGTGTGAAGTACTGAGTGTGCGGGCATTCCATCTTGCAACTGCCGTGGAAGTGAAAACAGTGACTTAGTCTTTAGGCACTCTAATCCTCCTCCTTCCTCTTCCTTATCATCATCATCATCATCATCATCATCATCATCATCATCATCATCATCATCATCATCATCATCATCATCATCATCATCATCATCATCGTCATTATCATCACCATCATCGTCGTCATCATCATCATCACCATCATCATCGTCTTCATCATCATCATCATCGTCGTCATCGTCATCATCGTCATCATCATCATCGTTATCATCACCATCATCATCATCACCAGCAGCATTATCATCATCATCATCGTCATCATCACCATCATCATCATCACCAGCAGCATTATCATCATCATCATCGTCATCATTATTATTAAAGAGTAATAATACAAAAAACAGAATACACATATCATACGGTAAATGTAATTCATACTCTCTCTCTTTCTCTCGCATCATCATCATCATCATCATCATCATCATCATCATCATCATCATCATCATCATCATCATCATCATGATCATGATCATCATCATCATCATCATCATCATCATCATCATTATCATCATTTTCATCATCATCATCATTACATAGTAATTATTTTTAACAAACACATAGAGCACACCTACATGTACCTCAGGGTAAATGTAATTCATGCTCTCTCTCTCTCTCTCGCTCTCTCTCTAAAGTTTAAGTTCTAAAGTTTTAAACCATATATCGTTCTCAGCCGCCATCTTTGCTCACACAGCCAATCACAACATTGCACACGGCAAAAATCTGACTCCATCCCTAGAGAACACTTCAGGCTGTTGTCGTCTGTGCGTATTTCGTTTTAGCCAGTATTGACATGATTGTGTTGTTAGTGCAGTCTGATAAACCGCTGCCGGCAAAAACACCACTTATCAGTCAGATCCCGGCCTACAATAAAACGTTGAGCTTGGCGCAGCCTGAGCTTGGACGAAGAAGCAGAAAAAGATAAGCGTTACTGCAGTCAAAGGAAGAGATCAATTCGACGTGAGGCGGGCCACTAGTCCTACCTTATGTTCCTGTGAAGTTTGGTCAACAACCGTTCAGTGGGTCTTGAAATAGTTTATGGTAACCAACAGACCGACCGATTATTCTCTCTCCCCCCCTCCACTCCAACGACTATTTCAAAGTATTTCTAGGTAAGTCTGAAAACAAAAAAGGGTAAGATTACGCATAGCAACAGGTGGAAAAAGAACAACTGTATCAATATTTTATTTATTATTTGTTTCACACTTGTTTGTATACAGACCTGATAGTGATCTAAGAGAGGTTTCCGCGGAACTTGCGACTATGTCACGCCTTGTGACAGACATTTTGAAGTCAAATGAGTCTGATGACGTCCACAAATCCACAACTTGAACGGCGAAAATATATACACAGAAACAGTCAACGCTGCACCACTATTCCAAAACAAAGTATGGCGCCGCAAAACCGGAAGCGAGTAAAGCAACTTTCGTCTTCCGATACAAAACAACAAAACAAAAACAAAAATAATTTTAAGTATCCGCGAATTTTTTCGCATTTCATTTATTATTTTTTTTCGTTTTCGTTTTCCTTTTCGCGGATTTCCGCGATTTCGCGGAGAACTATCAGGTCTGGTATAGCGCTTTTCCAGCTCAAGAGCTGCTCAAGGTGTTGGTCGTTAAGGATCTAACTTTAACTGAGGCCTTTTTTTTTTCTCCACCCTCTGTCTCTGTCTTCCCCCAGTCTGAAATAAACTCGTTGTCACAAGACATATACCCAGTGTGTTACACTCGATGTTGGTTTTTTTATCAGTTGATTCAGCCCCGATGCTTGAAACCTGATAAGTGTAACTCAGATTCGTTTATTCACGCAGCCTGCTCACTCAGCAACAAGGCAGAAGTCGTCGTATGTAGTTTTCCAACTTTATTCAGCGAACATCAACAACTGCATACAATCGCTTTTTCCACTCTCAACTTTTTACTTTTCCACTTTCTCAACTCTCTCTCAACTTAAACAGTGCGGTACATATATAGTCTCTCTATACTCCAGAGAAATAAAGAACGTTCGGGCAAGACACAATTATAACCAATCAGAACAAACTTCGTCATCACTGTCTCACGTCATACAACCATATTTACATGTAGAATGGAAGCGTCTCTAGTTACCACTAGAATTATCCACAGGCTTCGATCGATAGTAAACAACCAACTCTAGAAAATTCTCAAATAATATCGACCAACTAAAATTATCAACGTTATACAAAGCTTCTTCTAACAACAACACAAAATCAAATCAAAGGTTAATACACTCTATTATTGCATGATTTGCAAAATAAAACGATCTGATCTATAGTGCGCGCTTCAACGTACCATAACCTTGCGCGTCTCAACGTAACACAGTGCACAGTTTATATAAGGTGCTTAGTTTCGAACCCCGCGTGAGACAAACTTACGTGACTTAAGTAGGTGACTTTCCAGGACAGTGTTCCCTCAACAAACAAAAAATGAGAGTCCTTGGGACTCCCAGGTATAAAATTTTAAGAGTCCTTGTGCAAATTTTGAGAGTCCCCAAATTGGAAAAAGAAATGTAAAAACAAGTCCAAGCCTCACTTTTTTTTTCTTTTTTTTTACTCTGTTAAAGCGTCACATTAGTTATCATAAACATATAAAACCAAAAAATTAAAACATGTATTAAATGTTTATTTAAGCCCAGATAGAATCAAAGAATGGATTCACGAAAATTTCTTCTGTTCAGTGAATGGATTGCTTGGAGGAAGTTTACAATGCGCGCGCATGCGATTTTTAAGGATGACAACTCCCGACACAATCTTTAATCGTCTGCAATGTTAATGGCAGTCTCAGTTGGGTTCTGATTCTGATTATGCCGTGAATTAGTTCGCCACTCGTTGGTCGTATTTTTAACTTCAGCGATTCGAAAAAAAATGTGTGCGTCCACACAGGACGCACACATGCAAATTTTTCTGCGTCATTTTTCATATTTTGTGCGTAATTGACGCACTACTGTGCGTAATCGGGAACACTGCAGGACGCCGAGGGTTTTCTCCGGGTACTCCGGTTTCCGGCCTCCCTTCAATAAAAGTATTAGATGCTGTCTATCAGGCATCCATATACACCTTTGTTTATGTAATCTTGTTGCATACTAGAAGTAGTTTGTATAAGTTAGAGAAAAAAGAAAAGAAAAGAATAAACCGTTTTATTTTCTCTCGTTGTATATCGAACGCTGCAGTGCATCTTTACGAAAGTGGTTGTTATTACCTTTTGTTGTAAATGCATTAAGTCAACGCCAGTCTATCCCTCTACTAACTTTTTTTCCCTCCCACTTTTTTTTTTAAAAACTTTAATTCATGTAATTATTATTTTTGATTGGTTGTTTTGTACTGTGCTTTCAAAAAGTTTTTAAGATTTTTTTTTTTTTTTACTTTCATTTTAAGTTTATCCCACTTACAGTAAAAGAGAGACTAAGTGTACGCGGATTGATTTTATTTTGTTTCAAGATTCATATTTTTTTCACACGAATGTGATGTTTGCAATTTGTTTTCTGTGCTAAACACTTGAAGTGAACAATGGTAATGTGGGGCTTCTTTTTCTTTTCAATTCCATTATTATTAATTATTGTAACCTAGTTAGCTAATCTGTATTGTAATGTTATATTTATATATGTATGTTTATATAAAATACTTTGACATACATAGCGGATTGACATTGGAAATGAACATTGTATACAACTGTATTGATGTCAAAGAAAAAATAAATCAAAGAGAAAAAAGATGCTGTCTATCAAACATTTGAAAAATAAATTTGGATTTGGGTCTTGTAATTGCGACTTGCCTTTGACACCCCAACTTTGAGTAATGAATATGACCGTGTCTGTCGTGTGTTTAGAAGTGTCTGTAACGTAACACTTGCCTTTGACACCCCAACTTTGAGTAATGAATATGACCGTGTCTGTCGTGTGTTTAGAAGTGTCTGTAACGTAACACTTGCCTTTGACACCCCAACTTTGAGTAATGAATATGACCGTGTCTGTCGTGTGTTTAGAAGTGTCTGTAACGTAACACTTGCCTTTGACACCCCAACTTTGAGTAATGAATATGACCGTGTCTGTCGTGTGTTTAGAAGTGTCTGTAACGTAACACTTGCCTTTGACACCCCAACTTTGAGTAATGAATATGACCGTGTCTGTCGTGTAATTAGAAGTGTCTGTAACGTAACACTTGCCTTTGACACCCCAACTTTGAGTAATGAATATGACCGTGTCTGTCGTGTAATTAGAAGTGTCTGTAACGTAACAATTGCCTTTGACACCCCAACTTTGAGTAATGAATATGACCGTGTCTGTCGTGTATTTAGAAGTGTCTGTAACGTAACACCTGAGCGCGTACTTTGGTTGCAGATCGCCGAGCTTTGTGACTGATTTAGAAATAAGGCGCGAATAGCATCCATTCTTCTTCTTATTCTTCTTCTTCTTCTTCTTCTTTATTATTATTATTATTATTATTATTATTATTATTATTATTATTATTATTATTATTATTATTATTATTATTATTATTATTATTAGGGCTGGACGGTTTTACCGATACGTAACTGTATTCAGGTTCGGAAACGCGACGGTACGGTATATCGGTGCGGGTGTCCAAGGTCCGGTTTACTGAGAAATCTCGACAACACATAACGCGACAGTGGGCGACATCTTTTCCGCCCAGAGAGCGAGCATAAAGCCCAAACACGTGGATAGGCAGCTGTTCTTGAAGAAGAACTTATAAGAACAGCAGCTTATCCACGTGTTTGAGCATCGTACCAGTCGCCAATCCTCCCGAACTCATAAAGTTCTTAAAGACCTTTCCCGTTGAATGTTTTTGTTTTATTTTGATTTTGTAGTTTCAAGTTTGCTGATGTGGTTTAACCTGTTCTAAACAGTGATTTATCCTAATTTGTTTTGAAGGCGTTCAAGCAATAATAACGCTTCAGTTTCTATGGAAATGTTGGTCTTTGAAACTGTTTTGAAGTGTACGACAATCTTTCTTTTGCGTCGGTCACTACTGTCAGTGCCATATCCCACTTGATTGTAACACTTAAAATCGCGGTATACCGGTACGAAATACCGATACGACTTAAAAATACCGCGGTAATACCGGTACGACTTTGACCCATGGTACCCAGCTCTAATTATTATTATTATTATTATTATTATTATTATTATTATTATTATTATTATTATTATTATTATTATTATTATTATTATTATTGCACTCGCTACTGTGTCGCAAGTTAAGCATCGTCCAGTGCGGTTAGCACTTGGATGGGTGACCGCAAAACGTGAAGCGACAAATAACAACGCCCCCAGTTGACTCTACTGTGACTGAGTACCTGCTCTCTTAAGGGTGGGGAAGGTAAAGCAGCGAGGGAGAGAGATGGGCATCACCTTCAGTACGCTGGCCCAAGATAAGTGTGATCTCCAACATCACGCTCCCCTACGGCCACAGGCTATGGGACTACCTTTACCTTTGTTTAAAAGTATTGTTGTTGTTGTTGTTGTTGTTGTTGTTGTTGTTGTTGTTAATAATAATAATAATAATAATAATAATAATAATAATAATAATAATAATAATAATAATAATAATAATAATTATTATTATTTTTTTTTTTAAATTAAAAATGAGTGTACTACACAATTCGCACTGTTTCTAGTTACACAATGATAAAGTGGGCTTTCGTTGCTCAAACTTTTAATTTGGGGTCTGGCAGGAAGTTATTTCCCTTGCTTGTAATGATACAGCCGTGTGACCTTTGACCTATTTGTGAGTGAACCACGATCGAGGCTGGAAATGCGTCTTCGGTGTCCCGGGTAGGGCTGGGTCCATTTTATCAACATAAAACGGAAAAAAAACCTTACGAGCAATTGTTTTAACGGGTTCTGTCTCTTACCGGCTTTGGTAGATGCTATTTTTAGCTGCACAATGTTGACTGGCAAGCCAACGGTTGTTGCTATTAATAGGCACACAACCTACGCAATTTTATTCATTGACAATTATAACTATACTTCGAACAGAATTATTTTTTGTTGTAAACTTATTTTTGTCCTTGGCGCAACACTCACTGTGAATATTAAAATGAGGCGTGGTCAAAGTGGGTCCCTTTAAATGAAGCAACACAATTACAGACCTTCTTCATTCAGAAGGACAGTATTGGCTAGCCCCAATTCACAACTCAAGTCTGTAGAAGACTGGAAAACCTGCGGCATTAACTCTAGTGCGTCTGACGTTGTGATGTTCAGGTGTCAGTTCCCGTTCAGTATAAACGTCATTTCAAAATGTTCTATTGCGCGCGTAAATCTGACAGTTTACATAAATTACTGAGGTGTACAAACATTGAGAAGTTGATCACCGGTTTCGCTCAGAAAACATAAGACAGAAATGCAAAATCGAAAAGAAACAAAAACGAAAACTTTTTTTTTTTTTACCCTTCTGGTTTTTATCTTTTTGTTTCTTGGATCAAGGGGTATGGAATTCAAAACTAACCACTGTTGGTCTTGGGACATGTTCCTTAACTCTGTGCTCCCACTATAATTATCTCCCCTCATTCTAGTAGAATGATGCTATGTTCCCAAAGCAGGCGGCTGGGGTGAGATTCTGTAGCGGTGTCATGAATTGGCTAGTTTTACACTGCCCAGTGACTATTTAGCCAGGTGTAGTATTTGTAACATTAAGAGAGTTAGTATAGTACACAGCCAGCAAGTAAAGTACACACCGCGAGCCCGACCCACGCTGCGCAGTGACTCAGCACTTGAGTTTTGAATCTGACCAGTTTAACCAATCAGAAGCAGGCTTAGCGGTAGAGCAGTTCTGACTGTGTCAGAGCCACACACAGTTTGAATCAGTCGTGTGTGAGACGAGGAAGAAGTAACATCTCCTTAGCTAGCAGAGAACTATCTTCACTCATAGACCAGGAAGCAGGACTTTAGAATCTCAGAATTCTATCAAGTCACTACGGGCCTGAACTTGTCAAACAGGTAAATGAACACCCTTCTGTTTCATCGTGATATATTTATATTATTGTTGAAATTATGTTTGTGGAATTTGCTATGCATAAATGTGAATTGTTAATCCGAATTTGCGGGACCACGTGGAAGAGCCTACCACGAGGCGAAACACGACCGGTTGCGCCGCCATGTTGTATCCCGTACGGAACCACTGTTGTTTAACTTATATGTATGTTTGCAGACCAGTGGCTGTACCACTGAATGTTTATAATATTATTAATTCTGTATGTGTATAGCTAGACACGATTGATATTATGTATGTATAGGAATTTAGAGGGAGATTACAGCGGACCCCGGAAGTAGCAGAATGTTCGTCGCTTATGTATAGAGATGTGGAGCTATCACTGAGGGCTACTTGGCTTTCAGTGAGACGCTCTGCACAAACCGATTATTCAGGGTTGTGCAGAATTTCGTCTCTTATATTACAGACGAGCAGGCGAGCTATCCCGAGCTATCCCGAGCTATCCTGTGCGACCCACTCCACAGAAACGACTAGTTGGTTGAGGAGACTCTACCGCACAAGTCGGAAAGAGATACCTTGAAACACACCCTGTCAGACCCCACAGCGTGGCAAGGGAACCCAACTACACAACGACACAGGTGGACCAGAAGCTACCTCACAGAAGGACTTCGAACACCCCACACATGAGTTAAGTGCATAAGGCGAAGGTGCACTTAAACTGATCATAACAGGACCACAGTAGTCCAACTCTTCAGAAACTGTAAAACGGACCACAGTAGTCCAAATCTACATGCAATCTAGAAGCAAGTGCCCGAGGAAGATATAACAGCTACCTAGACTATCAGCGATCGAACTATTAGCAGTGAAAGAGACTTTTTAAGTTAGAGTAGTACTTAGAGAATCTTGTATAGAGTAGAAGAAATAAATGTGTGATTTTAACTGTTATCAAGTGGCTGGTCTACATATGATTCATAGCCGTGTGAAAGCTAGTGTGACAGTAATCTCTTACCATTTTTCTATCTATTTCTGTACCCCAACCTTAACACAGAACGAGCTAAACAAATAAATTTATTAAAGTAATTCATAGGGTGACTTACTAGCAGTTCCCACCGAATAAACGTGAGGGTCCATAATTCCATTGTGCAGAGCCCATAAACCCCACGTGACACTTTAATTGGCGAGCCTAGCCAGGATCTGTGTATAATAGGAATTGGGTATAACCGGATCTAAGTACAATAAAATTAGATAACAGTAGTAGTAGTAGAATAACTTAGAATAGTGTAAGGGTATAACACTGATCAGTTGTGGTGCACTATTCTTTACTTAAAAACTTTTTTGCTTCAATTCTTTTTGTGTCTGTATGTTGCATTGTTCTTTTGCAGGTTTTGCTTAAGTAACTGTTGTATGCCATTTGACTCTTGTTTTATTCTATTATCGATTGCGAATTGTATGGTCTTTGCATTGTTTTTATTGACTTGCAATATTGCTAGTGTTTTGGTATTCCACGTGATTCAGAGGTTGTTCATAGACACGTTTGGCAATGTCGGACCCAGTGGCCTTGAGATTGCGCTTCAAGGAATTAGGGGAAGCTTTACACTTAGCAGGGGGAGACCTAATTGCGTATATCAATGCAGAGGTAGAGAAACAGGAGGCTAAGGCAGAGAGAGCAGCAGAGAGAGAGGCAAAGAAATTAGAAGCAGAGCAGAAGAAACTAGAGTTAGAAGCAGCAAGAGAGCAAAAGAAACTGGAACTAGAAGCAGAGCAGAAGAAATTAGCATTAGAAGCAGAGCAAAAGAAAGCAGAGTTAGAAGCAGCAAGAGAACAGAAGAAATTAGAAGTAGAAGGAGAACAGAAGAAGGCAGCATTAGCAGCAGAGAGAGAAGCAGAAGTTAGGAAATGGGAGTATGAGAGGGCAGAAAAGGAAAAAGACAGACAGCATGAGTTAGAGCTAAGAAGATTGGGATCAGGAGCTTCAAGTTCTTCCTCAACCCCTCCCCACTCAGATCAGCTAGAGGTAGCATCCAACCCTGTACAAGGAATGTCATTTCCACTGGGAACATTCAATGAGAGAGAAGAAGGTCTAGATCTCTATCTGACTAGGTTTGAGCGTCTAGCAACAGAGTATAAACTAGATCCCACTCATTGGTCTTTTAAGCTTAGTCAAGGGCTTAGAGGAAAGGCTTATGACATCTACAGTAAGCTACCGACTGACAGAGTGACTGACTATCACAAAGTAAAAGAGGCACTCCTAACGGGATTCGAACTAACAGGAGAATGCTATCGGCAAAAGTTCCGCACCAACCGGAGAGTGAAAGGAGAGAGCTATGCGCAGTTCGCGGATCGGTTGTCCACAACGCTGGATAAGTGGATTAGCCAGTCAGCCACGGCTAAGACGTATGATGGACTGACAGAACTGTTAGTATGGGAACAGCTACGGGAAACCATGACCCCCGAGCTGAGGACATTCTCAGTAGAGCAGGGCGCGGAAAGACTAGAAGATCTGGTCAAGGTCGCAGATAGGTACGTGGCCGCACACGGAGAAGCCAAGAGCTTCAGGCGAGACCTAAAGCCTAACGGGAAAGAGGCACAGAAACGAAGCCCTACCCGGGAAGAGCGCACCGCGAATAAGCCGAATAACCCCAGACCTGGGCAAAATAAAGGACCCAACACGGAATTCGGGAAAAGAGGTCCTGCAGAACAGAGACGGTATTGTTCGTTCTGCAACCGAAACAATCACTCCACCGCAGAATGTTTCAAGTTGGCCGCACAACGTAGGGAAGAGCGCGAAAGCCGGCCAGCGCACAGAGTTCTAACTCAAAGTAGCGGTAACAAGCCACACACAATCGGAGATCACCCATCGGTGACAGACACGGTCAAGGTCAACGGTAAAGAAGCGAACTGTCTGTATGACACAGGTCTATCATACGACGCGATAGTTAGCGAATCTCTTGTATCGCGCGCGGACTTGACAGACAAGACAGTCGAACTACAAGGAGCAGACTTGACGAAACCGACGACTACTTGCCCAATAGCATGGATAGAAGTAGAGAGTAGGTACGTCACAGGAAGAATCCAAGCAGCTGTTTTACAGAAACCCCTGTATGATCTAGTGCTAGGTTGTAGGTATGTGTTCTTAGGCACGCCCCCTAAAACTGTAGAGATAGCTGCAGTGCAAACCAGGGCCCAAGCTAAAACCCAACCACCCCAGCCCGAGTTCGCTCCGAATCCAGGACTCGAAGAGATCAAAACAGCACAGAAAGAAGACACCTCGATAGCGAAGTGCTTCCAGAAGCTACCCAAGGCGCACACACCCCCGCACAAGGGAGACTTCTACATGGAAGAGGGAGTTCTACATCGACAAGGAGATGGAGATCACACCCAACTAGTACTACCAGCCACCCTTCGAGCCCAAGTACTAGAATTAGGCCACAGCATGCCACTCAGTGGACACATGGGAATTGGAGCCACAGTGCAGAGAATCAGCGCACACTACTATTGGCCAGGAATCACGGAGGATGTCAAGCGCTACGTGAAATCTTGCCACCAATGTCAACGATATTCCCCGCGACATCACACCGTACCAGTTACCTTAGGACCATCGGTAGTAGTCGGCGTACCATTCCAGCAAGTCTCAGTAGACATAGTAGGACCACTGCCCATGACCAAGAAGAGGAACAGATTTCTACTCACACTCGTCGACGCATGTACGATCTGGTGCGAAGCAGTCCCGTTGCCAGCGATCGACACCAAGAAGATTGCAGATGCACTCATCGCCATCTTTACCAGAGTCGGATTCCCGGACAGCATTAGAACGGACAACGGATCTCAGTTCACCGGCCGCCTGATGCAAGACGTGTTCGAGTTGATACAAGTTCATCACATTCGCACACCACCATACCACCCCGCCAGCAACGGACAAGTAGAAAGACTGAATGGAACCCTTCTCACCATACTCAGGAAAGTCGCCGACGACAATCCAGAAGCGTGGGACACCTACGTGAATGCGGCACTGTTCGCGTATAGAGAAACGCCCCATGCAGCCACAGGCTACACCCCGTCAACTTTGCTTTTCGGCAGACCTCTAGCAGGACCGCTAGAAGCCCTACGCAGAAGTTGGACGGAGGCCAAGATAGACGACACACCAAGAGGTGCCACCAAGTACGTCGCAGACCTGCAGGAAACCCTCAAAGCAACGTGGAAGAAAGCTGGTGAAGCACTGAAGAAGGCAAGAGCCCGTCAGGCGAAGTACTACAACCGCCACGCGAAGGACAGAGAACTGCAAGTCGGCGATCAAGTGCTACTCTTACTTCCAAGTGGAACCAACAAGCTGGACATCGCTTGGAGAGGACCGTACCGGGTGACTGCCAAGAAATCCAAGACAGTCTACCAAGTAGAGGTGAACGGGAGAGCCCGATACCACCACATTAATCTCCTCAAGAAGTACACGGACCGACCAGCGACCCCCAGCACTCACAACTTACTTAGTTTGTAAATAGGACCCTAGGATAGTGCAGTGTTAAACTAGGCTCTGTAGTAGAAAAAGGTCGAATCCAGTAGTCATCGCCTTTTTTCAGTTGAGGGAGCCTGTCATGAATTGGCTAGTTTTACACTGCCCAGTGACTATTTAGCCAGGTGTAGTATTTGTAACATTAAGAGAGTTAGTATAGTACACAGCCAGCAAGTAAAGTACACACCGCGAGCCCGACCCACGCTGCGCAGTGACTCAGCACTTGAGTTTTGAATCTGACCAGTTTAACCAATCAGAAGCAGGCTTAGCGGTAGAGCAGTTCTGACTGTGTCAGAGCCACACACAGTTTGAATCAGTCGTGTGTGAGACGAGGAAGAAGTAACATCTCCTTAGCTAGCAGAGAACTATCTTCACTCATAGACCAGGAAGCAGGACTTTAGAATCTCAGAATTCTATCAAGTCACTACGGGCCTGAACTTGTCAAACAGGTAAATGAACACCCTTCTGTTTCATCGTGATATATTTATATTATTGTTGAAATTATGTTTGTGGAATTTGCTATGCATAAATGTGAATTGTTAATCCGAATTTGCGGGACCACGTGGAAGAGCCTACCACGAGGCGAAACACGACCGGTTGCGCCGCCATGTTGTATCCCGTACGGAACCACTGTTGTTTAACTTATATGTATGTTTGCAGACCAGTGGCTGTACCACTGAATGTTTATAATATTATTAATTCTGTATGTGTATAGCTAGACACGATTGATATTTATGTATGTATAGGAATTTAGAGGGAGATTACAGCGGACCCCGGAAGTAGCAGAATGTTCGTCGCTTATGTATAGAGATGTGGAGCTATCACTGAGGGCTACTTGGCTTTCAGTGAGACGCTCTGCACAAACCGATTATTCAGGGTTGTGCAGAATTTCGTCTCTTATATTACAGACGAGCAGGCGAGCTATCCCGAGCTATCCCGAGCTATCCTGTGCGACCCACTCCACAGAAACGACTAGTTGGTTGAGGAGACTCTACCGCACAAGTCGGAAAGAGATACCTTGAAACACACCCTGTCAGACCCCACAGCGTGGCAAGGGAACCCAACTACACAACGACACAGGTGGACCAGAAGCTACCTCACAGAAGGACTTCGAACACCCCACACATGAGTTAAGTGCATAAGGCGAAGGTGCACTTAAACTGATCATAACAGGACCACAGTAGTCCAACTCTTCAGAAACTGTAAAACGGACCACAGTAGTCCAAATCTACATGCAATCTAGAAGCAAGTGCCCGAGGAAGATATAACAGCTACCTAGACTATCAGCGATCGAACTATTAGCAGTGAAAGAGACTTTTTAAGTTAGAGTAGTACTTAGAGAATCTTGTATAGAGTAGAAGAAATAAATGTGTGATTTTAACTGTTATCAAGTGGCTGGTCTACATATGATTCATAGCCGTGTGAAAGCTAGTGTGACAGTAATCTCTTACCATTTTTCTATCTATTTCTGTACCCCAACCTTAACACAGAACGAGCTAAACAAATAAATTTATTAAAGTAATTCATAGGGTGACTTACTAGCAGTTCCCACCGAATAAACGTGAGGGTCCATAATTCCATTGTGCAGAGCCCATAAACCCCACGTGACAAGCGGGCAGCGCCTTGAGCAGCTCTTGAGGTGGAAAAACCGCTATATAGGAACGATGAAGAAACATGGAAGGGGGTGGGGGGGGGAGAGTAGGGATGGATGTCCGGAACATCTGGAACCCCCATCCCCCACCCTTAACCTTCACCCCTTTAGATCCGCCCCTGATTATTCACAACTTTCCGGCACCTCTCATAAAAACTCGTGGGTATCGCCATTATAAATTAAAACAAGGTTATATGAAACCAAGTTCCGGTTTGGCTTGTTTTGCTTTTACCAAAGCTTGATGCGTGACTTTTAAATATGGCAAATTGCCGAAAACGACGATTGTTAGAGCCAGAAAACGAGTGGGATAAGTATAAAAACGGTGGAGGAAGTACATGCTCAGTGAAAGAATGCAAAAAACAATCGTAGAGGCCTGTATTTGTGGCGACTTCGGAGGTGCGTCGATCATCGACAGAAAGTGAAACAGGACCTGAAAACTCTTGTAGTTTTCCATAGCTTCGCCGTCGCAACCTTCACAAAACACGAAGTAACTGACTATGTTAGGCTAGCGTTGTGGCCAAGTGGGCTAAGGCGGGACTAACTTGCCTTGTCCACAAGCCAGAAACCAATGGCGCCTGACAGGTGTGGGTTCGAGCCAGCATCTGGGCGTTATGTTTTTCCGAATATTTTTCAAAAATTCACAAATAATGTTAAGTAGGTAGGGTTTAGGCGCGCCACTGGCGATAGAAAGGGATAATAAACTGCAGCAAAAGAAATAAAAATATGTGAGGGTACGATACAGGTGGCCAGTGTCACGTGTTATTATTCTTGAATATTTGGAAATAACTCACTAAAACACGCGGAGAAAACAAACCGGAAGTATTTTTCATAGAGGGGATTCCCGTTGGTGCATAGGATAGCAGAAAAGTGTGAATATAATGAGAGAGAGAGAGAGAGAGAGAGAGAGAGAGAGAGAGAGAGAGAGAGAGAGAGAGAGAGAGGATCGCCTATCATAGACGCTCGTGTGTCCCAGATACGAACGCCCGTGGATTAAATAAACGGGCTGTCTTAGATACTAGCCATCGCATTACGGAAGTGACGTTGCGTACTTATTTTTAGATACGCAACGTCACTTCCGTAATGCGATGGCTAGTATCTAAGACAGCCCTGGATTAAACAGCGCAACACAGACGTGAAACCCAACTTCCCGGTACTTTCTGAGCGAGTCAGAGAGTCGATAGGTTTTTGTTTGCACTGTTTTAACAAAATAATACTGTGTAAAGTGTGATGTGGCTTGACTATCGGCTGGCGAAAATTCCTTTTAGGGAAACAATCAGTCCTTTTTAAAGCCACGGATAGTATTAATCATGCATGTTGCTATAATATTGGGGTTTTTAGTTTGCATTACTGCAGAACTGAAAAAGTGCCTATCAGCCACAAGCGCTTGTATTCTGGACTGATTGTATTTACTGGTCCTGATTGGGCTCGGAAGGTCCGCTGGACCTAAAGCAATAACCATGTAATATAATGTATTCTGGACACGCATGCGCCTATGCCTGTGACGCGTCTCCCTCTTAGTATCTGTTGTTGTTGTTGTTGTTGTTGTTGTTCTTCTTCTTCTTCTTCTTCTTCTTCTTCTTTTTCTTCTTCTCCTCTCTCGTCAGTGTTGAGTGTGTGGACTATATCTAGGCCCTATTTAGATGTGTGTATGATTAATGTGTGTGCGTGTGGGTGGGTGGTGGAATTCAGGTAGTGGGGTGTAACAGTAAGCGTGAGAGGGAGGGAGATGCGACAGTTTGAGTGGATAAGCGCGGGGCTTGGTGAGAGATGTCAGTCAGTAGCAGTGAAAGTTTCTTACATCCATGTTTTACCAACACCACAGTATGCTCCAAGCACGTGTTATTGTAAATAATAATGTCACTTGGCGAAATAAAGTTTGTTATCCGATATCTGTTCTCTCTCTCTCTCTCTCTCTCTCTCTCTCTCTCTCTCTCTCTCTCTCTCTCTCTCTCTCTCTCTCTCTCTCTCTCTCTCTCTCTCTCTCTCTCTCTCTTTCTCTTTCTCTCTATTTCTACTTTTTGTAAACTCTTTCTACTGTTAAACTATTTACTTTAAACTATTTCTACTTTTTGTAAACTTTTTGTAAACTCTTCGCTGATGACACTACATTATTTACACTTTCAAAATACAGACTTGCAGGCATTGAAAAGGTACACTTAATTGCTTGCAAACGATTTCTGGGTTTACCCAGAGGCACCCCAAACAATATTGTATATGGCCAACTAGGAAGGTACCCCTTATATGTTAACTCCCGTTTGCGTTGTATAAAATACTAGCTTAAATTATTCCAGCTAGACGAAAATCGGCTGCCTTCAGTAGCTTACAGGATGCTTGTCTCCCTAGATGAAAAAGGAAAACAGATGTTGGGCGAAGAACATTAAAGAATTGCTCTGTAGTACTGGCTTTGGAATTGTATGGCTTCATCAAGGAGTTGGTAACCTAAATGAGTTTTTGCAACTTTTTAAGGAAAGACTCACTGATATGTTTGTGCAAAACTGGCGCGAATCAATGTGTGAAAGTCACCGTTACGATAACTACACTTCCTTTAAACTCTTATTTGTTCCTGAAACATATCTAAACTATTTTTGAGTGCCTACTTTTCGACAGGCTGTTACACAATTCAGAGCAGGGATGTTTCCTGTTATATAATGCAAACTTACACCGATATGATGTGTTGTCCAGACAAAAATGCTCATTTTGCCCTGATAGTATTGATGACGAACGCCATTTTCTATTCCTTGTCCCGCTGTACAGGTCTCTTAGAAGTAAGTTTATAATTCCTACAACTCCTTGATTTCCTAATAAGTACGACTTTGAGCAATTGTTTTTGTCCAGCGATATTTGGCTTGATATGACGCTTATAAAAGCGTTGTCTTGCTTCCTGGTTTATGCAGAGAAAATCAAGAAAAATGAAAATAATCGAAGTCCGTAATGAGGTTTAAATGTGCATATATATGTTCTTCCTTTTATTATTGTTGCTGTTGTTGTTATTATTATTATTATTATTATTATTATTATTATTATTATTATTATTATTATTATTATTATTATTATTATTGTTGTTGTTGTTGTTGGATTTTTTTTGGCTTTTAAAATGGTTTTTATAACTTTTTTTACTTTCTTGTTTAATCAATTATTTTCCTTTTCCTTCCTGTATTTTGTATCAGTTTATTATTGTGTGTGTGTTTTCTAACTCGCGCCTTGTGTCTAGGCGTCTGTTTGTTCATTATTCATGTAGTTGTTGTTGCATCAATTTTTATTCATCAGATTAACATAAGTTGTACTGATATTCATGTAGTATGTAAATACGTTATATGTACTTGCGAAAGGGGTGTGGCCTAAGGCAATAAACAAATCAGTCAGTCAGTCTCTCTCTCTCTCTGTCTCTCAGTGGTCCTTATTCGGCCCTTGGCAGTCCGCTGGACCCTATAAACACTGAACCTCTTTCTACCTGCTGCACTAAAAGGTTTCCAAGCTTTCACACACACACACACACAAACACACAAAATAATATAAAAAATATATATATATGATGCTGTCTCAAAAGGTGACCAAAAGGAAGCATGCAGTCTTTGAACCATAAAAAAAAATATTTCGGTCATGTATTAAAGCTTTTTCTTTGCATTTATAAAAAAGCAATATAACTAGGTACTAACATATATCAACATTACACACACAAAGGTTGAAAGAAGTTTTTTATTGCTATTTTTCCACTAAAAATTGACAAAATTTTGTTGGCGCGAATGTGACATTCTGTGTGACCTGAAAAAACTCCATCTCCTTTTCAATAAAATTGAGTGAAACAAATGAACTTTTTATGTTTGATGTGTTGCATTAATGTTAATTTTTAACTTTAAATGTCTTTCAGCTTTGCAAAACATTTTTATTTATGTTTAGGGGGTTTGTAAAAATGACGTGATCGGTCGTGACGTACTTTGTCTCAACGTTGCTTGCCTTTCTTCTTAGATAGCTAAACATCCATGCTGATTAAATAAGAAAAAAAATCATTGACAGATTAAACATTACTTATCCTCACTAATTTATGTTTTTTTGTAGGAAAATAATAATTCTTTCATAGTAAATTTATCGTAAATTGAACGTAAGTAATTCCTTTGTCTTTCGGTAACCATCATTTCCAATCCGAAAATTTAACAAATTGATGACGATTAGTACCTTTTCACACGGAAATAGTTACAGCGAAAGTCTCTTGAGATTTCCGATCCAAAGTTTTCATTCCAAGATGGATGCTTTGAAAAGACCAGGTTGGTGTTTCTCTATCGATTTTGTTTTTTCCTTGTCACGACCGACCACATGTTACGACCAATCAAAGAGTCTATCAATATTGTAAGAAAATATTTTTATCTTAACATAAACTGGTTTATTCTATGTTAAAAATTAAATTACAGATGCTATTTTTCATTTTTCGCACTTGATGCACTGATGAAAACACGTGCTTTTAAATTTGCTTTCGTTTTTTACTTTTAGTGATAAAAGACGAAGTGATTCCTTGACTGCTTTGTTTTGCAGAGTTTATTTAAATCTTTCTTGTGCTATATGCAAATGAGTAAATATGCCATTCACCTTTTTTTGTGTTCTACTCAATTTACTTTTTTAAAATTCTACTAGTTAATCATGATTTCAGTGTTCATTGGATGTGACATGTCGGTTGTGACAACTTTGTCTTTACTAAAGACAAAGTTGTCACAACCGACTTTAGACAAAAAAAAAGAGTATATGGATGGTAAATGCTTATTAAAATAGATTTTATTCATTTATAGTAAAATATCTTATTTCTTGAGATGTAAACTGGCAAATAAACTATGGATGGTATTTATTAAAGTTGTTTTGATTGTTTTCTTGAAAAAATATACTTCATGGTTTGGTCGCGTGCGACAGGACAACATTTTCACTTTACCCTTTTATACTGATAATGATGTACTTGAAATAAATTTATACATTTTCTTTAAAAGCATTGTCCTTTTTTGTTTACTTTTTATGCTGCAATTACTTTTTTCTTCCATGACCATCTTTTTACAAGTAAATTCATGATTTCAGTGTTCATTGGTTGTGACGTGTCGGTTGTGACAAAGACAAAATATATAAATATAGGGATGGTACATGCTTATTAAAATAGAACTTAGTAATTTATAGTAAAATATCTTATTTCTTGAGATGTAAACTGGCAAATAAACTATGGATGGTATTTATTAAAGTTGTTTTGATTGTTTTCTTGAAAAAATAAACTTCATGGTTTGGTCGCGTGTGACAGGACAAAGTTATCATTTCAAAATTTTGTACTGGTAAATGCTTTATACTAAAAGTAAATTAATACTTTTTCTTCAATAGTAATATGCTTACTTGGGCTGTGTTTGGAAATTGCTTAGCTGTTATTTTCTTTAATTTATTAAAAATTTTCTTTTGTCCACTGTCACACGCGACACATGCCACCTTCACCCCTATTACCAAGCATATCTCTGTAAACAGAAAAGACATTTTGTTTAAAATGTTATTTTTATGAAATTTAAGCTTAAGACCACACATTAACATCAAAACTGCAAGTCTCAGTCACTTTTCAATTTTTTGCTGCAATGTCACATTTCTAGGTTGACCTTTTGAGACAGCATCATATATATATACAAAGATAAAATAAAAAAATAACGTCATAACGCAAAAAAACGGTAACAGAAACGATGAAGAGAAGGTGCAAATCTCTTTCACAAAGCTGGACAAGAAAAAAAAGACAAACAATGAACTTTAAAAGATGAGCTGCACACAGGCCTATGCAAAACGGGTAAGTACCCCTTACAAGTATTTCCCTTTTAACGCCCGAGAGCTAAGTTACGGTGAAGCCACGAAGACCATTGTGTAACAGTAATTGTGTTGACAGTACATGTAGGTTACGGTGAAGCCATGAAGATCATTGTGTAACAGTAATTGTGTTGACAGTAGGTAATTAAAGACATCTGTCAATGTCAGTGCACGCTCACAGATGGCACAGCAATCAAAACAGAAACGACGAAGACATTTATCAAGTATCACGCGCTCCATAGGCAGCCAGTGCAGTCGCACAACATGTTACTATGTTTTAGGACAGTCTGATCTGCATGTAACATGCATGGCGCATGCCATGCTTTCTGTAATTCTGATTCAGATTCAGAAAACTTTATTATCTCACAAGAGAAATTCTAACATGCAATTGCTGTCAGTAAAAAGCAATTAAAAAGGATAACAAAAATATTTTTTTTAAGAAAAAACATTTACAAAGATACATTATGCACTGACTCACACGAATGTACATATTACATTTAACATTTCAGAAACACTGTATCCTTACATGCATATTTCACAATATTTGGAAAGTAACATCACCCTCATTACACTTCAACATCATAAACACACACACACACACACACACACACACACACACATACACATACACAGTCAATGCCAAATCACAAGTTTGCTATTAGAAATTATGATTCGATGAAGTATTACACAGTCACAGAATACTGGATAGTGGTAAAATTGCTGCATTATAAATGATAAAACTCCAATATAGTGCACACATACGCCACAGGCACACACATACATACATCAACACATACCCAGCTTTCAGTCAACACTTATTACGAATTTGTACTGATTTGGGAACAAAATTGTTTCTAGCTCTAACTGTGGAAACCGTTGGCACTCTAAAAAAACCCGGCCCGAAGGAAGGAGTTGGTAGTGCTGGGCTAGGATGTGAGTGGAATTTCTTGCAATCGCGCACGCTTTTTTTTCTTGTTTGATTTTCGTACAACAAACACAAGCTTTCCTGCCTGTTACCCATCACTCTCCCGCATACATTTACAATTCGATTCAACACCTTCTTATTCCTCAAGCTGAGACCTCCAAACCAGCAAAGAGAACCAAAGGTCAGCACAGACTGAATAAAACAGCTATAAAAGTTACCTAAAACAGACTTGTTGCCTTTTAAAGAGCACAATTTCTGCAGACAATATATTCTGGACTGACATTTCTTATGGATTTCCGGAATCAAAGGTAAGTTTATTGTCCAGTATTGTTCATAGGTATTTGAGTTCAGTAACTCTCTCCACCTTCTCTCCATCATTCAACAAGTCAAGTAAAGCAGACGGGTTTCTTCTGAAATCAATAAGCAGTTATTTAGGGGTTCTTTCACATTTAAATTTAGCTAGTTCGCTTTGCACCATGCAGTAAATTTTTGCAATTCTTTCAGATAGACAGTTGCAGAGTTAGAGAGATCTGGAAGTGCAGAGTCGTCAGAGTATTTAATGAGATGCGTATTTTCAGAGCCAGTGCAGACGTTTGCGTACAGAGTAAAGAGAACAGGAGATAGTACAGTGCCTTGAGGGGAGCCAGTTGATTTAGTTCGAGAGGAAGAGACAGCCCGTTGGAAGCAGACCGACTGAGATCTGTGAGCTAGAAAGCTAATAATCCCCAGGAAAAGCCTGGGATTGACGCCAAGGGCCATCCGTTTGAGAGCCATGAGATGAGGTTGTATCGTATTAACAGCAGAGGAAAAATCGATAAAGAGAATCCTAACGAAAGAAACCGGTTTATGCAGATGTTTATAGACGTTGTTAAGTAGAGTGAGCGTTGCATCGTCAGTAGATCTGTTTTGCTTGTTCGCGAACTGAAAAGGATCAAGAAACTGTTGTGTTTGAGAAAGACATTTTTCCAAGACAATACGCTCAAAGAACTTCATGGCAATACTGGTGAGTTCAACAGGCCTATAATCATTTAACTCAGAAGGGTTACTAGACTTTGGAACAGGACAGTTAGTGGCATTGTTCCAGACTGAGGGTTCAACAGAGTGTTTGAATGACAGAGAAAACAACTGGCCGATGCAATGTCCTCACCCATCACTTATGCAAAGCACCAAATCAAATTCAGACAAACTTTGAGAAAATCGATTTTTAAATAATTTAAAAAAAAAAGGTCTTGAGGATTTAATTTGTTTGTGTTTCGATTAAATATTAGCCATATTGCGCCTGAATGACCTAAGACGTCTTTATTTTAAATTTCGTAATCTAACTTTCACAATTCAAATTTTTATACAATCCATCTAATTGACATGTTTTCTAAAAGGATGTAAGACTATCAACTTTTTTTAAAATAAAACATAACATTTGCTCCTTTTTACCATTGTAAAGCAACATTGTTCATGTTCCACACTGACTGTCGCTCAATCATCATTATCACCACCAATCACCATCGCTCTCGTCATAGAAACATCAATCTCTCCTACTGAAAAGTAAATGTAACGTTATATCATTGGATCATTTGTCAAAGTATAGTCAACATGTTCTGCAACGTCCTTGGGACCCAGCTGAAAATAGGCACAAATGCCCGATGCCGTCATAGCCCCTGCTGACCTGATTATATTTTATAAACCAGCAGTAACTTAATATTAGCAAATTTTCAACTAGACATTAGGAGAGTTACGTGAACATACAAGTTGTATGAAGGCTAAGAAGGCAAAATCTATGAAACAATGTATACCGAGTCATGCTTATATTCCTAGTGAAAACTCGCCAGGAAATGCACAAACTATTCATGCACCAGAAAATAGTTTATAGTAATTCTGTACCATCCTCTCCGCCTCCCTCCTCCGCAGCTCCAATACTTGTGCTCCTCGCCTTGTACCCCGATATCTGTCAGTTAGTTAATTATTCATTGCTTACAGGGTCCAGCGGATGCAAACAGCCGATTCAGGACCACAAAATCAAGACCACAGCTTCGCTGAAAGAGGACTCACCCCTGATCCGCATTAAAGATCTGCCGAAACAACCCTAATGGTAACACTGAAGGCACTCCACCAGCCGGTCACTTTACAATAAAGACATCCCACGCAGGGGACGCTGAGGCTATATTCTAATTTATTGAACCCCCCGTTTACAAAAACAAACTAGAATACTAACATCATTATAAAATATCAACAAAACACATACATATAAAATTCCTACATTGCCAAATAATAACATCATAGGAAGCCCCAGTGACCATTTGGCACAAAGCGTCCAATATTTCCAAGTTGATCCAACAGACCTCACACACAAATGAGGAGTTTTGTCCTGTAAGAGTTTTCAAGAAAAAAGGTAGGTGACTGGTCTAGCGAAGAAGAAGATAGTATAATAGATTGATAGAACAGAGTAGGCATGATAAAGAACAAAGGAGAAAGACACCGACAGTGGGAATTTAAAGCACTACATTTCCAAAAAGTGTAGATACTATTTATACTGAAACCCCCGGCACGGGGGGTTCAATATCAGAATCTATCGTCGTTTTCAAACTGTATTCAGCAAACATCAACAACTGCATTCAAATCGCTTTCCGATAAACACCTCTTTGACAAGCAGACAGCGGGGTGATTATAGCCCAATAACCCTCTTAAACAATGCAGAATGTTCCAGAATGACGCAATCAATGACCAATCAAACTAAAACTCGTCACCGAAATTAGGCACTGCCTTACGCCATAGAATGTTAAACGATTTTAGCTATTGCTTGATTAATCTCGAACTTTCGGCTGATAATAAACTCCAGAATGTTCTCCACACAGCTACAACAATATTGACCTACGAACATAAACGTCATTATGCCCGAAGCGTAATCTGTGGGAAACTATCCTATCCTATCCCGTAACTCGGAGGTCGTAGAGGCACCACAGATTATCGTTTAACCAGCGAACTCCATATTTCCCTGTCCTCAGCAACCCTGATGGTTTCGCTCAGTGTCAAACCAGTCCATTCTCGAATGTTGTCCTCCCACCTCCTTTTCGGTCTCCCCCTTCTTCTACCTCCTTGGACTGTGCCTTGTAGGATGGTCTTTGCAAGGTCTGATGCTCTGGTGACGTGGCCATACCATCGGAGTTTCCGTTTTTTCACCACTGTGAGCAGATCATCGTGTTGTCCAATGGCTTGTGTGATGGTCTGTCGGACTTCGTCGTTGGTTATGTGTTGGGTATAGGAAATGCCCAGAAGTCTTCTGTAGCACCTCATCTCCATGCTTTGTATTCTTCGTTGTAGATCTTCTATGAAGGTCCATGTTTCGCAAGCGTATAGGAAGATGGAGATGACGATGGAGCGCAGCAGTCTTACCTTGGAATGTAGGCTGATGGTCCTGTCTTTCCAAATGGGATTCAACCTCGCCAGGGCAGCAGTTGTTTGTGCGATCCTGGAGATGAC
Organism: Oncomelania hupensis; assembly: GCA_036898135.1. NCBI lineage: Eukaryota > Metazoa > Mollusca > Gastropoda > Littorinimorpha > Pomatiopsidae > Oncomelania > Oncomelania hupensis. The sequence continues at coordinate 91,471,426 of CM072513.1, forward strand.
TTCCTGTCGGAACCCATTGTCTGTGGGAAACTATCGTTTTTGATTTTGTTCGTCCGGCGTTCGTCCGTCCGTCACTTTCGCGCGCATTTCTCTAATGGACGGATTTCTTTGAAACTTGGCACATGATATGTAGTTAGAACATCATGAACCCTACCAGATGACAAAACAATTATTAGGCGTATCGGGTGTTGTCATGGTGGCACAGTAGTGTTGGGATTTGGGCACACGCTAGCAATGTTCCATGTTAAGCAACGTCGGGAAGGGATAGTACTTGGATGGGTGAACATGCTTGGAAGGCCACCACCAAATAACACAAAAAGATTGGAACAAGCGCACGACACATCCCAGTCCACCCAGCTGTGAATGGGTACCTGGATCTGGTTAGAACCGGGAAAAGCAGCAAGAGAAGATTCTAATCCAAGACTTTGCCTTCGTGATCTGCAAGGGCATCTGACATGATGCGCTCTAGGAAGATGTTGAAGGGTGTTCGAGAGAGTAGGCATTCTTGACGCACGCCGATTGTTGTTCTGAACCAGTCACCGATGGAGCTGTTGTGGTGAACTGTACTGGTAGCCTTGTCATACAGGTTTTTGATGACTTCAATAATTTTAGGGCTGATGTTGTACACTCTCATGATTGCTCACAGAGCTGCATGCCAGACTCGGTCAAACGCTTTCTTGAAGTCTACAAACACGTGAAATAGATGTTGTTGCTGCTGTATGTATTCCTCGCAGATTATTCTGGATTTCGGCTGTGGCCAACAGCCTGGAGAGGATTGGGCCCATCCAGATCTTTCTTGCCAAAGACACACCGTATGATGAAAAAAGAAACCAATTCACTCCGCCCGGGTCACCAAGGACAGCGCCTTTCGTTGGCCACCAGGACGGAGGTGATAAGTGTGCTACTGATGGACAACTTAGCGGAATCCGCACGAAAGACAACATCGTCATAGGAACCTGGAATGTCAGGATCCTAACTGCGGAGGGAAAATTAGAAGAACTGCCCCACGAGCTGGACCACTATCGATGGAACGTTTTCGGTATCAGCGAACTGCGCTGGAAAGGCCTAGGTGAAACAACGACCAAAAAAGGCCACAAACTTTATTTCAGCGGTAGAGATGACAGGCACAAACACGGCGTTGGATTCTTGGTCCACAACAAAGACATTCTAGCCACTGTCATGGGTTGCCGCCCAGTCTACAGTACACTCATTACCATCAGTCTGAGAGCAGCTGCTTGCAACATCACCATCATCTAGGCTCTTTCCCAACATCAGACTATGACGACAGCGAAGTCGATGATTTCTATGAACATCTACAGGCTGCCCTTGACCAAATGACGAAGAAGGACATAGTCATAGTGCAAGGCGACTGGAATGCCAAGGCTGGCCAAGATGCGCACCACAACTGGGAAGACACATGTGCACTCCACTGCAACAACGAGACAAATGACAGGAGTCTGAGACTTGGAGCTTGTCAGATACAACAATCTGATACTGGCAAACACGCTTGGTCTCCACCAAAAATCCAGACGATGGAACTGACACAGTCCCAGCGGGGAGAATTTAATCCAGATTGACTACATCGTGGTCAAGACACGCTTCAGATCAAGCATCAATATTGGCAGGACACGCATTTTTCCAGGAGCAGACATCGGAAGTGACCACGATCTCGTGATGATGTCTTTTCGGCTCCACTTGAAGAGAGTAAACGTGCACTAGACTGAAGCTCGACCTGGACAAACAGCAAGACCCAGAGGAAACACAAATATTCCAAACTATAATTGGAGGAAATTTGCACAACTGCTCATTTTCGGAGCTGGTGAAGTAGATGTCATCACCCTGACCACCACCTTCAATTCAGCCGTGGCAGATGCCGCCACTGAGATTTTTGGCAAGCACCGCGCAAAGAAGAAATCGTGAATTACACCCGAACTTTTTGACCTGTGTGATAAAGGAAGAGAGGTGACAAAGAAAAAGAACACCTCACAGGGAGCTGATGCCTACCGAAAAATCAGCAATTACATCCGAAAAGACATGCGCACAGCAAAGGAGATCTGGATAAAAGATCAATGCCAGGAAATAGAGAACAGTCTGAACAAGAAAAAAAGCAAGAAGGCCTACCAGACTGTGAAGCGGATGACAATTGATAAACAGCCCAAGTTCTCCACGATCCAAAGCAAGTCTGGCATATGCCTAACAGAAGAACAAGAAGTAATGCTATGACCTTTACAACCATACATCAAACGGAAACCCATTAGTTCTGGTATGTCCCCAGACCAGAAAAGAGGAAGAAATCTTCCCAATTCTCCGAGAAGAAGTTGAGGCAGCAGTGCAATCACTGACGAAGGGGAAGTCAACGAGATTGGGCAACATCCCCGCGGAATTGCTTCAAGCAGGAGGAGAAGCGATGAATGACGCCCTCACCATTATCTATAACAAGATCTGGCAGAACGGGGAGTGGCCTACACCATGGATCCAGTCTGTCATCACTCTTCCCCAAAAGGGCAACCTTCAGGAGCGTGAAAATTACCGCACCATCAACCTCATCAGCCATCCCAGCAAGGTCCTCCTGAAAATAATACTCAACCCAAGCTGAACAAATCACAGCTGAAGAACAATCATGATTCAGGGCAGGGCTAAGTGCCACTGAACTGACTTTCAACCTCAGAATAATCTGCGAGAAATACCTTCAGCACCAACAACATCAAATTATGCAGGTTAGCAACTGAAGTGTACGCAGGGGTCATTAAGGTCCAGCGTTTGTTTTATTTTATTCTGTCGTTTTTGTATAGCTCTATTTCCACCTCAAGAGCTGCTCAAGGCTATGACCGCTATAGGATTTCACTCAAGCTCCCACTTGTTGGCCGGGGACAGCTGTTGGTGGAGAAGGGATATAGTCCTTGCTGGTTGTATTTTATGTAGCCGGCACTCATGCGTCTAGGTCTTGAGCGTCAGAGTCTCTAAAGTCGGTGTGATGGAATGCTGGCGTGCACAGATTAGATCTCGGTTTATACTCTCAACTCAAGGAGAATTCTGAACTGAAAAGCCATTCGCTATGTCAGAAAGTGTTGCTGAAATATATCTGAAATGACAATACAAAGGCACTGCCTGCTTGTTAGAGCTGGGTACCGTGAGTCAAAGTCGTACCGGTTTTACCGTGGTATTTGTAGGTCGTATCGGTATTTCGTACCGGTATACCGCGATTTTAAGTGTTATAATCAAAAGGGATATGGCATTGACAGTAGTGACCGACAAAAACAGGAAGATTGTCATACACTTCAAAACAGTTTCATAGAACCACATTTCCATAGAAACTGAAGCGTTATTTTTGCTTGAATTGAACGTCTTCAAAACAAATTATGATAAATCACTGTTTAGAACATCAGCAAACTTTAAACCACAAAATCAAAATAAAACAAAAACATTCAACTGGAAAGGCCTTTAAGAACTTTAAGAGTTCAGAAGGATTGGCGACTGGTAACATGCTCAAACACGTGAATAAGATACTGTTCTTAGAAGTTCTTCTTCACGAACAGCTGCCTATCAACGTGTTTGGGCTTTAGGCTCGCTCTCTGGGCGAACAAGATGTCGCCCACTGTCGCGTTATGTGTTGTCGAGATTTCCCAGTAAACCGGACCTTGGACACCCGCACCGGTATACCGTACCGTCGCGTTTCCGAACCTGAATACAGTTACGTATCGGTAAAACCGTCCAGCCCTACAGTACTACTTGTTCGCCAACAATTAACTTGCATATTAGATCTAAAGAAACTATACATGTATCAGTATCTTTATCTTCATTGTCCCTATAAAATACAAGTAAAATTTGTTTTGTGCGGCGTATTCTTTTGAAAAGAGAAAAACTTTTTTTTTTCTTTTTTTAAAAACAAAACGGTGGCGCTGCCCCAAAACCTTACTCAATTTTGGGATCTATCCGGTAACGTTTAAACATCAATTGCTCGCATTACGCACGTTAATAAAATAGTAACAAGACCGTACGTAGCAAGCAAATACTGAGTCAGTGAGTGTGTGCACGAGCGAAGCGTGCGGATTTTTGTGCAGTCATTCACCGATTACTAGGAGAGCGTGTGTGTATGAAACTGGGCTCACCTGGGTATGACAGGTATTAATTAATCAAAGCTGACGTAAAACTGATGTTAATTAAGTACCGGTGTAGTAGTAAGTCAACATTCTGGTACAAGACCAATGACACATCCGTGGTTAGAGGAAACACACAGCAATTATTATTACTGGCCTACGGTTTTCTATTTAATAATAATACTAATAATAAAATAATAACAGGCAATTTATACAGCCGCGCTTTCCAAAATCACACAGCGCTTTACACAAACAAATGTAAACACAAAATGCGTACATTGGTGATTGGTCTATAACACGCAACCACATACACATCCCAACACCAAAAATAACTAACAACACTCACTCATGGCGCCTAAGAAAAGGCCTCTCTAAAAAGATGCGTCTTCAAGTTCATTTTAAAAGACGCTAGTGAAGGACTGTGACGGACGGACCGAGGTAGCGAGTTCCAGGTCTGAACAGAGAAGAAACTGAAAGCTCTACCACCGTGTCTCACCCTGTGGTATTCTGGTTCACGGCACATTAGGTAAATAGTAGTGAATAGTGGGCATGGTTTTTGTTAACGACTAACGTGGTCTAATTGTTTTTTTAAATATCTGCGCAGAACAGTTTGTTTTAGTTTGTTTTTTAAAATATCTGTAAATACTTTGAAATAGTCGCGAATCTAAGCGAGCCAAAGGTCGGTCGGCTTGTAGATCTGTCCGTCAAAGCATTCCAAATAAAGGAAAATTCATGGGTACTGGTCTACATTCCAAGGTAAGGCTGCTGCGTTCCCTTGTCATCTCCATCTTCCTATATGCTTGCGAAACATGGACCCTCACAGCAGATCTCCAACGAAGAATACAAAGCATGGAGATGAGGTACTACAGAAGACTTCTGGGCATTTCCTATACCCAGCACATCACCAAAGACGAAGTCCGACAGACCATCACACAAGCCATTGGACAACACGATGACCTGTTCACTGTGGTGAAAAAACGTAAACTCCGATGATATGGCCATGTCCACGGATCATCAGGTCTTGCAAAGACCATCCTGCAAGGCACAGTGCAAGGAGGTAGAAGAAGAGGGAGACCGAAAAAGAGGTGGGAGGACAACATTCGAGAATGGACGGGCTTGACATTGAGCGAAACAACCAGGGTTGCTGAGGACAGAGAAAGATGGAGTACGCTGGTTAAACGATCATCTGTGATGCCCCTACGACCTCCGAGCTATGGGATAGGATAGGATAGGATAGGATTCTATCCTATCCTATCCTGACCCGTAACCCGGAGGTCGTAGGGGCACCACAGATGATCGTATAACCAGCATACTCCATCTTTCTCTGTCCTCAGCAACCCTGATGGCTTCGCTCAGTGTCAAACCAGTCCATTCTCGAATGTTGTCCTCCCACCTCTTTTTTGGTCTCCCTCTTCTTCTACCTCCTTGCACTGTGCCTTGCAGGATGGTCTTTGCAAGGCTGGTGATCTTGTGACGTGGCCATAACATCGGAGTTTCCGTTTCTTCACCACTGTGAGCAGGTCATCGTGTTGTCCAATGGCTTGTGTGATGGTCTGTCGGACTTCGTCGTTGGTGATGTGTTAAGGTATAGGAAATGCCCAGAAGTCTTCTGTAGCACCTCATCATTGTAAGCTTATTCTTCGTTGTAGATCTGCTGTGAGGGTCCATGCTTCGCAAGCATATAGGAAGATGGAGATGACAAGGGAGCGCAGCAGTCTTACTTTGGAATGTAGATTGATGGTCCTGTCTTTCCAAATGGGCTTCAACCTTGTCAGGGCAGCAGTTGTTTGTGCGATCCTGGAGAGGACTTCCTGTCGGGACCCATTGTTTGACACAATGGCTCCCAAATATTTGAAGCTATGCACTGTGTTGAGGGATTGGCCTTGGACTTTGATGTCCGTGTTGATGCCATTAGTGTTGTTGGTCATCATTTTGGTCTTCTCTGCACTTATTTCCATTCCAGGATAGGATAGGTCTCTGATAAAGATGAACAACAACGAACACACATACACACATCGGTAAGGACATAAAAACACATCTATTCATCAATTGATACGAGCGCTAAAACATTACAGGTTCGTCCATTGCTTACAACAACACTCTTCGTTGCCAGCCATATATCAAGAACCACAGAACCAATTTTGACCAAACTTCAAAGAAACATTATCTAGGTTCGTGGCCAGTCTCCCGAACAATCCTATTTGCTCAAAGGTAAAGGTCAAGGTCGCTGGGTCACTTTTATTGCTAAGCACGCTTTGTTCGATATACAGTTAAGCTTACTTCAATTTATGCTCAATCATATTAGTGGCAGTCTGGTTGTCGGTTAGTTGATCGATTGGTTGGTCCGTTGTTCCGAATTCCACTTTTTATCAGAACACGTTGTTTGTCCTCATACCCCTTGGGGTCATGAGCAATCTTGCCACTGTAGATTGTTCTAACCTATAAAGGGTACAGTGAAAGCCCCAGTTGAAAACCTGTCTTGCCTTTGTAGGCATGACAAATTAACTGTGGCAACAGTTCCCCCCGTTGGAGTGCCGGGGGTTTCAGTATAAATAGTATCCCCACTTTCTGGAAATTTAGTGCTTTAAATTCCCACTGTCGCTGTCTTCCTCATTTGCTCTTTCCCATTCCCGATCTGTCCTACCACTCTGCTATACTATCTTCTTCTTCGCTAGATCAATGACCTACCTTTTTTCTTGAAAACTCTTCCTGGACAAGACTCCTTGTTTGTGTATGAGGTCTGTTGGATCAGCTTGGGAGTGTTGGACGCTTTCTGCCGGGTGGTCACTAGGGCTTCCTATGATTGTACTATTTAGCACTATAGGCATTTTATATGTATGTGTTTTGTTTATGATTTATAATGATGTTTGTATTCTATTTTGTTTTTGTAACCGGGGGTTCGTGTAGTTGAGGTCAACCCTCAGCCGTCCCCCGCGTGGGATGTCTTTATTGTAAAGTGACTGGCCGGTGGAGGGCATTCAATTTTCCCACTGGGGTTGTTTCAGCAGATCTTTTATGCGGATCGGGGGTTGTCCGGTCCTGATTTGGCTCGGAAGAGTCCGCTGGACCTAAAGCAACAATAAATCAATCAATCAATCAATCAATCTAAAAAAAAACAAAACCGACTGAACCGATGTTTATTATATTTACTACGCAGATACTCTTCAGCCTCCGGTGTTTTTACTACGCAGATACTCTTCAGCCTTCGGTGGTTTTAATCTTTGCTCTTTCTCAACGGTCAATGTCGCGGTGGTCAATAATATTACGTACAATTTTTTGGTGCTTTATTTCGAAATTGGCTGGACCAATTTTGATCATAGTTTGCATGCTGGTACATGTACTTCTGATAGTGATCCACCATTTCATTTGATAATTTGCCTTCTTTTGTACAAAATCAAGCCACAACATCACAACCGAAAATTAACATTTCCGAAAATTCTGATGCTACGCTATCAGCGCCAGTGTCCGGAAAATATTTGTTTCTGACTTGCCATCTTTTTATTTATTTATTTAATTTAAAAAAAATCGGTGAACGTTTAATCATAATTAGAACATACCTATTGGCACAAAACCAAACACACTAGCTTAACGTCAGTGCAAGATATTTATTATAATAATGTTAAAAATAATAATAATGTTAATAATAATAATAATAATAATAATAATAATAATAATAATAATAATAATAATAATAATAATAATAATAATAATAATTATTATTATTTTAATTATTTTTATTTATATATTTATTTATTTGGTAACCACTAATGGCGCTTCCGCACATAAGGTGTTTGGGGGGTCGCCATTTATAAATTAAATGAGTATTTTTATTAGATTCATAGAACATACAATTTATAATAATGCCACCTTCATAAAATATATAGTACAATTATAAAATTAAATATACGATTATAAAATACATTCTATACCAATTAATACCATACTTTAAAAAGCCAACAGTGTTATACACACCGGACTACATTTTCCGATATACAAAAGAAATTGTACGCGATCACTACGCCGTTTGTAAATATTATATACATAACTATTTTATGTCTACACACTTCGCTAACTCATTCGATTCTACCAGCTCTCCTTCTTCTCCCTTCTCCCCCTCTCCTTTCTCTCTCTCTCTCTCTCTCTCTCTCTCTCTCTCTCTCTGTCTCTCTTTCTCTCTCTCTCTCTCTCTCTCTCTCTCTCTCTCTCTCTCTCTCTCTCTCTCTCTCTCTCTCTCTCTCTCTCTGTCTGTCTCTCTGCACCTATTTTCTTTTACGGGAAACACAAAGTTTTCGTATGTTAAACATGGAATTGGGTTGTCTCCTTTAACGCGGTGTACTGAATTATTGTATGATACAATCTTGGTTATAATCATTAATAATAAATAGACACTTAAGACAAACAAAACATAGAGAGAGAGAGAAACAGACAGATAGACAGACAGATAGAGATGGTGAGAGGGGCTGGTAAAAGCTGATGAGTAAATGTCAGAACAAGCGATCCATAGGTACTCTTGTTATGTATCATTAAATAGAAGGCTCTCATCATCGTAAGTCCTAGAAGACTGGACTAAACCTACTACCTTGGCAAAACCCTAACCTTAAAACAAATCCGTTACGTAGTTTACTAACATTCCGATGTAATAGTTTTAGTCCAGTCTCCTAGGAATTAGCCCCAATACATAGTATAAACCTTTCAATTTGCTCAAACAAAGCATACAACATCTTTAGCATCAGATGGAAATCATTTCCACGTCGTAGATAACGGAAACAAACAAATTGAACGAGTTCGTGCAGAAAAGAACTATAACTCGGTGTGTTTCCAACTCAGCACGGAGTTACCGTTCATTACTCTGCATGCTCTTTTCCCTTGTGTTCAGCAGCGAACCTTTTCCCCACAACATTGATATGAAAGGAAACGTTACACAAGAAAAAAAAGAAAAGAAAAGAACAGTGTTTCTTACCCGTCCACGTGAGCGTGTGTACAATGATTGAATTTGTTGTTGACACTCCACCTCATGTGGCCACTGCTTCGTAACTTCCCTCTTTTATAATATCTAAACAAGTCAGCAAACAAACAACACTACAATCGAAGTCATGATCACGGGAAATGAAACTGACAAGGAAGTTTCGCAACAACACTCTCCACCACAAACACTTGGCTGGCGGATTGTTTCCTTCTAATTCGACAATGCCACTTGACCTTGGAGAGAGAAATGCAATAAAATGAAAATAAAAAAATAAAATGAAATAAAGGATATAAAATAAAACAAAATAAAATAAAATGCAAATAAATTAAACAATGTACTGAACAGCAACAAAAGATTTAAGGGGAAAAAATAATAACATCAAATAATCAAATAAAATAAGCATAACATACAAATAAGAATGAAAGATAAAATAAAGAACTGAAAATAACATGAACCTTCAGGAAAGAAAAAAACAACAACTACAAAATGACAGAAATTAGATAAATAAAATGTCAATAATTCGACAATTTTCAACACAAAATTAACACGCGGTTCGCACAATCACACACACATGCATACACACACACACCCACACACACACACACACACACATACACTCACCCAAATATACAAACAGAGAAAAAAATAGAAACATGACTATCATCCGACCATCGTATCCCAAGACTGAATAACAGAACATAGTTGCTGTTCCTGCTTGAGCTTTAGGCAACCTATCGCGATTTCTGCTGTTAATCGGACTCTCTCTCTCTCTCTCTCTCTCTCTCTCTCTTTCTCTCTCTCTCTCTCTCTCTCTCTCTCTCTCTCTCTCTCTCTCTCTCCCATTCATTATTCCGTACTCACCCCACCCACACACCCTTACCCACCCTCTCTCTTTCTCCCTTTCTCTCTCTGTGAGCGCAGAGTGTATGTATATGTGTTGTTGTGTAGGTATGTGGTTGGGTGAGTGTTTCAGTTTCTTTTTTTAAAATTAAATATAAAGTCTTTTCATTTTGTGTGTATGCGTGTTTGTACTTAGAAAGTGAGCGTGCGTGTGTGTGTGTGTGTGCGTGCGTGCGCGTGTTTGTATGTAAATGTGTGTGTGTTGGCGTGTGTGTGCGTGTGTGTGTGTGTGTGTGTGTGTGTGTGTGACGCACTTAAGACAGTGATCTGTGGTAACTTCTCCAGTTCCTTGTACATGCATGATTTTACAATACATTGTCAGTTTATTACTGGCCCCGTGCAATCTCCAGACGATTGGTGGCACGCACTGTGTGCACGCGTAAATATGTGAGCAGAGATGGTACCGGATGTGTGTATGTGTGTATGTTTGTGTGTGCATGCATGGGTGTGTGTCGGTGTTTGTGTGTGTGTCGGTTTTTATGTGTGCTGGCATGTGTTTTTGTAAGTTTGTGTCTGTGTTTGGTGGTGTATGTGTGTGTTTGCGTGGGTGTGCTTGTATGTGTTTTTGTGTGTTTTTGTGTATTTGTGTGTATTTGTGATTTGTGTGTTTATGGGTGCGTGTGTATTTGTGTTTCGTGTGTTTGTATTCGTATTTGTGAGTGGGTGAGAGTGAAAGAGAGAGAGAGAGAGAGTGGAAGAGGAAGGGGAATAAGAAGAAGAGAGAGAGAGAGAGAGAGAAGAAGAAGAAGGAGAATAAAAAGAAGAGAGAGAGAGAGAGAGGAAGAGAGAGAGAGAGGAGGAGGAAGAGAGAGAGAGAGATACAAACAGACAGACAGACAGAGACAAAGACAGACAGAGTAAGACCAGAGAGAGCACAGCGAGAACACAGTGTTCAAAATTGGCCTGAATCTATTCAGCGCACTTAATCAAACAATCCCGTTTTCTCTATACCACCAGACATTGTAAGGTTTGGGGGTTTATTAGCCCAGTGATAGCCCAATAGCAGGTTTGTGACGGAAAATTGTCGGACAAGGATGGCGTGGACAAAACTGATCATGGATTGAGATTAGTCTAAACTCACTTCAGTAAATAGACGTTAAATGAAATTTTACACAAATAAATAAATAC
>CM072513.1:91487516-91507516 GCA_036898135.1 Oncomelania hupensis
CGAACATCCGGGTACTGCCTGCTGAATCCGTCCTTCCCTCTCGTCTCTGAGCGTCCAGACCGAAGGTCTACCCTGGGAAGATAGTTCTGGCCCCCAGTCTGGCGTTGGTGCGTACTGAGTGGTCCGTCCTCACTTGGTCCACCCGTTACTGTCATCCCAGAAGATGGACCCCGCACGTAGTCGCATCCACGACCCCAACGGCGACAGTTAGCTAGGCACTGGCGATAACGTACACGCAGACGAAAGCGTAGATGCAGTGTTATGTGGTAAACATGACGTAGTAGGCCTGCACACCAGGTATAAAGTGTTAAGTTTGTGGGCACATCAACTCCTCTGCACAGTACACACTGCCCCATCCCGCTGTTGACCACCCTCAGCCCCACAATTATTACCGTTTGCATGAACCTTTAGCACATGAAACATTATCATGATATATATATAGGCTTACGTTACTCGTTAACTATTTTTAACATGTAACCAATAGTTAGCAACTGAATCACACATTTGGCAACGTTCCTTATGAAAACAAAATATTTCCAACATGAGATCTGAAAATATTAACCCATAGATAACATCTGTGTAATGCAACAACACACACACGGCATTGAACATACAAAGATTGACATAGAACATTCGACCGATGCTTTTGCCTCCCCTAGCCAACCTCGGTCAGTGCCAACAGAACCTGTAAACACACAAAACCCAAACAAACTATCCTACCGTTTGCTTGACTCACCCAACCGGCCTGTGAAGAAAGTTGCAACCTTTTTCCCCTGGCAGAAGAAAACTTCCACTCCTTGAAATTTCCAACGCCACCCGGTACAGCCCTTATTCCCGGCAGCACCGACAATTCCAGTCACTCCCTGGCTGAAGAACAACTTATTTTTCCTAAAGTGTCCAACATCCAAACCCCGGTACAGCGCAAAATACCTGGCTGACCCCCTACAACGAAGAGCAACCACCGTCTTCAATGTAGAAAGAGTGACTAACTACACACATACTTTTCTCAGCATAACCACTGGGCTCAGCACGCATGCCGCGCACGTGCCTTTTCCGCCCGCCGGCGAAAGAAACTGTAACGAAATCACAGGCGCCCGAATCGACTGTGACATAACCCCCCTGCCTAAGATGAAATTCCAGAATTTCACTTAAAGACCAAATCACAGCTTCGATTCGTAGCCAGAGCGACTAAGGTAGTCCGCTCCAACGTTTTCCCTGCCTGGAATCACTCTGATATCAAAGTCGTACTGTTGTAATTGTAGCGCCCAACGGGCCAGTCTATTGCTAGAGAGTCTAGCCTGATTCAGATACTTCAGAGGTTGGTGGTCGGATTCCACAACGAACTTGCTACCGAACAGATATTGTTCAAACTTGCCCACACCCCAGACAACAGCCAAACACTCCTTCTCCACAACAGCGTAGTTGAGCTCCGCTGCGCGTAGTTTACGGCTAGCATAGTGCACAGGCTGCAGCCCTTCCCCTTGATCCTGAAGCAAGACAGCCCCAATTGCTCTATCCGAAGCATCCGTTCGCAACACAAATGGCAAAGTTACATCTGGCAATACCATGACTGGGCTGCTGGTCAGACTTTCCTTCAAGTCAAAAAACGCTTTTGCACATTCGCTATTCCAGGTCACCTTCTCAGGTTTCCCCTTCTTCAGCAAATCTGTTAAAGGGGCAGAGATCTCCGCATAATCAGGAACGAACCTTCGATAGAATCCAGCCAGACCAAGAAATGACCTGACCTCTTTTTTTGTTGTGGGAACGGAAGCATTTCTGATACGGTCAACTTTTTCATCCTCAGGATAAACTTGTCCGTGACCAATGTGAAAACCAAGATATTCAACCTCATCAAAGCCAAAGAAACACTTAGATGGCTTCGCAGATAAATTGGCCTCTCTTAAGCGATTGAGAACTATCTTGATGGCTTCAATATGCTCTCGCCAGGTGCGCGAGGAAATGAGAATATCGTCGATAAAGTTATCGACATCCTGCCTTCCCAGCGGTTCCAGAAGCGCCCGCATCATCCGGGAAAAAACTGCTCCTGCTGTTTTAAGACCAAACGGCATAACCGTCCACTGATACTGTCCCATAGGCGTCGTGAACGCCGTCTTGGGCTTGTCCGTTGGAACCATGGGTATTTGCCAATATCCACGCGGGAGATCCAGTTTCGTAAGGAACCGTGCATGCGCTAATTTGCTGAACAGATATTCTACATCGGGGATGGGTTCGGCATCGAACTGAAGAATTAGATTTAGTTTCCTAAAATCCACACAGAAACGACTGCGTCCATCCTTCTTTCGAACCAGTACAATGGGAGCATTATAAGGTGAAATCGCTGGTTCTATGACACCTAACTTAGTCATCTCGGTGACCTCCTTCTTGACCTGGTCAATTTGCGCATGAGGAAGAGGGTACTGGCGAACAAAAACCGGAACATCTGAAATGAGAACCAAGGGACATGAAGTCAAGTGCGTTTTTCTGGGTTTCTCGCTTATGTACTCTGATACTTCCTCGCAAATCGCCACAATTTCCTGCCGCTGCTCCTCTAGCAATTTGGGTCCCAGTTTGATGTCTCTCACAGTCTCTTCAGCTGTCAGTGGCACGACCGGAATTTCCACCTTCAGCACGACATCGGAGACTTCCTCTTCCCGCACAACGACCTCCACGTTGTGAGACCCATTCTCCTCCTGGCGCTCTTTGTATTTGCGCAACAAATTGGCATGGAACAACTTCGTCTTCTGCCCTACTCTAATGCGGTAATCGCAACTGCCAACGCTCTCTATAACTTCATATGGGCCTTGCCAAGCCAGCTCAAGTTTGTTCTCCTTCTTGGGACGCAAAAGTAGCACCTTGTCGCCTGCATCAAAAGCACGTTTTTCTGATGAACGATCCTTTATCTGTCTTTGCCTAAATGCTTCTACATCTAGGTGCTCTTGTGCCCGAGTGCACGAGTCTGCAATTCGATTCCGTAAGTTGACAACGTATTCAGCGGTGGTGATCGATTCGCCACCCGCCTCTTCCTTCAACCACAGCTGACGCAAGATCTGGAGCGGACCCCTAACTGTGCGGCCGTATAATAACTCGAATGGTGAAAAACCTGACGACGAATGCGGTACCTCACGGTACGCAAACAGTAATGCGGGTAGGTATCTGTCCCATTCTGATGGCTGATCTTTGCACAAGCGTCTAATCATGGTTTTAAGAGTGCCATTGAACCTCTCTACCACGCCGTTACATTGCGCGTGATACGGAGTCGTCGTGTGGCCGTGAATAGCCAAGAGCCTGTTCACCTCTCTCATTTGGTCAGACGTGAACTGAGTTCCTCGATCGGTAAGAATCCTCTCAGGGACGCCTACGCGCGTCCACACTTGCCATAAGGCCTCGGCGACCGTAACCGTATCAATGTGACGAAGAGGGATCGCCTCGGGGTAGCGCGTTGCCATGTCGACCACAACCAAGATAAAACGATGACCTCTGTCTGATGCTGGCACCAGCGGACCCACGATGTCGGCCGCAACTCTCTGGAACGGAATCACCGATAATGGCATGGTTCCAAGGGGGACTCTTTTTGTACGCCCACGTGGCACGGTTCTCTGACAGACGTCACATGACTGGCAATAGCGTCGTAGCTCTGCGCACATACCTGGCCAGTAGAAATTTGACCACAGTCTGTCCTGAGTTTTCTTCACTCCCATGTGACCCGCAGTAGGAATATCATGTGCCATGGTCAGCAAATCTCTCCTCATCTTCCTGGGAACAACAATCTGCCGAAAATTGATCCCGCTCTTGTCCTTGTACTCCCGGCACAACACTCCATGGTGCCAAATGAATTTCACCGTACCTTTACCTTGGACCTTTTCCTTCTCTCCCGCATCTGCAAGAGCACGTACGCTTTTTAATGAAGGGTCTTCCTTCTGTGCTTGCTGGAGCTCCTCCCGCTTAGCCAACGTAACCTTCACCTGCGGCTTCAATGGACCTTGCGGTTTTTCTTCAGCCTTTGCTTGTGCACGTGTTACAACCGAAATGTCTGTTGTCTCACCCGGAGGTGTTGGCTCCAAAGGCAGTGTCACCTGTCTCCCGTCTATGAACGTCGCCACGTTGCCCAACAACACAGGCTTGCATAAATTCGGCACAACTGCTGCTTCGATCCGTCCGGATACAAATGGGGAAATTAAGTCCACTGCTACCACGTTCGCCTGCTGTATATCGGAGGTAAACGATTTGAGAGAGACCGACCTAATCGGCGTCGCTGCATCGGAAATCAAATCGCCTCTGACGCATATGATCTCCGCACCAGTGTCACGGATACCAGCGACCTGGCGCCCATTCACCTTCAGGTTGTAGCTGGGGCCTGTTCCACCACTGATAACCCCAACAGACATAGACCCAGGAGTAGCGCACACCGTCACCACTGCAGCATTCTTGAGCCTCCGAGTAGGGCAGTTTCTTTTAAAATGCCCCTCCTTGTGGCATACATAACACACATTCTTGCTACCTGTGGATCCCCCACCTTGTTGACTGCCTGATACCGCAGCATCCTTCTTCGGAGAATTGGTGCGTTTGGAAGGCTTGCCGCTTTTCCAAGCATCTCGGGCGTCAGCGTACTGCTGAGCCAGTGCCGCCGCTTGATCTACGTCACTGGGTTCCCGTTCTCTGATGAACGTAGCTAACTCGACCGGCAACCCATCAAGCAACTGTTCCATCAAGACGAGATCCTGCAACCCTTCGAAAGTCATTGGTTTCTTGCACAGTCCCATCCAGCGCTTCAACCACAACCTTAATCTGGCCAGAAACTGCATGTAGGATTCACCCGAATCACGCCGACTAGAGCGAAATTTTTTCCTATAGGACTCGCCAGTAAGCTGAAAGCGGGTGAGTAGCGCCTTCTTGACTATTTCATAGTCTGATGCCTGTTCATCCGTAAGTCCCACATACACCTCCCTAGCCTTCCCTCTCAGAAGTGTGGCCAACCTAATCGCCCAAGAACCCTTCTTCCAGTTCTGTAAAGCCGCCAACCGTTCGAACTGCCCTAAGAAAGCTTCTAGATCTTCTTTATCATCGAAGAATGGCATCCTTAATGTCACCTTCTCGAACTCAGTGGTGTCACTATCACTTCCCATGGAGCTAACCCGCGACCTCTCCAACTGTGTTTGCTCTTGCTGAATCCGCAACTCCTCCATCTTGACTTTAGCCTCCACTCTTTTTGCTTCGAGTTCGAATTCTACCTTTCTAACCTCAAGCTCCGAGTGTATGCCCGCCTCAGTTTTCTTGGCTTCTATCTCCAGCTTCTTGATGTTAGCTTCCTCCTCCGAATGAATCCGTCTTTCCACAAAGTCCACAAGATGCTCACCCGCCAGTCCCATGGAAGTACCTAGATCCACGAATTGATGATAATTAGAAGCAATTCCTGGTGTCCATTGTTCTCTTTTCTGTGCACGCTCCCCCGCACCTGGAGGAAACAAGCGCGACGCAACCCCACGCCCGCGGCCCATCGCTAACACCACCGAGGCGGATGGAGTACTCAAAACCGGAACAGTAAACCTTGGTGTAGAAGCCATAACTGACACTGCCGGCGCCGACGTTGTAGCCGTCGTGACAGTCGCCGACGTACGAGAACGAGTATTAGCAGCGGGTGCACTGCTAGGAACACTCATCTTGTCCTGAAGAAGCGAAACGTCTAATATAACCAAATATCTTCCCTACGACTATAGTAACTAAAGAAGAAAAAGACAAACCAGCTCGTCTGGGAAAAGGGGTGGGTCAGACTATTCCCGAAGGAACGGCCTTATCCCTTCCCCGGCAGCTCCACCAAAATGTCACAGTGGCCAGAGAAAGGGCACTGGACGACCGTCAGACGAGGGATATTTAGAATAAGCAGGAAAACAACACAAACACAGGACGCAACAACATGGAACATGAATAACCACAAGAAGTCACTTCTAGCGAATAAAATGCAATGTATATTCAAATTCAGCACAATTCCATAATATGAATGCAACTAATAATATAATAAAAGAACCCTCCCCAAAAAAGAAGAAAAAAAAACAACAAACAATCCAAATTCCAGCAAGGAGAAACAATCTTTATATTGTAGCCACAAACACACTTCTGTGCTTGTAATCCGTTTTGACCACCACAAAACGCACCGTTTTAAAGTGTCACCTTCCTAGGTAATTGTTCAATTGTTCAGAGTGGTTCACAGTTCTCTTAACGACACAAGGGCTAGTTTGAGAGTGTCAAACAGACAGGAAGGAAACAGAGGCACTGTACTTATCTCTGATACGCGCCCTGAAACAAGCGTCCGAATCTTGGCGTCGAACATCCGGGTACTGCCTGCTGAATCCGTCCTTCCCTCTCGTCTCTGAGCGTCCAGACCGAAGGTCTACCCTGGGAAGATAGTTCTGGCCCCCAGTCTGGCGTTGGTGCGTACTGAGTGGTCCGTCCTCACTTGGTCCACCCGTTACTGTCATCCCAGAAGATGGACCCCCGCACGTAGTCGCATCCACGACCCCAACGGCGACAGTTAGCTAGGCACTGGCGATAACGTACACGCAGACGAAAGCGTAGATGCAGTGTTATGTGGTAAACATGACGTAGTAGGCCTGCACACCAGGTATAAAGTGTTAAGTTTGTGGGCACATCAACTCCTCTGCACAGTACACACTGCCCCATCCCGCTGTTGACCACCCTCAGCCCCACAATTATTACCGTTTGCATGAACCTTTAGCACATGAAACATTATCATGATATATATATAGGCTTACGTTACTCGTTAACTATTTTTAACATGTAACCAATAGTTAGCAACTGAATCACACATTTGGCAACGTTCCTTATGAAAACAAAATATTTCCAACATGAGATCTGAAAATATTAACCCATAGATAACATCTGTGTAATGCAACAACACACACACGGCATTGAACATACAAAGATTGACATAGAACATTCGACCGATGCTTTTGCCTCCCCTAGCCAACCTCGGTCAGTGCCAACAGAACCTGTAAACACACAAAACCCAAACAAACTATCCTACCGTTTGCTTGACTCACCCAACCGGCCTGTGAAGAAAGTTGCAACCTTTTTCCCCTGGCAGAAGAAAACTTCCACTCCTTGAAATTTCCAACGCCACCCGGTACAGCCCTTATTCCCGGCAGCACCGACAATTCCAGTCACTCCCTGGCTGAAGAACAACTTATTTTTCCTAAAGTGTCCAACATCCAAACCCCGGTACAGCGCAAAATACCTGGCTGACCCCCTACAACGAAGAGCAACCACCGTCTTCAATGTAGAAAGAGTGACTAACTACACACATACTTTTCTCAGCATAACCACTGGGCTCAGCACGCATGCCGCGCACGTGCCTTTTCCGCCCGCCGGCGAAAGAAACTGTAACGAAATCACAGGCGCCCGAATCGACTGTGACAGATATCAATAGGACAAAACCAATGGGTTTATCTATTTTTGGTGTTAATCTCGGACCGCTCATCGTCGAGTTCTGCTGCAAGCTACCTCCTTGAACACATTTCTGAGCTGAAAAGTGCGCTATCTAACAACAGCACTGTTACGTTTGCGACGCGCAAAATAGTAGCCTACGTGTGAGACGCGCACGATAGATCTAATCGTTTTGTTTTGTAAAGCATTCAATAACAGAGTGTATTTACCTTTGATTTGATTTTGTGTTGTAGTTGCAGAAGCTTTGTATAATGTTTACAATTTTCGTTGGTCGATATTATTGGAACATTTTCTAGGATTGCTTGTTTATTATCGATCGAAGCGTCTAGATAGATCTACTGGTAGCTGAGAAATTCTTGGACCTAAAGAAAGTTGTATGACGTAAGACAGTGATGACGAACTTTATCCTGATTGGTTATAATTGCTTCACGCTGGAACGTTCGAACGTTCTCTGGAGTATAGAGAAACTATATATGTGCCGCACTGTTTGAGGGTGGAAGTGAAAAAGTCGAGAAAGTAGAAAAAGCGATTGTATGCAGTTGTTGATGTACGCTGAATAAAGTTGGAAAACTTCATACGACGACTCCTGCCTAGTTGCTGAGTGAACAGGTTGCGTGGATAAACGAATCTGGGTTACCCTTATCAGGATTCAAGCATCGGGGCTGAATCAACTACTGATAAAAACCAACAACGAGTGTAACAAGCACTATGCTTTCCTTCTTCTGTGTCGCAGACAGCATGGTCACGAGCACCAAGCCAACTATCATGCCATCATGGAGATGCTGGACCATTACTACCAACACGTAGTGGACGCCAACGGTGATGGCTGCGCCACCCTCGAAGAAGAGCTGCATCAGTTCAACCTCCAAGACAGCAATGGTAATCACATCGTCGTCGCCTTCGTCGTCATCGTTGGTCACCTTGTCATCATTATTTTGTTTCCTTTTTAAAAGTAAAAATTCTCTTCCTTACATTCTTAATTTTCCGCACTTTCCGTGATATCCTCCTTCATGAACACTATCCAGAGCTTCTCCTCATCCTTCAAGATCATCATCATCATCATCATCATCATCATCATCATCATCATCATCATCATCATCATCATCATCATCATCATCATCATCATCATCATAATAATAATACAGGATGCTATGTACGCGCCTTTCCCCAAGGCTCAAAGCGCGGCGATCTATACCAACATACACGCTCACCTGTCTCATTTACCCTCACACACACCAAATACACATACATCACTCAAACAGGTGGTGTAAAGGCAGGGAGATCGCTATTAGAAGACGGAAGAAAATCGAATTTTTATTTTTGAAATTTTTATATTGACTGCATCCTGTACCATTATTGAAGGGAGGGAGGAATCCGGAGTGCCCGGAGAAAACCCTCGGTGACCTCAATAGTCTCGTACCTAAGTCACATACGTTCGCGCCTTGCGGGAATCATCATCGTAGTCGTCGTCATTAATATATCAAATTTATTGGTTTTCTATGACTATTACCACTACGCTAACACTTGTATTATATTACTACTGCTACTACTACCACTACTACTACTACTACTACTGCTGCTGCTGCTGCTGCTGCTACTACTACTTCTACTACTACAACAACTACTACTACTGCTACTACTATTACTCCTAGAGTACTTAGAGTTGAAATGAGCATGAGGAAAGAAGAAGGGGAGACTGATCTTCGCATTGACTATAGAAAGTTTGAAATTGTCAAGCGGCAAGTTAGACCTGACCAGCGTCAAGGAGCTGCAGCTCCACAGACGCAGGGGAATTGAATTAGAGCCGATACTGAGGTGCATGTAAATAGTTTTAATCATTCTACACATTTTCTGTACAGTAATGTGGATTCACTATTGAATAAAAAAAGTGAATTACTTCTTCTGATTGATGAACTAAAACCTGATATTATCGGGATTACAGAATTTAAGGCTAAAAATCAGTTTTATGTTCCCTTGGACTTGGAATATGAGGTTCCAAACTATGACTTATTCATGAATAAAGACCCTAAAAGAGGTGTTGCACTATATTTTCATAAAAAACTTAATGCTAAAGAATACTGTTTGCTGGGAAATACGAAGTTTGAGGAGTGTATTTGGGGAACATTTGTTGGCGGAAAGGGAGAAAGGGTACTCATTGGTTGTGTATATAGAAGCCCCAACTCATCAGTCGATAATGACGAACTTTTATTTGAATTACTTAAGAATCAAGATATACAGAAATTCGACAAAGTCTGTATTACTGGTGATTTTAATTTTCCAAATGTAAGATGGGATGGTGAATGGTGTGGAGATAAAAATAATACATTTATTGAATGTATCAGGGATGCATATCTTATACAGAAAGTCAACAACCCTACTAGGCATAGAGAAGGACAAAAATCAACACTAGATGATCTTATATTGGTAAATGATGATCTTTTAATATCAGATGTAATACATAGAGCTCCACTTGGTAAAAGCGATCATGATGTGTTGATATTTGAACTATACATCCCAAAGTGTACAGAATTGCCAATTAATAAGTACAAATTTAATTTGAGTAAAGGAAGCTATATAAATTTAAAAAAATATGTTGCTGAGTCAGGTTTAACACTTCTGGAGGATAATGTGGAGGGTATGTGGAATAAAATCAAGAATGTAATATTGTCGGGGATGGATAGATACATTCCAAAAATAAAATGTGCTAGTCAGAAAAAAATAAAACCATCCTGGATGATTAGTAAGGTTCTTCGAAAGATAAAGAAAAAACATAAACTGTATAAGAGATTCTTACAGAGCAAACTTGGTTCAGATTATAATAAATATATAGTAGTAAGAAATCAGTGCAACAGAATAATTAAAAATGCAAAAAGAGAATTTGAGATGAAAATTGCACATGATTGTAAAAGCAAACCTAAGCAATTTTGGAAGTACGTTCAGGAACAGACGAGAAGTAGTGTTGGAGTAAATGCGCTTAAAAAAGGTGATGGTAGTTTTGCGGTATCAGATTCAGACAAAGCGGAAACGTTGAATAATTTTTTTGCAAGTGTATATGTAGAAGAGGATATGACAAATATTCAAAATCTTGAGAAATGTAGTAAATCAAATGGTATTTCATTAGCTGATATTAAATTTACTCCTGCAGCAGTTAAAACAAAATTAAGTAACCTAGACCCAACAAAGGCTCGGGGACCTGACCAAATTCCTTCAAGAGTTTTAAAAGAATTATGCAATGAATTGGCTGTACCACTTTGTAATTTGTTTAATTTATCACTAGAGACTGGTCAGTTACCGAAGGATTGGAAGACCGCTGAAGTTACTGCCATATTTAAAAAAGGTACACGCTCTGACCCAGGGAACTATCGTCCTGTTAGTCTTACATGTATATCTTGTAAAGTTTTAGAGTCATTAATTAGAGACGAATTAGTTAATTTCTTTACTGATAATAACTTGTATGCGAAATGTCAGCATGGTTTTAGAAAAAAAAGATCATGCGTTACACAGCTACTTCAAGTTATGGAGGATATTACATCATACATGGACAGCAGGAACCCTGTGGATATTATTTATTTAGACTTCCGTAAAGCATTTGATACTGTACCCCATGAACGCCTTTTAAGAAAATTAGAAGCTTACGGTATTAATGGAAATGTTGTGTCTTGGATTAGGGAATTTCTTTCAGATAGAATTCAAACTGTTATAGTGGGAGATGCACTGTCTGATAAATTGGAGGTTGTTAGCGGAATTCCTCAGGGCAGTGTTCTTGGACCCGTTTTATTCACTATTTTTATTAATGACCTACCAGATGGTATTGCTAGCCCTTGTAAATTATTTGCTGATGATACAAAGATATACAATATAGTGAATAATTCTAAACTCTTACAACAGGATCTAGATAAACTACAAAAATGGACTGAGATGTGGAATTTATTTTTTAACGTTGAAAAATGTAAGGTTTTGCATGTAGGTCGAAGAAATCCTGGGCATGAGTATAAGATGGGTGTTAGCGGTTTAGACATACCGTTACAATCATGTGAAGAAGAAAAAGACCTTGGAGTAACTTTTAATATGTCCTTAAATTTTGACACTCATATTCAGAACAGCATAAACAAAGCAAATAAAATGATTGGACTAATTAAAAGAACTTTCAAATTTATCAATAAAGAATCATTTTGTATGTTGTATAAGGCTTTGGTGAGGCCCCATCTGGAATATGCAAATTCTGTATGGTATCCTATAGAGAAAGTTCAAAGAAGGGCAACAAAGTTACTTATAGACTGTAGAAAAATGTCCTATAAAGAGCGACTTTTATTCCTTGGTTTACATTCACTGTCTGGTAGGAGATTACGAGGTGACCTAATACAAGTATTCAAAATTTATAATAACATTGATGACTTAGAATGGAATGACTTTTTTGCTAATCCTCATAGTAATACGACACGCTTATCTGAGGGCAAAATCTTTGTTAGACACTGTAACACTAATATTAGGAAATTCTCTTTTTCATATAGAACTGTAAGACATTGGAATGACCTTCCAATGTCTTTAAAGAGTGCTAAAACTACTAATCAGTTCAAAAGCCAGTTGGATGCAATTCCAAAATTTATAGACTTATTTTACAGCTATGATTAATATGTAGGCAAATTGCATGCAAGGCAGACCATTGTAAATAAATATAAAAGATGGGACGTTCAGAAAGGCTTCACGGCCTACATCTGTCCCTACTACTACTACTACTACTACTACTACTACTACTACTACTACTACTACTACTACTACTACTACACCATCAACACTTTTATTAAATTTATTTATTTTATTATATTTATTCACGTGTGCAGGTGACTGCAAGATGTCGTGGCAGGAGTACGTAGATCATCAACTGCACCTGCACGGCCCTGTCCACCCGACGCAGGAGCAGCTGCATATGCAGTTCAACTTCTACGACACTCGCGGCCACACCCAGGCTACTGATGGCTTTTACACCTGCGATGACATCCGTTACTTCTCTCAGCTCTTGGACACCAATTGTAAGTTTCTTTCCCCCTACATTCCCACTGTCGCTCTTTCTCATTTGTTCTTTCTCATTCCTACTCTGTTCTATCAATCTACTATACTCTCTTCTTCTTCGCTAGACCAGTCACCTACCTTTTTTTTTTATTGAAAACTCTACCGGGACAAAACTCCTCATTTGTGTGTGAGGTCTGTTGGATCAGCTAGGAAATATTGGACGCTTTCTGCCAGGTGGTCACTGGGGCTTCCTATGGTGTTATTATTTAGCAATGTAGGCATTTTATATGTATGTGTTTTGTTGATATATTATAATGATGTTTATATTCTATTTTGTTTTTGTAAACGGGAGTTCGATAAATCAGAGTATAGCCTCAGCGTCCCCTGCGGGGGATGTCTTTATTGTAAAGTGACCGGCTGGTGGAGTGCCTTCGGTTTACCACTAGGGTTGTTTCGGCAGATCTTTAATGCGGATCAGGGGCGAGTCCTCTTCCAGCGAAGATGTGGTCTTGATTTTGTGGTCCTGATTCGGCTATACTGGTCCTGATTTGGCTCGGAAGAGTCCGCTGGACCTAAAGCAATAATCATGTAATGTAATGTACATCAAGCTTATCATTTCCTACGATTCAATGACTTTTGGATTATTCTGTATTTAGATTTTATCCGTGTGCTTACTTGAATAAGACTCAATACATCGATTTTAACAAAAAAATATACATCGCTTTATTTATTTATTTATTTATTTTATTAATCCTTCTTTTATAGCGCTTTTCCAGCGCAAAAGCTGCTGAAGGCGCTGGTGGATACAGGATCTCACTCAAGCCGCCCGAGGCGCCCACTCGCTGCTTTAGGCGCTTCGCCTGGCGCCCTGACAACTGAACCCAATCCTCGGCTATTTATAGAGATGGGGAAGAAAGGACCTCCTGCGTGCTGAGTGTATTTGTGTAGGTAGCACTCACCACCCGCTTAGGACATGAGCTTCAGGATCTTTAAAGTCGGTGCGATGGAATGCATGCGTTTTCAGACTAGACCTCGGTTTAAACTCTCTTTCTTTATGGGTTTGAATCACAGCCCGCGTTTGTAACGGTAGTTCCTTTGCAGAGTGGCATGCCTCCTGAGTACTGCACGTGAATGCGAGATATACTGGCTCGTCAAGTGTTTTTATTTATGCATTTGATGATTTCTTATACCTGTTGTTCGATTTAGTTTTAGCTCAGTATCAGTTTTCTTAGTGTCATTGTACAATTTTTCTCTGTATAAAAAGTGTTTGTTATAGGACTGTGCTGTTTGTTAAGTGTGGGGTGTGTGAGTGTCTGTCTGTGTGTGTGTGTGTGTGTATGTCTGTGTATTCGTGCGCTTGTGTGTGAGTGTGTGGTGTGTGTGTCTGTGTGTGTGTATTCGCGCGCGTGTGTGTGCGTTGTGAGTGAGGGAGGGAGGGATTGAGTGAATGAGTGCATGTATGTATTTATGAAAGTATGTGTGTATGTGTGTTTTTGTGTATAGGTGTGAGTGTGTGTGTGTGAGTGAGGGAGTGAGGTAGGGCTTGAGCGAGCGTTGTTTTGTTGTATCAAATTTTATTCATCAGATTAACATAAGTTGTACTGATGTAACATAAACAAATTACGAAATCTACCATGCGCACATCATAGATATTTTCCACATTATCAAACCATAAACATTATTATACTACTGACATACACATACATTTGAAACAACATACATTCCATTATAACAATTAGTTCACATTAAGAAACAAATTTTTTAAAAATAAATAAATAAACAGTGGAACCATTCAACTTCACCTGTGAAGAACGAAGTATTTATAAATGTCAATTTACGTCTTACAGAAAGTTGAAGTTTGGCCTCCAAGCCCCTACACCTCCACACCCCATTAAAAAAATTAATTATTTAAAAAAAAATAATAATAAAATTAAAAATGATAAAATAATAATAATAATAATAATAATAATAATTTATTAAAAAGAACTAAAAAAAAATAAAATAAAATAAAATAAAAAAGAACTCAAAATTAAAACAAATTAATACATAATTCCCCCCCCCCCACCTTCCCTCCTCTCCCAAACCAAAATAAATAATTAATAAATATTTATTGAAACTAATAATGCTTAATTAAATAAAATAGGTACAAAAATTTAATTTTAAAAAAATGGCTAGACTAAATGTAAAAAATTAAAACAACAAACGAACAAACCATTAGAAGAAATTGAATAATTCATGACTTAATGAAATCTATGATCAAACAAACAAAACATTAGAAGAAATTGAATAATTCATGACTTCTTGAGCGAGCGAATGTATGTATGTATGTATGTATGTATGTATGTATGTATGTATGTATGTATGTATGTATGTATGTATGTTGCGCATTGAGCAGACGTCATGTGTTTGATGTCCTGCTTTATAAAATACATTATTATTATTATTATTATTATTATTATTATTATTATTATTATTATTATTATTATTATTATTATTATTATTATTATCATTATTCTTATTATTATTATTATTTTGACGGTTAATATTTTTCACTATACTGTTATCCATTAGGATTGGTAATTTTGTGTTTGTGCAGCGGATGGCTGCTTGTCCCTTGCGGAGTTCGAAACAGCCGTACAGCAGGTGTGTCATATTGCTTTTTCTTCTTGTTCTTCCTCCCTCTCCTTTTCTTCTTCTTCTTCTTCTTCTTCTTCTTCTTCTTCTTCTTCTTCTTCTTCTTCTTTCTCCTCCTCCTCCTGTGCATTTGTATAACCGCGCAACTGGGGATTTTTTTCCATAAAAAAGTGGTAAAAATGGGTAGTTGAAAAAAAAGGGAAGCAAAAATCTTCTCCATTTTTAAAAACACATTTTCCACTCAAAAACAGTATAGCACAACCGAAAATATCGAGAAATCGCATCTTCTCAATTGGTCGAAAAATGGGGTAGAAAAGTGTATAAATTATACACATCTGTGTAGTAAACTGTGTGAAGTGGTGTTTCACCCGTCCCCTATACGCTTAATGTGTCCGGGGACGTAAATTTACTAAAAAAAAAAAAAAAAAAAAAAGTAAGCTGTGCTACGAACATAGTCAAGTTTAAAGGGCAGATGACCCCTCAATGTTTGACGTCATTCGTCAATCTACTTAATTGTATCAAATACAACATTTGATTTGTAAATATAACTTTTAAAAAAGACCATTTCCCAATTGTATCCTGTTTTTGGTAACATTTCTGATTGAACGGCTTGTGTGGATGTGTGTGTGTGTGTTTGTGTGTTCTTCTTCTCAAGATACTTTATTGTCCAAACACGTGGCATGGATATTTGTTTTGCAGTGCAAGAAAAGAGATAACAACATCGAAACCATCAAAAACAGAGACATACAATATTAATACATTTGATATACTATCATACACAACCTGCTTACACGGATATCCAGCCACATACTTATGCGTACACATTTTGACACACAGATAATTATTCCACAATACACAAAACCACTCACACTCACCCAATCTTCCATGCCTTAAACCCATCCTAGCCATCCACAACACCTCACTTCTGTATCTATATACTCGCACTTATAAACTTTTCATCCTTCCTACCACTCAATTCGTTGACTCACACATACATCCATGTACACACATACCCCATCTACACACATACACACAGGCATGCTCGCACACCCACCCTTCCATTCATGTCTGCATACACCTTGCACTAAACGACAGCTACAATTTAATACAATATATTATTTCTATGATCCTTGAATAACTAGGTGCGACAAAGTACTAATTGACTTCAGCAAAACAATCTTCTTCTGCATTTTCATCATCATCATCTTCATTGTCGTCATCGCCATCATCATCATCATCATCATCATCATCATCATCATCATCATCATCATCATCATCATCTTCTTCTTCTTCTTCTTCTTCTTCTCATTCGTCTTCTTCTTCATCTTCTTTTTTCCCTTCTGTTTCTTCGTTTGATCTCCTCCTCCTGCTCGCTATCGTTCTCCCTTCTTCTTCTTCTTTCTCATCCTCCTCTGCGTTTGGTCTTTCTTCTTATTATTCTTTTCTCCACTTCATCTCTCTCCATCTCCTGCTCACTGTACTAATCAACATGTTCAAATGATTTCAGATGCTCAGCCAAGCCGGAACCATTACTGGCGCACCCTAAGCCTTTAGTCACTGTAGTTGAAGGTATTTGTAACTTGTAGCGTGCAACGACATTTCACACTGTCCATGGATAAATGTTTGACATTCACTCAGTAGCCCATTATGATTGTTGAGCCTGTTGTTGACATGTAAACATGAAGAGAAAAACAAATACGGGTTACGTTTCGCCTCACTTCTCTCTCTCTCTCTCTCTCTCTCTCTCTCTCTCTCTCTCTCTCTCTCTCTCTCTCTCTCTCTCTCTCTCTCTCTCTCTCTCTCTCTCTCTCTCTCTCTCTCTCTCTCTCTTTCTCCTTTTTGTAAACTCTTCGCTGATGACACTACATTACACTTTCAAAATACAGACTTGAATAATCTCTCCTCATTATAAAAAGGGGCTAGTGAACAACAGTAATGGACTGAATACAACCACATGGCCCTCAATCCAGACAAAACAAAATCCATGCTAATTTGAACAAGACAAAAAACTTCCTCTATTCAAAATTTGCATAACAATAATGATGAAGTACAATGTCAAAAGCTTCTTGTAAAAAGTAACTTTAGAAAATAATTTGTCCTGGCTGAAACATATTTCAAATATTAGTAAAAACTATTTCTAAAAGGACTTATAAATTATCAAGGATTAAGCATTGATTAAATTTACATTCTAGTAAAACTGTTTTATTCCGGTCATATTTAATAATTTATTGATTATTCCTCTACTATGTGCAATTTGGGATTCTGCTAGTGGCATTGCAATGAAGCCTCTAATTAGAATTCACAAACGTGCAATTAAACAAGTTATTCTTAAACAAAAAAATATCTCCAGATGATTATAAACGGATCAATTTTCTACCTCTTACCAAAGGATTAAAATTTAATAAAGGTGTTTTCATACCCAAGGTCCTTTCTGACAACGCACCTTCCTATCTTTCTTCTTTAAAAAAAACAACAACTGCCACATGGTCCACAAAATTAAATGTTCCAATTCTAAGAATTGATCTCTTCAAAACTAGTCTAGCTTATTCCGGTTCCACTTTGTGGAATAACTTTCCGGAAGATCCACCATCTAAATTTACATCATTTAGAACATGGCTTTTAAAAGACAATAAAATTTAAATACACATTAATTGTTAATGTTGTTGATTGATATTAACAACATTAATTTGATTTCAGTTGTTTGAAAATGATTTTATCTAATGACAACTTTGTTTATTTGTTATTGTTCCATGATGTGAATGTTATAACATTGAGTTGTATTTAATAGTTATTATTAAAGCCTCAAGGGCAAGATGTTAAAAAAAAAAGATGCATCCAGCGTTTACTCTTTTACCTTTGCAAAATAAAATTGTTATCTTATCTTATCTCTCTATACGTTTTACATTTTTCCATTCTTGATGACTGCCGCGTCTCTCTCTCTCTCGCTCTCTCTCTCTCTCTCTTTCTGTTCTCTCTCTCTCTCTCTCTCTCTCTCTCTCTCTCTCTCTCTCAGAGAAACACAACACATCAAACACACGTTGTATTAAGAGTTCTACTTTTGGCAATGGTATAATCATTGATATTGTATGTGCAAATCATTCATTGGCACACACACTGTGAGATGGTTTAATGAACAGATCACTATCACAATTTAGTTAAGTTGTTTTCAATACAAGTAAAATATGACGGGCGACAATAAATATACCTGTCTAACACCCCGTCCGTTGTAGAACGTGCTTGAACTGCAGCGATGGCAACAGTAAATAAAATATTGATCACAAATGTACCACAACGGCTAACCCTGACAAACACAAACAGGGACCCCAGCTGTGCTTAAACTGATACAACGCAAAGCAATTCGATGTCATAAGCGCTTTGTAAATCTACTTTAGAAGGTGCGTGAAAAAGTAGAACGTACACAATCACAAAAGTATATTTGCCATTGATGACAAAGCAGAATTGAGTTAATCGAGTTATTGAAACGCCTGTTTGTGGTTTTTTAAAAATCATTTATTTTACTTTTGATCCTACATTTGGTTAAACATATATGAGAACGTGTACTTTCAATAACATTTGCAGTCGGGTTAAAAAAAAAACAACTGTAAAAGTAAACGCAATAAAACATACGTAGTTATTGAACCTATGGATTCCAAATATTACTCTAGTAGTTACATTTAGATCATAACGATTATAAAATTACTACATTTCCACACTTAAGGTCATGGGCGTCAGCGAAGTTTTTCAGAAGTACTCACAACAACACTACGTGATTGAGAAAGATAAGAAGACTTGACCAAGACAGACAGTTGTGGCAAAGAAACCATTCCATTTAATGACACAGGTCTTTGTAGTAGAGGACATTTCGTTAACATGGAAAAACCCTTCCGCACGCCCCGCCCCGCATTAAAAAGAATAAGGTGGACTTTGGATGTACGTCGTTTTATTGAATTATGACCAACGAGATACTGCATGTACGAAAAAGTGGTTTTGTTTTAGAATTAATGATCAAATCCAAATCGTTCAGAAGGCGCACTTGTTCCTAAGCTGTCACAGTTTTTTCACATTTGTTCTCTTATTGATGTCCAAAAGTACAACATAATAGATCATCTGAATGTCCTATCCTATCCTATCCTGTCCCGTAACTCGGAGGTCGTAGGGGCTCCACAGATGATCGTTTAACCAGCATACTCCATCTTTCTCTGTCCTCAGCAACCCTGATGGCTTCGCTCAGTGTCAAACCAGTCCATTCTCGAATGTTGTCCTCCCACCTCTTTTTCGGTCTCCCTCTTCTTCTACCTCCTTGCACTGTGCCTTGCAGAATGGTCTTTGCAAGGCCTGATGATCTGGTGACGTGGCCATACCATCGGAGTTTCCGTTTCTTCACCACTGTGAGCAGATCATCGTGTTGTCCAATGGCTTGTGTGATGGTCTGTCGGACTTCGTCGTTGGTGATGTGTTGGGTATAGGAAATGCCCATCGTCTTCTGTAGCACCTTATCTCCATGCTTTGTATTCTTCGTTGTAGTCTGAATGTCCAAAGAAACAAATTTACCTTATTTTTTTTTTAACTTTAAACAAATCTGGAAGTACTTCGAAATAATAACGGATCAGAACGAGCCGAGTCTTTTTGTCTGTCTGTCTGTGTGCTGGTTGCGCACCATATCTCAAGAACAACAGGACGTATTTTGACCAAACTTCATAGCAACATTACCTGGGTTAGTGGACAGCTTCTCGTACCATCAGATTTGCTCTAATCGTCAAATCGTTGCTAAACTGGTTTAGCTCTACATCTTAAAAAACGGCTTAACCGATTCCGGTGATTTGTTTATATTTGATGGTGGTAATTTCAGGTCGATGTGCTTCATCATTTCCTAAACACGTTTTGCAAAGTATTTCAAC